>BLBF01000002.1:93215981-93230174 GCA_015471245.1 Laticauda colubrina | reverse complement strand
CTGAGGAACCCCAAAGACAAAATTGACCTGGAAAACCAAGGCATATACGAAATTCCCTGTACATCATGCCCGGCCACATACATTGGACAGACCAATAGAAGAATAAGTACCCGCCTAGATGAACACAAAAATGCAGTAAAAAAGCTGGAACACACCTCCTCACTAGTCCAACACATGAAAACCACAGGTCACAACATCAACTTCAATGGCACTAAAACCCTAGCCACTACAGAAAACCCCAGCCACAGAATCATCAGAGAAGCCATAGAGATTGAAAAAAGACCTGAAAGCATGAATAGAAGAGATGATTCCAGCAGACTGTCAATCATTTGGAAGCCTGCACTCTCAAATAGAAAGATCTCCATGCCACAAACCAGGCAAACACCTGGGCAAAAACAGACTCCCTCTGATAGCTCCAACCCAAACACCCCCCCACCAGGCACCCAGGTGAAACCCAGCTTGCTAATGAACAGCAGCTTGCTAATGAAGAGCAGCCGTCCCTTCACACGGAGCCAAGCTGCACTGAAAGTCTCCAACACAAGAACAGAGTGTTGCCAGCCAATCAAAGCCACAACAGACAGAAGAAACCAGAAACACCAATCAATCAAACTCCATGTCCAATGAACACAGATCAAGGCTCCCAGCCAATCAGAATGGACCAGCCTCAAATTTGAAACCAGGAACTAACTCTATACAGAAGCCTGAGGATGGCAGCTGAGATTCTGCTGAAACGTTGCTACAACTTTAACAGAACTACAATGATGTGGGATAATACCCGAAGGAAGCTAAACAGCACACATGTAAGTACCCACAAAAGCCTAAGAAAACATATATATATATTGGATTCAGAGAAATGTTTGTGAAAATGCTGCCATCATAAACGTTTTCTGAGGTTTTTGTGGGTATTTGTATGTGGATCTTTGGTTATTCGGGTATTCTCCCGCATAAAATTTTAAAAATATTTTTAAAAATATAAATATAGTTGTAAATATATATATATGTGTATTTTTTTAAGTTTCTGCAGGTACTTACATGTATGCTGTTCAGCTTCCTTCGGGTATTACCCATATTAACTCTGGAATTGTTAAATAGAAACATTAGAGACGAAAAGAGTATAAAAGGAATGAAAATTAAAAAGGAAGAATTTAAATTGCAAGCTTTTGCGGATGACTTGGCTTTTATTTTAGAAGACCCTCTGGAAACAGCAACAAAACTATTGGAAAAGACAGAGGCATATGGCAAGGTGGCCGGCCTGAAAATAAACAAAGATAAGACAAAGATTTTGACAAAGAATATGTTACTGAGACAAAAAGAAGAATTGGCAGATGTATTGAAAATTCAAGTCACGAATCAGGTTAAGTACTTGAGGATATATTTGACAGCAAGGTGTACTACATTAAAAGAGAACAATTACATTAAACTTAAACAACAGATTGCGTTAGACTTGACGAAATGGGAAAACCTACAATTGTCACTAATAGGGAGAATTTCAACAATCAAAATGAATATTTTACCCAGAATTCTATACTTGTTTCAAACAATACCAGTTAGGCTTGGAAAGGACTACTTTGAAGATTTAAACAAAATTGTGTTGAAATATATATGGTAAGGTTAGAAAGCGAGAATAAAGTTAAAACTCTTACAAGATTCTAGAATTAGAGGAGGATTTGGTCTGCCTAATTGGGAATTGTACTACCAAGCTACAAACTTGACATGGGTTAAGGAATGGATAACATTAAGAAATACTAGACTTTTGCCATTAGAAGGACATGATTTCTTGTTGGGGTGGCATGCCTTTTTATGGTATAAGGGAAATAAAATAAAGGGTTATTTTAGAAGACATCATATACGGGAGTTTCTGTGGTTAAATTGGGAGAAGGTTAAAAGACCATATTATTTGAAAATTCCAGTCTGGTTATTGACTATTGAAGCACTTTCTTATCCTTTGACATATAAGAAGGAACAAACAGTTAGATATGGAGAAATTTGGAATGAAAAGGGTGAACTTAAATCGATGAAAAAACTAGAGGAACAAGGTATAAAGATGAATTGGTTTTCTTATGGGCAAATACATTTAAGGCATGAAAAAGACTTTAAAACAGAAGGTTTCTATAATAAATTGACTGATTTAGATAAGATTTCGACAGGTACTGATGAAAAGGTGATTAAGAATTTCTTTATTTTTCACGTCGGCTTTTCCAAAATTGCTACCTCCAGTTGTGTCTAGCCTCCATAGCCAGCATGCCTTTATGCTACAGCCATAATAATGTTAAGCCCCTATTACACTGCACCAATGGATGCAAAGAGGATGTAAAACAGACAAAAAAGCTTGCCATCCATTGGTTAATGCAATGTATCCGTTCTGTACTCACTGCCTCCGTTTTGCTTCCTCTCTATCCATCCAGCATCCGTTTATGGACGTTTCATCCGCTCAGAAAGTTTTGAGCTGCTCAAAACTTTTGCACGGAAAATGTATCCAATTTGTCCGTTCTGCATCTGCTACGCATCTGCTAGGCATCCTTTCTGCATCTGTTACGCATCCGCTATATCCACTAGGCATCCGTTCCGCATCCACGCAACTCGCATCTGCTCGGACGCAGGGAGGAAGTGGAACGGACGTGGAACGGATGCAGAAAGGATGCCTAGCAGATACAGCACGGAAACAAAGCATTTAAAACGGAAAAAATGTTTGCAGAGGGGACCTATCTCGGATATTAAGGATGTCTAGAGGATGCCTAGAGGATGCAAAGGGACACCTATACTGCCTATAAAAAGGGGGAGAAACTCACCTGCATCTCACTTTCAGACCAGCAGACCAGCTGTGCAGACCTCTGCAGCCTTCATCTGATTCTTCCTCTTCCACAGCATCCAGTCATGTCCACCGTGGATCGTAAAACAGTCCTTTTGGCAGCCACCATCCTTCTGCAACAGTGCGAAGCCATCTACAGGCTCTGTGAACTCTACTACGGGAAGAAAAAGAGGCGGCCAAGAAGTGTCTGGGTCCGAAGATGGATCATGAGAAGAGCAGTGTACGGACTGTACAACAAGCTGATGGTGGAGCTCAGGAACAAAGACACTCGGGCATTCCAGAATTTCATGAGGATGCCTCCAGCCATGTTTGACAAAGTTGTGCAGCGGCTGACACCCAGGTTGACCAAGGCAAACACCAACTTCCGGCCCAGCCTGGACCCTGGGCTCAAGGTGGCACTCACTCTGCACCACCTGGCCTCAGGGACCACATACAGGAGCATGCAGTATGGCGGGAGGGTGCCACACAACACCATCAGCATTGTGGTCAGAGAAGTGGTGCAGGCCATCATTGAAGAATACCTGGAAGAGCTCCTCCAGTGCCCCTCCACTGAAGAAGGATGGAAGAAAGTTGCAGAACAGTGGTATCAGAGGTGGAACTTTCCCCACACTGTTGGAGCCGTAGATGGGAAGCACATGGCCTGCAAAGCACTACCCAAGTCGGGCTTCACGTATTTCAATTACAAGGGCTTCTTCAGCATCGTCTTCTTTGCCATGGTCAATGCTGACTACAAGTTCATGTACATTGATGCTTCAGGCAACGGCTCATGTTCAGATGCCCAGGTATACAACGCCAGTGACCTCAAGGAGGGGCTGGAAGGCAACCTCATCATGGGCTTCCCAGATCCAGACCCCCTGCCCAACGACACGCAAGTTGTGCCCTACTTCATCGTGGGGGATGACTCCTTCTTCCTCACAACCTACCTCATGAAGCCCAACACTTCCAGACTCCTCACCCGTGAAGAGAGGATCTTCAACTACAGGCTGTCCAGGGCAAGGTGGGTGGTGGAGAATGCCTTTGGCATCCTGGCCAACAGCTTCCAGGTACTTCTCACCAACATGCAGCATCGCCCAGAGACCATGAGGAGGATCATGGAAGCTTGCTGCATCCTGCACAATCTCATGCGCACCCGCTACCCAGTCTTGCAGAACAGGCTTGTGGACCTCCAACAAGGCAATGGGGACATGGAGCCTGGGGAATAGAGGCAAGGGCGAAACCTGATGGACACTGAGGATGTGCAAGGCCCCAACAGAGCCTCACGTGAAGGGAAGAAGCAGCACAACCTCCTGAGACACTGGTGCAACTCCCCAGCTGGAGCAGTGGAGTGGCAAGACAGGATGATAGATGATTAATGGGTACTTCCTTCAGCCTGTCTCATCACACGGATGAGATTGGGCCATGTATGTTGGGTGGGCCTACAATGAACAGGGCGTTTAATAAAGAGTTGTGTTTGTGTTGCCATGTGTGGATCAATGCTTACATTACATTGTTATTGATAAAAAAGGGCCCTAGGTGCGGCACCTGGGAGGGTGGACCATACAGTCCCACTATGCTTACACTGGAGGTTTATCTATCCCCATAGCTATTACCCATCCCAAAGGTATCCCTGCCCATCCCACAGCTACCACCCATCCCACAGGTATCCCTGCCCACCCCACTGCTATCTTAACCCATCCCACAAGCATGCAAAGGCTTAAACCAATTCTAAAAGTTTCCACCAAGACTTTATTAAAAAAAAGAAATGAAGCAAGTGTGTGAATCAAAGATAAACTTTATTGAACAACAAGCTGTAAAAGAAAAATGACCCAAGTCAAGTGTCCAAATAAAGTCCACACTCAGTCTCTGGCACTCTTATTTGTCATTCGGAGGTGTGCCCAGTCTCAGGAGTGAAGGGTCCAGGTGCTGTGGAGGTGGGTGTTGCTGCAGTGCTGGTCTGAAGCACCACTCGGGTGCCCCTCCCCGAGAGGACAACAGGTGACGGTGTGTTGAGAAAGCTCTCGGACAGCTGGCTCAGACCCATGATGCTGAGAGGTCCTTCCTCCTTCCTTCCTCAGTACAGATATACTGAGGCTGGGCTTGGCTGTGGGGTGGAGGAAGGAGTAGTGTAGTGGGGCTGTCTGGTCTGCAGCTGGGTGAGGACTGGCGTGGGTGACATCGGTGTCGTTGGTGGCATCATTGGCGTGGGTGGCATCGGTGGCATCAGTGGAACCGGTGGCAACGGTGTCGCCCGATGACTTTGTGCCAGGACTGGGAAGGGCTGCTGCCTATGCTGCTGGACCTCCTTGTAGCTGTAGCCCTGGTAGGTGAGGGCCTGTGGGAAGCCTTGGAAAGGGAGGGACAACACCTAGGGTGGAGGAGCAGACCTGGACTGGGTGGCAGCAGGTTCCTCTGGATCTGGAGGATTGTGAAGCAGCTCGGTGATCCGGTCCTTCACCACCTGGTACTGGGGTTCCTCCATGTTCCTGAGGGTCTGGTTGACATAGGTGAGGAAGGGCTTGTGGTTGGAGGATGAGGAGTCAGTGTTGACCAGCTGAGAGAGGAGATCTATGCTGGTGCGGATGGTGTCCCTGATTTCCAGCAGGACAGTGTGGCTCTGCCCCTCCTGCTGTCTGGCTCTCTGCCTTTCTGTGGAGGTGGAGCTGGGAGGGGGTGGATGCGGATATGGCTGTGGTGGACGCAACGTCTCCTTTCTCCCACCGCACCAGGGAGTCCTGCACGCGCTCCACCACAGTTACAACACCTGTCCGCGGGTTCTCCGCCGTGGCACGCTCCACATAAACCTGCCTGGAGACAGGGACTGACTCTCGGCCGGAAGAGGACTGGCTTTCAGCAGGCTGCCAGAGAGAGAGGGTCGTGAGAGGGGCTGCTGGTGCTCCTCGGTGGCGGATCTCACCCTCCAGGAAGCTGCACCTGGCCATGACGTAGGTCTCTCTGTCCATCAGCTTAACACTGGCCTGGCCAGATTTCTTCAGGTGCAGCTTCCCGTGTCAGGTGTGCATGTGCTTCCACCAGCTGAGGAGCACCTCCGAAGTGTAACCCATACTCTCGGCCCTCTCTCTCCAAGCAGCCTGCTTCCTTTTGGTGTCTTTGTATAGCTGGTGTCCCTTCCGCCACAGATAGTCATTCTCTCTCAGCCACTCCAGCACCTCATCCTCGTGTTCCTCCTCAATATAGTATTGCCTCCTCTCCCGTTGTTGCATAAGCCTCTTCCTCCCTTTGGCAGGACCAGATGGGCCCTCATCAGAGGGTCTCCCAGGTAGTAGGGGCTGCTCCTCCACACCAGCAGCAGCAGCAGCACCAGCAGGATCATCATCATCATCATCACCAGCAGGATCATAATCATCATCATCTGCAGCAGCAGCAGCAGGATCATCATCATCAGCAGCAGCAGCAGCACCAGCAGCACCAGCAGCACCAGCAGCACCAGGAGCATGTGCAGGACGAGCAGGACCAGGATCAGCTTCAGCAGAGTAAGCACCAGCAGAAGCACCACCGCCAGGATCAGCTTCAGCAGAGTAAGCACCAGCAGAAGCACCACCACCAGGAGCAGCTTCAGCAGAAGCTCCAGCACCAGAAGAGCGAGCCCGAGCAGCAGAAGCCCCAGCAGAAGCAGAGTCAGGGACAGGGGGCGGGAGGGTGGCCCTTTCCCTCTTGGCAGGGATGGCAGCAAGTTGCTGAGGCTTTCACTTCTTCCCCATGGTTGTGGGGTTGCTGGCTGGCAGGGAGGCTGGCAGGAACCAAGGCTGGCAGGAATCCTGGCAGGGAGGCAGGCACCAAGGCTGGCAGGAAGGTTGGCAGGCAGGCAGGCACCAAGGCTGGCAGGCAGGCAGGCACCAAGGCTGACAGGCAGGCTGGCACCAAGGCTGGCACCAAGGCTGGCAGGCAGGCAGCCACCTTGGCTGGCAGGAAGGCTGTCACCAAGGCTGACAGGAAGGCTTGCAGGGAGGCAGGCACCAAGGCTGGCAGGCAGGCAGGCACCAAGGCTGGCAGGAAGCCTGGCAGGAAGCCTGGCAGGAAGCCTGGCAGGAAGCCTGGCAGGAAGCCTGGCAGGCAGGCAGGCAGGCACCAAGGTTGGCAGTAAGGCTGGCACCTAGGCTGGCAGGAAGCCTGGCAGGCAGGCAGGCACCAAGGCTGGCAAGCAGGCTGGCAGGAAGCCTGGCAGGAAGGCTGGCAGGAAGCCAGGCAGGAAGGCAGGCACCAAGGCTGGCAGGCAGACTGGCTGGCAGGGAGGCTGGAAGGCAGGCTGGCAGCAAGGCTGGCAGGCAGGCAGAGAGCAAGGCTGTCAGGGAGGCTGGCCAGGAGGCTTGGAGGCAGGCTGGCAGGAAGACTGGCAGCAAGGCTTGCAGGCAGGCATACAGGCAGGGCAGGCAAGGACTCGATGTATCCAGCAGCAGGTCTTTCCTCCGAATGCTGGCCACGTGTGAGCTGCTTCCCTTTATATCCGCATGGCTTACACAATGCATCCCCCCCGCATGCATCTGTTCGGCTTCCGCTGTGCATCCGCTGTGCATCCGCTGTGCATCCGCTTCATCCGCTCGCCATCCGCTCTGCATCCACTGTATCCGTTCCATGTCTGCTTTGCTGAGGTGCCCCAGAAGCCTAGCGGATGTGCCATCCGCTCCCATCCACTTCCATCCACTGGGCTTCCGTTCTGCATCCGCTTTCCATCTGCCCTGTGTTCTCCCCGCATCCGTTCCTTTCCGTGTTATCCGCTCCGGTTATGCAAATTTTTGCTCCTTTTGAGAGTGGATAACAACGGATGGAACATTTTGCTCATCTGTTGTGTCCTTTTTACATACGTTTTGCATCCGTTGGGCAGTGTGACAGGGCCTTTAGCCATGAGATTTATACATTTCCCCCTGACTTCTTTTTTGGCATTTTATTTTAAAAACATGTAGTTGGCCTCAGGCATTTTCTTGTAACCATGGTGCCACATTTGTGCTCTATTTTCTATTTTCCTAATTTCATCAATGAAGGTGCCAGCCAGGCCAAAGATATGAGACAGTGTCTACTACATCTGTTTGCCCTAAAACAATTCCAGTCTGAATTTGTTTTGTTCATGGTTGCTTCCAGTGGTGAGATTCCAAAAAATTTCCTACTGGTTCTGTGGGTATGGCTTGGTGGGCATGGCAGGGGATGGATACTATAAGATCTCCACTCCTACCCCACTCCAGAGGAAGGATACTGCAAAATCTCCATTTCCCCCACACCCCTACTCCTGGGGAAATGTTACTGCAAAATCCCATTCCCTCCCCACCCCACTAACCTGCTTTCCAACTCCGTTCTCTTATTCAGGGCAACAAAAGAAGACCCAGCCGATCAGCTGGGACTCTGGAGGCAGAGAATAGATGAGGGCAGGGCTAGTCAGAAGTAATTTTTGCTGGTTCTCCGAACTACTCAAAATTTTTGCTGCTGGTTCTCCAAAACTGCTAAATACCACCTCTGGTTGCTTCCCTGCTGAATACCACCTCTGGTTGCTCCCCCTTAGTGCAATATGAGAGATATATTTGAAGTGCATGCCAGGATAAATTTATTGAAAGATAAATTGGTTTATGGGCAGTGCTGGAGGCAAAGAAAGGCACAAGAGACTTACACTGTATAAATGTATATCTTATTGGATAGAGCAGCCAGGAATTTCATTGGATAGAACACACCATGTGCTTCACGATGTCAGGATGGAACTATGATGTAGTAGGATTTCAAAGGCAATGGGAAGCCCATGAGTATAGTTTCTCAGAGTTGTGCTTCCCTCTTAGGATATTTTCCCAGTTTATCACATTCCTTGGTTTTCTAAATATTTGTTTAATGGCTGAGCTGACCATTCTCCTTTGCCTGAGAGGTTTTTTTTTTAAGGGGTAGCTGCCTAACTTGACATCCTGTGGCTGAGTCAGTGGATTCTTTTGGGCTAGGAGCATGTATTTGGACTTGGATTCCCCCCCCCCCACTCCTCTCTGATTCTCCCTGTACCTCTGTGTGCCTTATGTGGGGGACCTACTCTCTTTATTCATTTCTCAGGTAGTTATCTAGATTTTTTTTTTTCCTGTAAACTGAGAAATAACAAGCTGAAGTGCAAAGAATTTTATCTCAAATTCAGCTGGCTGACTATTTAATGCATGGGGAGTTTTATCTATTTACATATTTCTGAAACTTTTTTGATATAATAACTAAGTATCTGTTTTAATGGTTAATTATGCTTCATATGCATTTCTTAATGCTGTTTATATTTCTCCCTCCCCTTTCTGTCAGTATATATTTACCAAGAAGCCAATATGACAAAACTCATCTTCATAATATTCTTAAGAAATGTATTGTTTTTAACAATGACTGGACTACATTTCTTCACACAAATAAATTTAAATCCATGTGTTTGCTGAATGTTATCTCTGCTGGCAATGATGTATTTTGTTTAGTATAACCAGGTTGTTACTAGCTATTCTTTTTGCAGAGAGGGGCTATTAAAAAATAAAAGCAGAAGGAAAAATACTAGTGTTTATTAATATTTTGCTGCTTGTGTCCTTTCTACCACTTCATAACCTGTAAATAAATATCAGACTCATATGGAATTTCTGTCATTTTTCTGAAAAAAATATGGACCATAGTGACATGCCATTGCTCTCATATCACAGTGTTAAATGTTTTTCTCAAGGCGGAACAATTAAATTCACCCATAGCAAATGTTTCTTTACTTGTTACTAGATTTTTCTTCCTAAAATCTCTCTAATAAAACATCTCTGAAGACAACACTAGAGACCTCCTATCTTTTAGGCTTCTGGCCTTAAATAACTTTTCTGAAATCTCCTCTGATACTACAGCTTCTATCTTTAAAGAGGCAAATGATATGCATAGCTAGTAGGAACCCATTTGCTACAATAAGAGGATACTAATCCCTTAAATAATTTTTATAATTGTTATATATTATATTAATATAATTATACATATTATTAGAATATATACGTCTGATTAATACTCTCTAAATGGAACTTCTCTTCCAATTAAGTGCTTCCACAAAATCATCTAAAAATCCATTGCCTCTGGGAATCATATAATAACATTTTTTCTCTGATATATATGGATAATTTGCAGCCTGAAGATTATAAGCAAACCTTCAGAGGTCTTCAGTGTGGCTTGCTGTGGTGGTGTCAAAATTGTAGCAAGGTGCCAGATTTTGACCTTCCTTGCCAGCATTGGTCAACTCTGAATATGATCCATACCCAACATGGAGTCTTCTGGGACTTATTGTTTAAGTGTGGTCTTGCTCTACCCCTCGATGTGACTGTGGTGCTCCTCGACAAAATATCCATCACATCGTGTCCAAATGTCCATCAATGGCTTACACTAGCCCAATGTCTGCTTTTTTTCAACATAGACCACCTTCTCCTTCAATGGCTGGGTGGACTGGACATTAACATTTGAAACACTATAAGTTCATGTATTTGCCATATGCTAATAAATAAATGCACCAAGGTCCCCCACCCAACTATTGTCAATTGTTTTGTTTTGTTTAGTGGGGAGGCAGGATTTCCAGTCACCTCCTTCCCATGTGAATTATATTTCTGACAGTCCCTTAAGCCAAATAGCCTTACCTAGAAGTATGAATGTAAGCATTTAGAATGCAGTATTTCAGGCTACTTCTTCTGATTGCCAGCTACCAGCAATTTGGCAGTTCAAATCTCACCAGGCATAAGGTTGACTCAGCCTTCCATTCTTCTGAGGTTGGTAAAATGAGGACCCAGATTGTTGGGGCAATATGCTGACTCTATAAACCTTAGAGAGGGCTGTAGAGCACTGTGAAGTGGTATATAAGTCTAAGAGCTAAGGGCTAAGGGCTAATGTTTCTTTAAGAGAGACTGGAAGAAAAGGTTTATGTAAGTAACTATATGTGGTGAATTAAGGCTCACTGGTGCCCTAAGAACTGACAAATCTTGGTGACCCCCTCCTTTGACAATACTGTACAAACAAAGCCATATCCTCAACTTTGTGGTTCCCTCTTTGGCCTGGTGCCCTGAGCATGTGCTTAGTCTGCTTAATGGTTAATACACCACAGATAAGCATATACTATAAGGGTAGAATGCCTGATTTGCTGTCCATTCTGATATACATTTCTTTCTGACTATTTTTATACAATTGAAATAAAAACTACATTCACAATACTGCATTTATTAGTATGGAGAAAAGTATCCTGACTGCCCTTTCTAGTGATGTGGAGGTTAGCCTATGCCGTGATTTGCTCTGGGAAGAAAAGAGCTCTGGGCAAAGAAACGCACCCAAAATAGCAAAAGTAGAAATGGTAAAAGAGTCACTTTGAAGTTGATTGTACAAATCTTAGTGCACAGAGTCATGTCCACTGTGTACCAGTGAAGGAGTCAAAGAAGGATGCCTTTGTGACCTCCTCTCGACCTCAAGTAACTGTCCAGCAGTATCGGGTGGTTGATTATTACTGCTAAGTTCCAGAAATTTGAGAGTTGAAAAATCTGCTGCAACACATTTGCAGGGCACTTTGAGAATAAAATCCCTTGACTTTGTGCTAATTGGAGTAGCATGATTCCAAATCATGTTCTTTTATCTTTTTGTATTGGACATAATTTGTATACCGTCCAGAGTATTTATGAACTTTATGGTCAACTTTATAAATAGAACAATCAATAGATAAATAAACAAATGAACAAGCCAACCAGCCAACAACATTTTGGGGCAAAATGTGCTTGAAAGGATGTTTGTTAAGTTTCAGACATTAAGAGAACAATGATCCCAATCCTTTTCAGATTTGGTTCCTTCTGGAGATAAAATCATCCATGTCCATCCTATTTGGTGATCTCCTACAAGAGAAGAAGGGAAAGTTGACTTTGTTGACCTGTTTAATGTCTTGGTGGCTTTTGATATTACTGATTTCACATCATACCAACCTATATTGTTTATATGACTCAGGAGTTTCATGCATTGTTATATTGTCTTATTCCTATTTGCAGTGATGGTCTCAGACAGTAGTAATAGGTGAGTTTTTGGCCTGAGTGCTGTTAATTATTTTCATAAAACTATTGGAAGTGGACCTCAGAAGTTGTGTAGATGAGTGTTGCCAATATGCTGTTATTGACAGGTTGACCATGACTTTTCAATGAAACATCTTTATCAGAAAAGACTGTATGGATATATTCTAAGTCAAAATCTGGATGCAATAGTGAGTTTTGAAGGTTACAGCAAAAGGCTAGAAAGTGGGAGGCCCTTAGTTCTCCTCTCGCTTTAGCCGTGAAAGCCAGTTGGGTGACTTTATCATTCTCTCTCAATCTGACTCACCTCACAGGGTTGTTGTGGTGAAACAGGAGAGGAATGTTTGTTGAATATACTTATCACCTTTTGTACAAATAATAAAAGTGGGATACAACTAACTCAATAAAAACTGAACCTTGATAAGGCAAAGACTTTACCATTAGGTGGTTCTCATGTATGGGAGACAGGAAGTTTACCTATTAGGAATAGCAATAGCACTCAGACTTATACATCGCTTCACAGTACTTTACAGCCCTTTCTAAGCAGTTTACAGAGTCAGCCTATTGCCCCTAACAATCTGGGTCCTCATTTTACCCAACCTCAAAAGGCTGGAAGACTGAATCAACCTTGAGCCAATGAGAACCAAACTGCTGAACTATTGGCAATCAGGAGTCAGTAGGATTAACCTGCAGTACTACATTCTAACCACTGCACCACCACAGCTATTCTCATGGTTGTGGTTTTGGAAAAGTGGGTAATAAAACGTTCTTTTGGAGACCACTAAATATAGAATAGATGCAGGTGGTGCTTGACTTATGGGCAGAATTTCCATCGCTTAAGCAAGCCAGTTGTTAAGCAAGTCTCACCTGATTTGACAACCTATTTTTGCGGCAACTGTTATGCAAATCTCTGCAGTTGCAAAACGAATTATGCAGTTATTAAGCAAATCTGGCTTCCCCATTGACTTTCTCAGAAGCTGGCTGGGAAATCACAAATGACTTCAGAATACAGCAACCATTGTAAAAATGTGCCAATTGCCAAGCATCCAAATTTTGATCATCTGATGGTGGGGATGCTGCAATGGTTGTAAATCTTAGCACCTGTTGTAAGTGACTTTTTTCGGTGTCACTGTAACTTTGAATGGTCACTAAATGAACAGTAGTAAAGTCAATTCAACTCTGTTTCTGTTTATTACAGTCATATACCAGAGACCAGAATAAATAAAAAACACTCAGTGAATATCCAATTTAAAAATGTAGAATAACAATAAATAACAGATAAAATCTTTGACAAAATCCAGTCTGTCAATTGCACATGGTTTAACTATACTAAAATAACAGTCCACAAACCGTGAGGCCCATAGTCAGTTTAATACTAAAAGGGAAAGGACTAAGTGCAAAGGCTTTGCCACATTGGCTGTATAAAATAATTATGATGAATTAGACATGTGTTTCCAATGAATACCTAGTGCTGCTGCACAGAATCTATCCCCCTGCACTGTAGTTATGGAATGTTTAACTTGAAACAGCCATTGAAGATAAGCAGTATCAGAATGGCCAGAATACCTAGCAATTATTGGAAGGATATGTTTTTTTCAAATCTCTCTGTAAAAGAAGATAGAAAGAGTATGTGACCAGTGGTCTCCACCTCTCCTGAGCCACAGGAACAGAGTCTTTCAGTCAATTATATCTTTTTATACTTGCCGTATAGGATGGCCAATGGAAATGCATGGCACTGTGCAAGCAAAAATGCTTTCTGATGGTTTGCTGACTCCAACTGGCTGAGGTAGCCTGCAGGAGAAACACCATATTTAATGGCACCTGGAGTCTGAAACAACAGAGCTTTCCCTCAATGTCTTCTACTCTTTACCGCAAGGTTTGTTTTGCTTGATTGTAGTCCAACTTGAGTATTGAGGCTGGGGAGAAGCCTAGTTTGGCAAGGTTGGACTCGATTGCCTTGATCCATGAAGAAGAGAATTTGTCTTGGAGAACTAATGGAGCAAGACATTGTGGAAAGAAGTTAAGCTTTAAGCCCATGTCACACAGGCCAATGGATGCAAAAAGGACACAGTGGATGAGCAAAATGTTCCATCCGTTGTGATCCGCTCTCAAAAGGGGCAAAAATTTGCATAACCGGAGCAGATAATACGGACGTGGGGAGGACGCAGGGTGGATGCAAAGCAGATGCAGAACGGAAGCCCAGCGGATGGAAGCAGATGAGAGCGGATAGCGCATCCGCGAGGCTTCCGGGGGGGCTCAGCAAAGCAGACGCGGAATGGAAAGAGCAGATGCGGAGCGGACGCTGAGTGGATGAAGCGGATGCAGAGCGGATGTGTTGTAACTATATATCATTCATGTGTTTGCAACTGTGTATCATTGCAACTATGTATCATTCAGGCA
>BLBF01000002.1:93188828-93210981 GCA_015471245.1 Laticauda colubrina | reverse complement strand
ATATCCTGTCTGACCTGGGCTTGACCTAGGCTCTGAATAAACAATCATCCCCTTTTGAATGAGCATAATAAAAGAGCGTGTACCCAGACATTCTGGGCGCACTCATCCCGAGGAACTTCGTCTCCTGTCGTTTCTTTCTCCTTTCGCTCCCTATCATGAGATGCCCATCTAATGCGGGATAGCAGATACCGCACGGATGCACAGTGGATGAAGCAGATGCACAGCGGATGCCTAACGGATGCACAGCGGAAGCCTAACGGATGCCGAGCATTAATTGCGCATGCGGGGGGGATGCATTGCGTAAGCCCCCCGGATATAAAGGGAAGCAGCTCGCACGTGGCCAGCATTCCGAGGAAAGACCTGCTGCTGGACACTTCAAGTTCCTTGCCTGCCCTGCCTGCATGCCTGCCTGTCAGCCTTGCTGCCAGCCTGCCTTCCAGCCAGCATTGGTGCCTGCCTGCCTGCCTGCCAGGCTTGCTGCCAGCATACCTGCCAGGCTTCCTGCCAGGCTTCCTCCCAGGCTTCCTGCCAGCCTACCTCCCAGGCTTCCTTCCAGGCTTCCTGCCAGCCTACCTGCCAGCCTACCTGCCAGGCTTCCTGCCAGCCTTGGTGCCTGCCTGCCAGCATTCGTTTCTGGCTTTCTGCCAGCCTTCCTGCCAGCCTTGGTGCCTGCCAGCCTACCTGCCAGCCAGCAACCCCACAACCATGGGGAAGAAGCGAAAGCCTCAGCAGCCTGCCACCATGCCTGGCAAGAGGGACAGGGCCAACCTCCCGCCCCCTGCCCCTGACTCTGCTTCTGCTGGGGCTTCTGCTGAAGCTGCTCCTGGCGGTGGTGCTTCTGCTGGTGCTTACTCTGTTGAAGCTGCTCCTGGTCCTGCTCGTCCATCTCGTGCTCCTGGTCCTGCTCGTCCTGCTCGTCCTGCTCGTGTTCCTGGTCCTGCTTGTGCTCCTTGGCTTGCTGGCCCTGCTGGTGCTAACTCTACTGCTGCTGATCCTGGTCCTGCTGCTGCTGATCCTGCTGTTGCTTCCGCTGCTGCTGATGATGATCCTGCTGCTGCTGCTGCTGATGATGATGAATATGATCCTGCTGGTGAGGATGATGATGATGATGATGATTATGATTATCCTGCTGGTGCTGCTGCTGCTGGTGGTGGTGTGGAGGAGCAGCCCCTACTACTTGGGAGCCCCTCTGATGAGGGCCCATCTGGTCCTGCCAAAGGGAGGAAGAGGCGTATGCGACAACAGGAGAGGAGGCAATAGTATATTGAGGAGGCGCACGAGGATGAGGTGCTGGAGTGGCTGAGAGAGAACGACTATCTGTGGCGGAAGGGACACCGGCTGTACAGGGACACCAAGAGGAAGCAGGCTGCTTGGAGAGAGAGGGCGGAGAGTATGGGTTACACTTCG
This sequence comes from Laticauda colubrina, assembly GCA_015471245.1. Taxonomy (NCBI): domain Eukaryota; kingdom Metazoa; phylum Chordata; class Lepidosauria; order Squamata; family Elapidae; genus Laticauda; species Laticauda colubrina. Next base: position 93,209,574 of record BLBF01000002.1, on the reverse strand, counting down.
GAGGTGCTCCTCAACTGGTGGAAGCACATGCACACCTGACACGGGAAGCTGCACCTGAAGAAATCTGGCCAGGCCAGTGTTAAGCTGACGGACAGAGATACCTACGTCATGGCCAGGTGCAGCTTCTTGGAGGGTGAGGTCCGCCACCGACGTGCACCACCAGCCCCTCTCACAACCCTCTCTCTCCAGCAGCCTGCTGAGAGCCAGTCCTCTTCCAGCTGAGAGTCAGTCCCTGTCTCCAGGCAGGTTCCTGTGGAGCGTGCCACAGTGGAGAACCCGCGGACAGGTGTGGTAAGCATGGTGGAATGCGTGGAGGACTCCCTTATGGCGTGGGAGAAAGGAGACATCGAGTCCACCACAGTCCTAGCCTCATCCACCCCCCCCCAGCTCCGCCTCCGCAGAAAGGCAGAGATCCAGACAGCAGGAGGGGCAGAGCCACACTGTCCTGCTGGAGATCAGGGACACCATCCGGAGCAGCATATATCTCCTCTCTCAGCTGGTCCACACCGACTCCGACTCCTCCAACCGCAAGCCCTTCCTCACCTATGTCAACCAGACCCTCAAGGAAATGGCGGATTCACAGTACAAGCTGGTGAGGGACTGGATCACCGAGCTGCTTCACAACCCTCCAGACCCAGAGGAACCTGCTCCCACCCAGTCCAGGTCTGCTCCTCCACTCCAGGTGATGTCCCTCACATTCCAAGGCTTTCCACAGGCCCTCATCTACCAGGGCTACGGCTACGAGGAGGTTCAGAAGCACAGGCAGCAGCCCTTCCCAGTCCAGGCACAGAGTCATTGGGTGACACCGTTGCCACCGGTTCCACTGATGCCACCGATGCCACCGACGACAATGATGCCACCGACGACAGCGATGCCACCCATGCCAATGATGCCACCCATGACATTGCTCACCCAGGTGCAGAGAAGACAGCCCCACTACACTGCTCCTTCCTCCACCCCACAGCCAAGCCCGGCCTCAGTACATCTGTCATCACTACTGGGGCTGACACCCCATGGCATGCAGGAAGGACCTCTCAGCATCACGGGGCTGAGCCAGCTGTCCGACACCTTCCTCAACACACCGTCTCCTGTTGTCCTCTCAGGGCCAGGCACTCCAGCACCACCCACCACCACAGCACCTGGACCCTTCACCCCTGAGATTGGGCACACCTCTGAGTGACTGATAAGAGTGCCAGAGACTGGGTAGCTGGCTACCTGTGGAATTTATTTGGACTTGACTTGGGTCATTTTTCTGTTACAGCTTATTGTTCAATAAAGTTTATCTTTGATTCACACACTTGCTTCATTTCTTTTTTTCAATAAAGTCTTGGTGGAAACTTTTAGAAATGGTTTAAGCCTTTGCATGCTTGTGCGATGGGTTAAGATAGCAGTGGGGTGGGCAGGGATACCTGTGGAATGAGCAGGGATACCTTTGGGATGGCTAATAGCTGTGAGATAGATAAGCCTCCAGTGCAAGCATAGTGGGACTGTATGGTCTACCCTCCCAGGTGCCACACCTAGGGCCCTTTTTTATCAATAACAATGTAATGTCAGCATTGATCCACACATGGCAACACAAACTCTTTATTAAACGCCCTGTTCATTGTAGGCCCACCCAACATACATGGCCCAATCTCATCCGTGTGATGAGACAGGCTGAAGGAAGCATCCATTAAGCATCTACCATCCTGTCTTGCCACTCCACTGGTCCAGCTGGGGAGTTACACCAGTTTTTCAGGAGGTTGCGCTGCTTCTTCCCTTCCCGTGAGGCTCTGTTGGGGCCTTGCACATCCTGAGTGTCGATCAGGTTTCGCCCTTGCCTGAATTCCCCAGGCTCCATGTCCCCATTGCTTTGACAGTCCATGAGCCTGTTCTGCAAGACTGGGTAGCGGGTGTGCATGAGATTGTGCAGGATGCACAATCCTCCTCACATTCTGTGGATGATGCTGCATGGTGGTGAGAAGTATCTGGAACCTGTTGGCCAAGATTCCAAAGCCATTCTCCACCACCCGCCTTGCCCTGGACAGCCTGTAGTTGAAGATCCTCTCTTCACGGGTGAGGAGTCTGGAAGTGTTGGGCTTCATGAGGTAGGTTGTGAGGGAGAAGGCGTCATCCCCCACGATGAAGTAGGGAACATCTTGCGTGTCGTTGGGCAGGGGGTCTGGATCTGGGAAGCCCATGATGATGTTGCCTTCCAGCCCCTCCTTGAGGTGACTGGCATTGTATACCTGGGCATCTGAAGATGAGCCGTAGCCTGAAGCATTGATGTACATGAACATGGAGAAGAACACGATGCTGAAGAAGCCCTTGTAGTTGAAATAAGTGGACCCTGAGTTGGCTGGCACTTTGCAGGCCACGTGCTTCCCATCTATGGCTCCAACGGTGTGGGGGAAGTTCCACCTCTGATACCACTGCTCTGCAACTTTCTTCCATCCTTCTTCAGTGGAGGGGAACTGGAGGAGCTCCTCCTTGTATTCTTCGATGATGGCCTGCACCACTTCTCTGACCACAATGCTGAATATGTTGGGTGGCACCCTCCAGCCATACTGCATACTCCTGTACGTGGTCCCTGAGGCCATGTGGCGCAGAGTCAGTGCCACCTTCAGCCCAGGTTCCAGGCTGGGCCGGAAGTTGGTGTTTGCCTTGGTCAACCTGGGTGTCAGCCGCTGCACAATTTCATCAAACATGGCTGGAGTCATCCTCATGAAGTTCTGGAATGCCCGAATGTCTTCATTCCTGAGCTCCACCATCAGCTTGTTGTACAGCCCGTACTCTGCTCTTCTCCCGATCCATCTTCGTACCGAGATGCTTCTTGGCCGAGATGCTTCTTTTTCTTCCTGTAGTAGAGTTCACAGAGCCTGTACATGGCTTCGTACTGTTGCAGAAGGAAGGCGGCTGCCAAAAGGACTGTGTTACGATCCACGGTGGACATGACTGGATGCTGTGGAAGAGGAAGAGTCAGATGAAGGCTGCAGAGGTCTGCACAGGTGGCCTGCTGGTCTGAAAGTGAGATGCAGACGAGTTGCTCCCCCTTTTTATAGGCAGTATAGGTGTCCCTTTGCATCCTCTAGGCATCCTCTAGACATCCTTAATATCCGAGATAGGTCCCCTCTGCATACGTTTTTTCCATTTTAAATGCTTTGTTTCCATGCTGCATCCGTTCTGCATCCGTTCTGCATCCGTTCTGCATCTGTTCTGCTTCCTCCCTGCGTCCGAGCAGATGCGAGTTGCGCGGATGTGGAATGGATGCCTAGCGGATATAGCGGATATAGCGGATATAGCGGATGCGTAATGGATGCGTAATGGATGCGTAGCGGATGCAGAACGGACGAACTGGATACATTTTCTGCGCAAAAGTTTTGGGCAACCCAAAAACGTCAATAAACGGATGCTGGACAGATAGAGAGGATGCAAAACGGAGGCAGTGAGTACATCGCGTTTTCGAACGGATGGCAAGCTTTTTTGTCCATTTTACATCCTCTTTGCATCCGTTGGTTCAGTGTGACATGGGCTTTAGCCAGAGATTTAAAGATGCTATACAGATTCGTGTTTTGACTTTTGTCAATCCTGTCTCCAAACACAAAACTGCATTTGAGACAAAATGGCGCATCTGGAGAATTGCTGATAAATTTGGACTGAACTTTTTCCACTGGTGTGAAACATGAAAGTGAGGGTCCAAGCAAGATCCTTTAAAGAGCTGTGCTAGTGACTTGGCCAGAAAATGCTTAATTGCAGCAGGAACATAGTATCCTCCTTCTGTGCAAAAAAAAAAACAAACGAAGGATGGCACTTTGTGGTCTTTGGCCCAAGGCAGCTGCATATTTGCCAGATGTTTTTCTTTGTTTTTAAATAAAGTTTTATCAATTTTCTTGAGCTAGTGGCCTGGATGACCACCCTTGGATATTTGAAGATGGTAACCTGCTCCATATTATAATTATTTAGATACCATGAGTAGAGTTTTGGCCTTCTTGCAAAGGCCATAATCTTTATTTTTTCATAATTTATATCCATAAATTTATGTCCAATTTATGTTGAGGACTACCTGTTAATTTATGTAAGGACTACCTGTTCAGCATTTGACTTGAAAATTTTAGTGATAAATAGTGTGTGTGCATGTGTGTGTGTGCGCGCACACACACACACACACACACCCTGCTAGGATGGCTTAATTAAACGATCTCTATTTTCACTTACAATGGAAGTGATATGTAGTAATAAATTATCTCACCTTAAAAAATCATCTTTTTATTTGATTATTGATTTAGGAAAGTCTATGCAGAACAATATTAATCTTAAAGGTGACACAAATTAATTAAATTATTATTTTTTTCATTTTTTGTCCTTTTTTGGGGCAAAAGGGTGTCCATCTTAGAATACTTTATAAGATGAAATGATGAAGTAATCATGTCTCTGTCCTTTTCCATCCTGAATTCCAATGACCTTTAAATGAAAACATGCAGATATCAGATATGATAATAAAAGGTAAATATTCCATTATTGATCTATTTTTATACTGCTTCCTAAAGGCCAGGTCACATCACCCGACGGATGCAAAACGTATGTAAAAAGGACACAGCGGACGAGCAAATTTTCCATCTGTTGTTATCCGCTCTCAAAAGTGCCCCAAATTTGCATAAAGAGAATGGAAAAGAACGGATGGGGGGAAGACGTAGATGCTCAACGGAAGCCTAGCGGATGAAAGTTGATGAAAGCGGATGGCACATCCGCAGAGCTTCTGGGGGAGCATAGGAAAGCGGACACGTAGCGGAAAGAGTGGATGCGTAGCAGATGACACGGATGCAGAGCGGATGCAGAGCGGATGCAGAGCGGATGCAGAGCAGATGCGTAGTGGATCACTGCGAATGCGGGGAGGATGCATTGCGTCAGCCCCATGGATATAAAAGGAGGCAGCTCACAAGCAGGTCACCATTCAGAGGAAATACCTGCTTCCAGAGACATCTTCTGAGACCATGGGGAAGAAGAGGAAGCCTGTGCCATCTTCTGGCAGTCCTGGCAAGAGGGATAGATCCACCATCCCACCCCTTGGCGCTGACTCTGCTGCTGCTGCTTCTTCTCCTGCTGGTGTTGCTGCTGCTTCTTCTGCTGCTGGTGCTGGTGCTGCTTCTTCTGCTGCTGGTGGTGCTCCTGCTGCTGGTGGTGGTGCTCCTGCTGCTGCTGGTGGTGGTGCTTCTCCTGCTGCTGGTGCTGGTGCTGCTTCTCCTGCTGCTGCTGTGGTGGACCAGCCCCAAAGCCCTGAAAGCCCTGATGCTGAAGGCCCTGCCAGAGGGAGGAAGAGGCAAGGCAAGGAGAAGGAGAAGGGAGAGAGGAAGCAGTACTCCATCGCAGAGGAGCATGAGGAGGAGGTGCTGGAGTGGCTGAGGGAGAATGAGTATATGTGGAGAAAGGGCCACAGGCTCTATCGAGACACCAAGTGGAAGCAGGCGGCTTGGAGACAGAAGGCGGAGAGCCTGGGATACACTGCTGATGTCCTCCTCGGGTGGTGGAAGCATATGCACACCTGGTACGGGAAGCTGCACCTGAAGAAATCTGGCCAGGCCGCAGTCAAGCTCACTGACTGGGAGACCTATATCATGGCAAACTGCAGCTTCCTGGAGGGTGAGATCCGCCACCGAGGAGCAGCCCCTCTGTCTACCCTCACTCTCAGGCAGCCCACAGATAGCCAGTCCTCTTCTGGCCAGGAGAAAGTGACCATGTCCGGGCAGGTGTCCACAGAGCGCCCCGCGACAGAGACCCCCCCGACAGCTGCACACCCTATGCCGGAGGACGTGGAGAATTCTCTCACACACATGGAGCAAGAAGAAGCAGCAACTACCAGGGACCAACCCACACCCACCCTCAGCTCCACCTCCACAGAAAGCAGACAGAGAGGCAGACCGGAGGGACAGAGCCACACTGTCCTGTTGGAGATCAGGGACACCATCAAGACCAGCGCAGATCTCCTCTCTCAGCTGGTACACTTCGAGATTCCATCCTCAAACTGCAAGCCCTTCCTCACTTACGTGACCCAGACCCTCATGGACATGCCCGAGCCCCAGTACCAGGTGATGAAGAAGAGGATCACGGCGCTGCTACACCACCCTCCAGACCCAGCTGAACCTGCTCCCACCCAGTCCAGGTCTGCTTCTCCACCCCAAGCAATGTCACAGACCTTCCAAGGCTTTCAACAGCCCCTCTCCTACCAAGGCTGTGGCTACCAGGACTTCCCTCAACAGAGCCAGCCCTTCCCAGTCCACGCACAGGTTCCTCGCATGCCACAGGTGCCACCGATGCCACTGATACCACTGATGCCACAGACGCCACCAATGCCACCGATGCCACTCATGCCACCAATGTCACCGATGCCACCAATGCCACAGATGCCACCGACGCCACAGATGCCACCCATGCCACCGATGCCACAGACACCACAGATGCCACCGACGCCACAGAAGTTTCCTCGCACTCCACAGATGACTCACTTCGCCCAGCTGCACACCAGACACCCCCACTACACTCCTCCTTCCTCCACCCCACAGCCAAGCCCATCCTCAGAACATCTGTCATCAGTCCTGTGCCTGACATCCCAGGTCCTGGATGAAGGGCCTCTCAACCTCACTGGGCTGAGCCAGCTTTCTGAGAGCTTCCTGAACACACCACCTCCTGTTGTCCTCTCGGGGCCAGGCACTCCAATGGCGCCTCAGACCAGCACTCCAGCCACTGCCAGCTCCACAGCCCCTGGACCCTTTACACATGAGACCATGGACATGCTTCAGAGTGACTGAGAACATTGCCAGAGACTGAATTGTTACCTGTTGACTTTATCTTTGCTTGGAACACTTTTCTTGGTTCCTTTTGCTTTTTAAATAAAGTCCTACACTTTACTTCACTTAACTGTTATTAATAAAGGTTAACTTTGCTTCACACACTTGGGTCATTTATTTTACTTAATAAGGTGTTGGTGGAAAGTTTTAGAAAATGGTTAAGCCTTTGCATGCTTATGGGATGGGCAGGGATACCTGTGGAATGGGTAATAGCTGTGGGATAGGCAAGGATACCTGTGGAAAGTGTAATAGCTGTGGGATGGGTAATAGCTTTGGGATACATAAGCCTCCAGTGCAAGCATAGTGGGACTGTATGGTCCACGCTCCCAGGTGCCACACCTATGGCCCTTTTTTATCAATAACAATTTAATCATTGATCCACACATTTCAACATAAACACAACTCTTTATGAATGCCCTGTTCATTGTAAGGCCACTCAACATACATGGCACAATCTCATCAATGTGATGAGACAGACTGAAGGCAGCATCCATTAATCTTCTACCATCCTATCTTGCCACTCCACTGCTCCATCTGGGGAGTTGCACCAGTGTTTCAGGAGGTTGCGCTGCTTCTTCCCTTCACGTGAAGCTCTGTTGGGGCTTGGTACATCCACAGTGTTGATCAGGTTTCTCCCTTGTCTCCATTCACCAGGCTCCATGTCCCCATTCCCTTGTTGACAGTCCACAAACCTGTTCTGCAACATTGGGTAGCAGGTGCGCATGAGATTGTACAGGATGCAGCAAGCTTCCACGATGTTCCTCACGGTCTGTGGCTGATGCTGCATGGTGGTGAGAAGTACCTGGAACCTGTTGGCCAGGATGCCAAAGGCATTCTCCACCACCCATTTTGCCCTGGACAGCCTGTAGTTGAAGATCCTCTCTTCATGGTTGAGGAATCTGGAAGTGTAGGGCTTCATGAGGTAGGTTCTGAGGGAGAAGGCATCATCCCCCACGATGAAGTAGGGCACATCTTGTGTGTCGTTGGGCAGAGGGTCTGGATCTGGGAAGCCCATGATGAGGTTGCATTCCAGCTCCTCCTTGAGGTGACTGGCATTGTATATCTGGGCATCTGAAGCTGACCCGTTGCCTGAAGCATCAATGTACATGAACATGTAGTCAGCATCGACCAATGCGAAGAGGATGATGCTGAAGAAGCCCTTGTAGTTGAAATAAGTGGACCCTGACTTGACTGGAACTTTGCAGGCCATGTGCTTCCCATCTATGGCTCCAACGGTGTGGAGGAAGTTCCACCTCTGATACCACTGCTCTGCAACTTTCTTCCATCCTTCTTCAGTGGAGGGGCACTTGAGGAGCTCCTCCAGGTATTCTTTGGTGATGGCCTGCACGACTTCTCTGACCACAATGCTGATGGTGTTGTGTGGCACGCTCCAGGTGTACTGCATGTTTCTGTATGTGGTCCCTAAGGCCAGGTGGCACAGAGTCAGTGCCACCTTCAGTCCAGGGTCCAGGCTGGGATGGAACTTGTTGTTTGCCTTGGTCAACCTGGCTCTCAGATGCTCCACAACTTCATCAAACATGGCTGGCGGCATCCTTATGAAGTTCTGGAATGCACGAGTGTCTTCGTTCCTCAGCTCCACCATCAGCTTGTCATAGAGTCCGAACTCCACTCTTCTCCCAATCCATTGTCGGACCCAGACACTTCTTGGCCGCCTCCTTTTCTTCCCATAGAAAAGGTGAAAGAGCTTGAAGAGGGCTTGGTTCTGGTGTTGAATGATGGCGGCTACCAAAAGCAGCGTGCGATGATCCATGGTGGAGAAGAATGGATGCTGTTGAAGAGCAAGAGCAAGGCTGAAGAGGTCGGCACACCAGGGCTGCTGGACTGAAAGCGAGATCCAGGTGATTTCCTCCCCCTTTTTATAGGAAATGTGGGTTTTCTGCTGGGTGTCCTTCCACATACTCCAGGCATCCTCCAGACATCCTAAATATCCGAGATACGTCCCCTATATGAACATTTTTTCCATTTTAATGCTTTATATCTGAGCTGCATCCGCTTTCATCCTTTCTTCGTCTGTGCTACTAGCGCTGTGTGTTCATTCCACGTCCGTTTCGCCTCCTCCCTATGTCCGTTTTCCGCTGGAACAGATGCGAGTTGCGTGGATGCACAGCGGATGCCTAGTGGATATAGCGGACGCGCAACGGATGACAATGGATGTATAACAGATGTTCCCATTATGCGTAGCAGAAGTAGAATGGACACGTTGGATACTTCATCCGCTCAAAAAGTTTTGTGCAGCTCAAAACTTTTTGAGCGGATGAAATCACAGTAGACGGGTGCTGGACGGATAGAGAGTATGAAAAATGTATGCAGTAAGTACACAACGGATGCATCGCGTTTTGCAACGGATGGCAAGCTTTTTTGTCCGTTTTACATCCTCTTTGCATCCGTTGGTGCAGTGTGACATGGGCTTAAACCAGAATATCTTAAAAAGATTTATTCTATATAAAACACATCATGACAAGAACGGCAGGGAGAGAGAACAAATATATACATATAAAGCAGCCTTGGTGAAATATGTGGGCTTCAAGAATTGCTTTGAAAAAGTAATAGGTACCTCCCAAATATCATAAAAGAGTATTCTTTTTTTATAATAATGCTATTAAACATTACAGTTAGAAAGATAAAAACAAATACAAAATGAAAAAATGAAAATAAAATTGGAGAAAAAAAGTAAATCGAAAAAAGAAAGAAATAATACAGTAAAGAAAAAGAAAAGAAATATATAAATCATTTCCTCCTTCACCAGAACAAATATAAACAATTTAGTAACTTCTCTTAAAATACAACAAATTACGTCTTTTCATGTCCTATCCCTTTATTTATAAACAAATCCTTAAAAACATCATTCAACCTTGGTCAGTAAAACTTCATTACAATTACCAGAGATAGCATATCTATTTAACTCTTGATCAAATAAATCAATTTTGCATTCTTTCCTTTTACTTTTAACAATCTTTTCCCCCTTCAGCTAATATCCTAGAAGTTAGTTTCTTTTTTTCCTCCTTTCTCAAAAGTTTTCCAGTGTTTTAACAAGTCTCTTCTGTAAATACAGTATCGAAAAGTTTTCCAGGTTACTCTTTTAAAATGTTATTTGTATATCCCTTTTAATTATCAAGACATAAACCAGTTTCATTTGTATGTCCAGTGAAGCTTATTTTCTCATATAATTCTTGTTGCCTGAAATTTTTAAATCTACAATCAGTCTTAGGATGAACTTGGAGAACGATGAGAAGAAATGCTGCCTAGGAAATGATCAAAGAAAAAAGGCAAGACCCAACAGTCAAAGAAAGAAATTTAGGAGGGATCTTCCCTCAGGGATTAAGTAGTTAAAAGTAATAGCAGGAAGTCTGTGCCTTCATACTTGTAAGATTCTGTTAATGTAGTTTTATTATAAAATATAATTCGTTCATCTATTCATGTTTCCTGTCTGTTACCTGGGATGGCTAGCAGTCTTGTCCAGTAAAATTTGTTCCTCTTCTGTAACATCTTTTAAACTGCCTTATAGATTCAGCCACTTTTAAAATTAACTTTTGTCCATTGTTCAAAAGCTATGTTCAATGTTAAAATGTTTTGCTCCATTTATACTAGATCAAATTTAACTTTTTTTCTCCTTTAATTGTAATCTGGTTCTCTTTATATCCTCGGGTTTCTCTTCAGATCATATAAATCTTTCGCCTTTTTTTTATATCTGACCTTCAAAGCCTCATCTTATCGTTTTCTATATCTTTTTAATAGGATTCAGAACAAAAGCATATCCCCATAGAAAGGAATGTTATAATTAATCCCAAAATCTTATTTTAAATCCAAACTAGATAAGGAAACTTACCCAATACTGTAACATCTGTTGATCCAAAGTTCCCTAATAGCTAAAAAGCAGTTAACAAGCAATTTTTAAAGTTATTGGAAAAGAAAGTATATTAACCTACTACAGTTTGAGCAAAAAATTGGTCATTCCCTTATCTCCAGAAATCCAAACCTATCAGAAATTGCTGTCTTGTGGTCTCCTAGCAAGGAGCAACTGAATGGAGCACTTGTGGGTAATCTCAAATCCTCTCCTTGTCTGTAGAGGAATTAGGAAGAGATGATGTACTTTTAATTCTGCTGTGGTAATTGGATCTGATTTTTATTGGAGTTGTCTTCAGTTCACCATGTCTTCCCTGGAAGTTGAAAGAGAGAGAGAGAATTCCAAAATGCACATACCAACATTTATATTCACTTGCCAGTTACCACACAGGATGATAATCTGGAGTTTTAATTATATAACACAATAAATCTCAGTGAGAGATCAGATTTGTAAGAGTTAAATTTAAGTAACCTACTTGCAAAATGATCTGAGCCTTATATTTTGGAAGCAAAACCTCTGCATTATTAGCTGATTGGCTACCAGTGCAAATGCTTCAAGAAAGATGTAGTATGCACAGGACAGGTTCCCACTTTGCAAACTCGGCACTGGAGTCTACACCAGCTGCATTTTCTGAACTAACTGTAAGGGCAGTTGCACATGAAATAGTCGTCCCACACCCAGTACTTCATAGCAATCTAAGTGTGAAGTTGTTAGTGGAGGAAGAAAAGTATCTAAATAATCCATATGTACAGGAAAAAGTGCAATTGGCTAAAAAAGTAATGTTAATTAGTATTCCTAGCTCTGGAATAACTCAAGCTCTTCATTCACAACAATGCGTCTCAACAATGCATTTCAATTTATTTTTAGGGAAATGCTTAGGAAACCCTTTTGCCCTTTTTTTGAATGTGATACTTTTTTTTCAAGATACATTTCTTTATGGTCAGAGGAAAATGAAATCTATAGTAATATCTCCTACAAAGCACTGAGCTACAGCAATTCACTTGCTTTATTTTCTGGGAGTGCTTAGGGGATCTATGTGAGGGTAAGTGACATTTTTAGAAATAAAGCTGGAGCCTTGCACTAGGTTTTGTACATGTCAGCTTCCCATTTCATTTTCTTAAAGAATGTGGTTTTTTTTTTTAGTTTGGCAGTCATTAAATAGAGTATCTGTAATGTATAAGTTCAATCCTGACTGGCTCAAGGTTGACTCAGCCTTCCATCCTTCTGAGGTCAGTAAAATGAGGACTCAGATTGTTGGGGGCAACATGCTGATGGTGGCTTCCTTTTGTTTTTAAAGTTCCTCATCATAAAGTACATTGTAACATTGTGCATTGTCAGTAAAGCTGGAATTGTCAAAGCATCTAGAATTCCAGTAATTTTTTTCTTTTCTTTTGTGTCTGATGCCTCTCAATCAATCCTTCTTCCAAACGCCTTTCTCTTGTATTTTTAACTTTTTCCATCCTCTTATAACACCATGTACTTTTAAAATATCTCTCTCAGAATTTTACTATGTGAGTGTGATAAACTGGGCATGATATACATGAGCGATCCACAGATGTGATCAAAACACCTGCGTGTTTTGTTTTGGGTGTGTTTGTGTTTTGGTCGTGCATAAGCGCACCAATGTGCCTACCATCCCTGTCCTATTGTTTCTTTTATTTTTTTTATTTTTCTTATATGTATCCATGTATTCATAACTATGTTTTCACTTATACCTATTATCTTGTAAGCAATTGACATAAATACATAAATAAATAAATAAATAAAAATGGTTCAAAGCAATCTCTGTGATGATGCAATTATCATTATTTTCTTATTCTCTTCTCTTCTTTTCTTATTATTTCTTATTATTCTCTTCTTTCATTATTTTCTAATTCCCTTCCAGAAAATAAGACCTTATCAATTTCACTTATTTCAAGCTAAATTTTTTAAAAAATCCTGATTTTATTTTTCAGAAGGTTATGGGAAATATTGTTGATTTTATCTAAACGTCCTATAACTTAACTTCCTTATTCCAGTGACTGATTATCCTTTCTAGTCTTGCTTTGATGTCTGCTACAAAGCCAATGATTTATTTCTCAAGATAATTATTTTGAAAGTCAGTTGATTGGCTCTGCATGACCCTAATGTCACATGTGTTTAATATTAAAATGATTCCTCATGTATTAAGAGACATAAATTAAATCTAATGAATGTGACTGAGGTGGTTCAGTCTGAATAATCAGGCTGCAGTTATTTTCTCTGATTCCCCAGACATTATTTGCATATTATACTTGTTGTTTAATTATTCAGTCACTTATAATAATTTGTGGTCTGTTGGACACTAATTTACAAGAGCTATTGTTAGTTACAGCACTAACAATAGCCTTTAGTAACCTTTAACAATTTGTAACCTTGTGTTTATTGTCATCACTGATGGTATTCATAGGTGTCTATATATAGATCCTAGAGTAGAATAAGAAGCAACCAACAAAATATGCCTGAAATTCATTTTCTACACTTTACATACTTGCGTGCAATATTGCAATACAAATATGAAAGAAGGAAACGTGCACTGTGATGCTGCAACGAACATTTCAACATTCAGATTCATGTTGTGCTTTCACAGTATTCAGACACATCTTCTGTGGATCTTTATACTGATTTCCTTCACCCCCCCCTCCCCAAGCATTTTGTGCCTTTGCAATTTGTATTCAAAATATTTAAAGTCCGTTATTTGTATTTTCTAAGAGCAGTTTGATGTATTTTCTGTAATACGAGAAAGGATTAGATTTTAATATTTTTTCTAGCAAGACACAAGATGGAAGAGAGAGAGATAATATCTATCAAATCTATCTATCTAGGAGAAGGAAGGAAGGGAAGGAGGGAAGAAGGAAGGAAGGAGGGAGGAAGGAAGGAGAAGAAATAAATCATTTTTCTATTCTGCATCATTTCTAGATTTTACATAATAAACAGAGTGTTCTTCTGGATAGCCACTTTGATTGGCTCATACCTACATATTTCCAAAATTAAGGGTGCCATATTTGAGCAACATAACCCTGACCACTAGAGGGTACAAAAGGAAAGCATATTCTGTTTCTCTTCAGTGCCATCTAATTATTTGTAACAATTTTTACAGCTCAGACAGAGTATGAGGATAGGTTCTGCCTAAAGCCCCTGTCACACAGCACCAATGGATGGAAAGAGGATGTAAACTGGAGAGAAACACTTGCCATCCATTGGTTAATGCGATGCATCCGTTCTGGACTCACTGCGTCCGTTTTTCATACTCTCTGTCCGTCCAGCATCCGTCTACTGACATTTCATCCGCTCAAAAAGTTTTGAGCTGCACAAAACTTTTTGAGCAGAAAATGTATCCAACGCGTCCATTCTACATCCACTACACATATGGGGAACATCCGTTATAAGTCCGTTGTCATCCGTTACACGTCCGCTATTTCCGCTAGGCATCCGCTGTGCATCCGTGCAACTCGCATCTGTTCCAGCAGAAAACGGACACAGGGAGGAAGCGAAACGGACATGGAACGGACACGCAGCATTAGTAGCATGGATGTAGAAAGGATGAAAGCGGATGCAGCTTGCATACAAAGCATTAAAACGGAAAAAACGTTCATATAGGGGATGTATCTCAGATATTTAGGATGTCTGCAGGATGCCTAGAGGATACAAAAGGACACCTAGGGGAAAACCAATATTTCCTATAAAAAGGGGGAGAAATCACCTGAATCTCACTTTCAGTCCAGCAGCCCTGCGGTGCAGACCTCTTCATCCTTCATCCTTGCTCTTGCTCTTCACAGCACCCAGTCATCTCCACCATGGATCGTTGCACATTCCTTTTGGTAGCCGCCATCATTCTACAACAGTGCAAAGCCCTCTACAGGCTCTTTCATCTGTTCTACGTGGAGAAAAGGAGGCATCCAAGAAGTGTCTGGGTCCGAAAATGGATCGCGACAAGAGCCGAGTATGGACTGTATAACAAGCTGATGGTGGAGCTGAGGAACGAAGACTCTCGTGCATTCCAGAACTTCATGAGGATGCCGCTAGCCATGTTTGATGAAGTTGTGGAGTGGCTGAGCCCCAAATTGACGAAGGCAGACACCAACTTCCAGCCCAGCCTGGAGCCTGGGCTGAGGGTGGCACTGACTCAGTGCCACCTGGCCTCAGGGACCAACTACAGGAGCATGCAGTACAGCTGGAGGGTGCCACACAACACCATCAGCATTGTGGTCAGAGAAGTGGTGCAGGCCACCATCAAAGAATGTCTGGAGGAGCTCCTCCAGTGCCCCTCCACTGAAGAAGGCTGGAAGAAAGTTGCAGAGCAGTGGTATCAGAAGTGGAACTTCCCCCACACCGTTGGAGCCATAGATGGCAAGCACATGGCCTGAAAAGCGCCAGCCAACTCCGGGTCCACTTATTTCAACTACAAGGGCTTCTTCAGCATCATCCTCTTCACCATGGTCGATGCTGACTACAAGTTCATGTACATCGATGCTTCAGGCAACGGGTCAGCTTCAGATGCCCAGGTATACAACGCAAGTGACCTCAAGGAGGGGCTGGAACACAACCTCATCATGGGCTTCCCAGATCCAGACCCCCTGCCCAACGACACACAAGATGTGCCCTACTTCATCATGGGGGATGACGCCTTCTCCCTCAGAACCTACCTCATGAAGCCCTACACTTCCAGATGCCTCACCCGTAAAGAGAGGATCTTCAACTACAGGCTGTCCAGGGCAAGACGGGTGGTGAAGAATGCCTTTGGCATCCTGGCCAACAGGTTCCAGGTGCTTCTCACCATCATGCAGCATCAACCAGAGACCGTGAGGAACATCATGGAAGCTTGCTTCATCCTGCACAATCTCATGCGCACCCGCTACCCAGTGTTGCAAACAGGCTTGTGGACCACCAACAAGGCAATGGGGACATGGAGTCTGGTGAATGGAGGCAAGAGCGAAACCTGATAGATACTGTGGATGTGCAAGGGCCCCAACAGAACTTCACATGAAGGGAAGAAGCAGCACAACCTCAGGAAACACTGGTACAACTCCCCAGCTGGAGCAGTGGAGTGGCAAGACAGGATGGTAGATGCTTAATGGATGCTTCCTTCAGCCTGTCTCATCACACTGATGAGATTGTGCCATATATGTTGAGTGGCCCTACAATGAACAGGGCATTTAATAAAGAGTTGCGTTTATGTTGAAATGTGTTGATGAATGATTAAATTGTTATTGATAATAAAGGGCCATAGGTGTGGCTCCTGGGAGGGTGGACCATACAGTCCCACTATGCTTGCACTGGAGGTTTATCTATCCCACTGCTATCCTAACCCATCCCACAGCTATTACCCACCCCACTGCTATCCTAACTCATCCCACAGCTATTACCCATCCCACAGGTATCCCTGCCCATCCCACTGCTATCCTTACCCATCCCACAGCTATTACCCATCCCACAGGTATCCCTGCCCATCCCACTGCTATCCTAAACCATCCCACAAGCATGCAAAGATTTAAACCATTTCTAAAGGTTTCCACCAAGACTTTATTTACTAAAATAAATCATCCAAGTGTGTGAAGCAAAGATAAACTTTATCGATAACAAACTGTAAAATGACCCAAGTGTCCCAAGCAAAGATAAAGTCAACAGGTAGCAACCCAGTCTCTGGCACTCTTATCAGTCACTCTGAGGCGTGCCCATAGTCTCAGGGGTGAAGGGTCCAGGTGCTGTGGAGGTGGCTGCTGCTGGAGTGCTGGTCTGAGGCACCATTGGGGTGCTTGGCCCCAAGAGGACAACACGGGATGGTGTGTGGAGGAAGCTCTCAGAGAGCTGGCTCAGTCCTGTGATGTTGAGAGCCCCTTCCTCCATGACATGGGGTGTCAGTCCCAAGACCGATGTCAGATGTTCTGAGGCCAGGCTTGGCTGTGGGGTGGAGGAAGGAGGAGTGTAGTGGGGCTGTCTGGTCTGCAGGTGAGTGAGGTGAGGCATGGGTGGCATCTGTGGCATCAGTGGCATTGGTGGCATCCGTGGTGTTCAATGAACCTGTGCCTGGACTGGGAATGGCTGCCTGTGCTGCTGGAACTCCTGGTAGCCGTAGCCTTGGTAGGGGAGGGCCTGTGGAAAGCCTTGGAAGGGCTGTGACATCACCTGGGGTTGAGGAGCAGACCTGGACTGGGTCGGAGCAGGTTCAGCTGGGCCTGGAGGGTTGTGCAGAAGACCGGTGATCCTCTCCTTTATCACCTGGTACTGTGATTCGGACATGTCCATGAGGGTCTGGATGACGTAGGGGAGGAAGGGATTTTGGTTTGAGGATGGTATGACGGTGTGTACCAGCTGAGAGAGGAGATCTACGCTCTCTGCCTGCTTTCTGTGGAGGTGGATCTGGGGGTGGGGGTGGGTTGGTCATGGGATGCTCCACAGATACCTGCCTGGACACAAGAGCTGACTCTTGGCCAGAAGAGGACTGGCTTTCTGTGGGCTGCCTGAGAGAGAGGGTTGACAGAGGGGCTGCTCCTCAGTGGCAGACCTCATCCTCCAAGAAGCTGCACTTGGCCATCACGTAGGTCTCCCAGTCGGTGAACTTGACTGCGGCCTGGCCAGACTTCTTGAGGTGCAGCTTCCCGTACCAAGTGTGCATGTGCTTCCACCACCCAAGGAGGACCTCCGAAGTGTAGCCCAGGCTCTCCGCCTTCTCTCTCCAAGCCGCCTGCTTCCTCTTGGGGTCTCGAAAGTGTCCCTTCCACCATAGGTACTCGTTCTCCCTCAGCCATTCAAGCACCTCATCCTCATGTTCCTCTTCGATGGAGTATTGCCTCCTCCCCTATCTTGCATCCTCCCTCTGGCAGGGCCTTCTGGGCCCTCATCAGAGGGGCTTTGAGGTTCTAGGGGCTGCTCCACCACACCACCACCACCAGCTGCAGCAGCAACAACAACAGCAGCAGCACCAGCAGCACCAGCAACACCAGCAGCACCAGCAGCACCAGGATCAGCAGCAGCAGAGTAAGCCCCAGCAGCCCCAGCAGGACCAGCAGCACCAGGAGCACCAGCAGCACCAGCAGGACCAGGATCAGCAGCAGCAGAGTGAGCACCAGCAGCTCCAGCAGGACCAAGAGCACCAGCAGGACCAGGAGCAGCACCAGCAGAGTAAGCACCAGCAGAAGCACCAGCAGCAGGAGCAGCACCAGCAGAGTAAGCACCAGCAGAAGCACCAGTGCCTGCAGAGTAAGCAGAAGCACCAGCACCAGCACCAGGAGCAGCGCCAGCAGAGTAAGCACCAGCAAAACACCAGCACCAGCAGAGCCAGCCCGAGCAGCAGAAGCCTCAGCAGAAGCAGAGTCAGGGCCAGGGGGTGGGATGGTGGCCCTGTCCTCCTTGGAAGGACAGAAGATGGCACAGGCTTCCTCTTCTTCCCCATGGTTGTTGGCTGGAGATGTGTCTGGCAGCAGGTCTTTCCTCTGAATGGTGACCTGCTTGCGAGCTGCATCCTTTTATATCCATGGGGCCGACACAATGCATCCTCCCTGCATGCGCAGTGAACGCTTTGCATCTGCTAGGCATCCACTAGACATCCGTCAGGCATCCACTCTGCATCTGCTCCTTCCGCTGCACGTCCACTTTGCTGTGCTCCCCTGGAAGCCCTGCGGATGTGCCATCCGCTTCCATCTGCTTCCATCCGCTAGGCTTCCGTGGAGCATCCACTTTACATACTGGCTACGTCCTCCCCCCGCTCGTTCCTTTCCATTGTTGTCCGCTCTCTTTATGCAAATTTGGGGCACTTTTGAGAGCGGATAACAACGGATGGAAAATTTTCTTGTCCACTGTGTCCTTTTTACATAATTTTTGCATCCGTTGGCCTATGTGACAGGCCCTCAAAGCTGTACGGTAGCAACACTGTTTCTTTATTTTGTTCTGTTCGTGTCTTTCTCCGCTGCTCTAAATGGCTAGCAAGAACATCAGAACTTGAGATCAAACGAATAATCCTGCTTAAATAAAGTATAAAATCACAATTAGCACAGTCTAATAAATTATTATTGCTAAAAAGAAAATCAATTAAAAGATACTTTTAAAGAAATAAACAGCACTCATGACTTAAAAATATCTTTTTTGTCATTGGCTTAAAAGCATACAGATAATGAAAGAAGAAAAATCGAGCTGTCTAGAATGGCATCATGTGTAAAACTCAGAAAAAGGAGGAAAATGCTACCTTCGTTCTTCATTGGCAAAAGAACTAAACAAACGGATTGGCAAGAAGATTAATCTTCCATTATTTCCACAATATGCTTTTTGGCTGTCGAAAATTTTAAGAAAAGCATGGTACAATAACACACTTATTCTTCTTTTAAATAGACTTTGCAAAGATGAAATGAGGATGCTATTCTTTTGATAGTATTTGTACCTTCTAGTACTTGTACCACACTTGTGCGTCATTGTTCAGTTTAGTCACTAGGTAGCATGAGACTTTATTGTTCTTATTTATTGTTCTTGTCAATTGCTTACAAGATAATAGGTATAAGTAAAAACATAGTTATGAATACATGGATACATATAAGAAAAATAAAAGAAACAATAGGACAGGGGTGGTAGGCATGTTGATGCGCTTATGCACGCCCCCTACAGACCTCTTAGAAAAGGGGTGAACTTTGCTTTCCCCTCTTCCACGTTCCTAGCTATTCTCTATGATACAGCTGCCAACCTTTCACATTTTAAATTCTACTGTTGTTTTATTACTATACAGATAGTCCTCAACTTATAACCACAATTGAGCCCAGAATTTATGTTGCTTGGTGAGTTTTGCCCCATCTTACAGCTTTCCTTGCCACATTGGTTAAGTTTAACATTGCAGCTGCTAATTTGTAACACTGTTGTGAAGTGAATCTGGCTTCCCCATTGACTTTGCTTGTCAGAAGGTCACAAAAAGGGATCACACGACTCGCCCCCACCCTGGGACACTGCAACTGTCATAAACATGAGCTGGTTGCCAAATATCTGAATTTTAAACCCATGATTATGGGGATGCTGCAAAGATTGTAACTGTGAAAAATGGTCCTAAGTCACTTCTTTCAGTGCCATTGTAACTTTGAGCAGTCTCTAATTGAACTGTTGTAAGTCAAGAACTACTTGCATTTACAATTTACATTTCACAGGCTTTATCAACATTTAAAAGATCCAAAATATGTGATACTTGTTGAGAATTATGCTTTGAGAGAATCAGTGTGGCATAATAATAATAGCATTGGAGTAGGATCAGGGAAATTCAGATTCACATTTATCTTTAGGCATAAGCTTCACTGACTGACTTTGACCAGTAACCTAAAGCTATCTCAAAGTGGTAAAATAAAGGAAGACCTCCAAGTAAGATCTCCTTTAAAAATGTATTCTTTTAAAAAATTATAAGCTGTCCCTTTGGAGTCAGGCAGCCTTAAAATCCAAGAAATAAAATAAATAGACTAAGCTGCTTTATCTTCTGGGACAAAAAGTGAGATGCAAATATTAGTTTTTCTTAAAGACTTCCATAATCTTTTTCTTATCACAACAACCATAAACTCTGAGCAATGCACAAACAGGCTTTGAATATAAAAGTGGAAATATTAAAGTTTTCTGATTTAACAAGTTGAAAGAGATATGAACTTTTTAATATATTTTTTTCAGAAAGCCAATTCAGAAAGTCAAATGCTGAAAAAATCAAGATTTTCTTACTGTCCTCTCTGCTTAAATTTTTTGTTTGTTGCATGTTGACAAATCTCATAGCATTAATTTTTTTAATTGTTAATGTTAGGGATAACATTGTTTACTCTAACTGGTTTAGGTGAAAAAATAACTATGAATCATAGTTAGTGTATGTTAGAGTGTATGCAGCTTTAACTGTGAAATAGCAATTAAAGGAGTGGTTAAGAGAACAATATAAAAGTAGCAAGACTACGGCTTGCTCTCTCTCTCTCTGGCTTTGATGATCCCTGATTACTGCTTGGAATCAAGACTGCATTGCTCAAACGGGAGAGACAACAAAGGACTGATTTTGTAAGTGAACTGACATAGGATATTCTACATGGACTTTGCTAACTGA
>BLBF01000002.1:93169352-93183828 GCA_015471245.1 Laticauda colubrina | reverse complement strand
TTGATTGGTAGCTTATCATATATAAGCAATTGGTCAAGGCCAGATATAGCTTATAGTGTAAATCAGCTGGCACGTTTTAATTCAGATCCAAAAGAATGCCATTGGAAATCCTTAAAAAGAATATTGAGATATCTTAAGGGAACAATAAACCATGCATTATATATAGAACCAAAGGGTGATATGAGTCTTAGTGCTTATGCAGATGCAAGTTTTGCAACTGATATAAACACTAGAAAATCAACATCTGGGATGGCTATATTATTTGGTAAGACACTAATAGGATGGAGGTCAATCAGACAACAGCATATTAGCTTATCTACGATGGAAGCTGAATTTTCATGTCTGTCATTATTATGCACTGACTTGATTTTCTACAAACAGTTGTTGTTGGACATGGGTATAACTGTGAAAGATTCCATTATGGTGTACGAGGATAACCAAGCAGCTATAAAGTTAGCTACTAGTATTGCTGTAAAAACTAGATCAAAACATACTGACCTAAGATATTTGAATGTAAGAGAATCAGTGAAAAATGGATTAATTAAATTGGTATACTGCATGTCAGAAGAAAACATTGCAGACCAATTTACAAAAGCTGAAGGAGCAACTAAGTTTAAAGAAAGTTGCGAAAAATATTTTCTAAAGATGTAAATGATTCATAGTTATTGTGTAACCTAAAAGGGGAGAATGTTAGGGATAACATTGTTTACCCTAACTGGTTTAGGTGAAATAATAACTATGAATCATAGTTAGTGTATGTTAGAGTGTATAGAGCTTTAACTGTGAAATAGCAATTAAAGGAGTGGTTAAGAGAACAATATAAATGTAGCAAGACTACGGCTTGCTCTCTCTCTCTCTGGCTTTGATGATCCCTGATTACTGCTTGGAATCAAGACTGCATTGCTCAAACGGGAGAGACAACAAAGGACTGATTTGTAAGTGAACTGACATAGGATATTCTACATGGACTTTGCTAACTGAATATCCCTGAATGGATTGACTACATGGTAAATGAATATTGGACTGTTATTTGACTATGCCATACACTTATACTGGAATAAAATATATTCTTGATAGCACAAGCGTATCTGTTATTTTTACTGTATGTTAATAAACATACAAGCTTAGCTCACTCATTTATCTGTGTGCCTATCTGACTAACGCTGCACATTCTGTTTAGCTTGTCTACCTAACCCTGGTTGGGGAACCCAGGCTTAACAGTTATTTTAATTGAAGCTTGGATATAACTATATTAGATAGATATCTTGTCCCATTATCTCAAAAAAAATCAACAAATAGTACATATTTCTGGATTAAAATTGTACCCTCATTAAGAATTCTAATCCAAAATAACTTCCATTTACTGGAGTTTTACTGAATTATCTTATCATATTTTTTTAAAAAAAAATATTTAATTAATTTTGAAAGAATAGTAAAAAATGGAAAGCTTTGTCCCCACTTATGAAAATCCATACAAGTTAAATCTCTGTGCCTGTCCAAATAAAGATAATTTACCAAAGAGAAGAATTTTTTGTTTTGGTTTTAGAATCAAGGATTCTTCACCTATGCCCCCTAATTTCATCTTTTTTTTTAAATACAGATCAAGGAGATTCCTCTGTACGGGAAGAAAAATTAAGAACACCCCCAAAATGTACAGAACTTTTTTTTGAAATGGAACAATTTTGTTCATAAAAACTTTGGGGGAAAATCAACTAGCCTGAAGACAGCAACTGCAATCTGTATTTCTGATCTACAATTTTGATACAGTCTCAAGGCTTAATAATTTTTTTCTATCCCTTTTGTCTTTGTAATGTCTTCTGAATATTTCCTCCAAGATCTGTTGTTCATCTAGCCAAATCATGAAAGGAGGCTATAATTTATTGCATGAAATCCTGCATAAAGTTGTCCAGTCATGGGTAATTGCCATCAATGATGGCTAGAGTAGTTGCATACAATGCTGCAGCAAAATATGCCACAGACAGTGAAATATCTTGAGGGTGGCATGTCGTCTTCACTAATAAAGCTAAGATTCTTAACCTCTCTTGAAAGACAGTAGTAGAGCCTTACAAGATTAATATTTTGCAAGCCTGGCTGTGTTTTTCCTCTCCTCCTTTTCATGCCCCAGTGAGTCAATAAGGACTTAGTTCAAGTTTCTTTGTCACACCATTTCATTTCCCAAGGTTTAAAGACTGCTTCTTCCCTTTTTGTTTTTGTAACAGCTTCTGAGTGTTTCCCTCAAGGCCATCTCCATGGCTCTTTACAGTGATATACCATAAAAACATTCATACAAGATTTAAGAAAACCCAATGCCAGAAGAAAAATCAACCATGCGGGACCTGCCACCCACTTAACCCAAGCCAAAGAAAAGAGCCAGGTTTTCAGAGTTCTTTTGAATGAGGCCAGAATGGGAGCAAGATCTATCTCAGAGGGGTGATGTTCCAGATGGCAGAGAAAAGGCCAGAAGCAATGTCATTTCTTTATAAATTCAGTACTGTGTTATACTTGGAAACTCAAAGCACATCAACCACATCATTTCTATAATCCTATTATAAACAATAACATGCTTAAAAAAAAAAGAATAGTCAAAGAAATAACTTTAGTGCAATATGATAAATATATCATCAGTTTAAAACTAATCGCAATTATTAGCCTCTTTTGTAGATTAAGGGTTGAGTCGGCATGATTTATGGAATGCCTCAACCACCTACTGAGAAGAGTTTTGAACCACTTCGCTTTCACTTAATGACTGTGTGACATTATATCACACATCACATGCCTATAATGCAACTGGGATGGGTGTCTTTGTTCAAAAGAATGGAATACAGCTGATTGACAGACATTTGCTAGCAGGAGTTTACTGGCAATTCTGCAAAATGGAATAAGTGAACACATCTGGGTTGATATCACATTTTCTCCTCAAGGAGAATAATGGAATTGAGAGCTTAATTTAAATAGGAATGAGATGGTAGGATGGACCATGCCAGTGACAGTTAATGACAGTAATTTGAATACTCCCCCTCACAGGCAAAATAAATAAAATTATTATTGTTCTTTTCTCCCCCTCCTTTCCCATACAATCATTTCTAAAAGCAGTTGGCAGTAGAGATGAATAAAAATACAACAATAAAAACAAATTAATATAGTACAAAAATGTATTCATTGAAAAAAATGAGAGAACAAAGACAAAATAACAAAACAAAAATGATTCATGTAATATTCATACAGAGATTGCATGGATGAAGAGATAGGCCTTGAACAGAGATAACAATAAGCATCTCATGAATAACATAGATACAAGACCATCACAATATAAAGAGCCTTTGATGTGGGTGAAAGAGAAGAGTACAAAAGTTGGCTTGAAACTCAACATTAAGAAAACTAAGATCATGGCATCTGACCCTCTCAATTCCTGGCAAATAGAAGCGGAAGAAATGGACATAGTGACAGATTTATTTTCCTGAGCTCCAAGGTCACCACAGATGGGAACTACAGCCAAGAAATTAAAAGATGCTTGCTCCTGGGGAGGAAAGCTATGACAAATCTAGACAGCATACTAAAAAGCAGAGACATCACCCTGCCAACAAAAGTGCATATAATCAAGGCTGTGGTTTTCACAGTTGCAATGTATGGCTGTGAAGTTGAACCATAAGGAAGGCTGAGCACCAAAGAATTAAGGCCTTTGAACTATGGTGCTGGACAAGTCTTCTACAAGTCCCTTGGACTGCAAGGCAATCAAACCAGTCAGTCCTAGAGATCAACACTGACTGCTCTTTAGAAGGGTAGATCCCAAAGGAAGGCCTTAAAGAACATTGTCTATAGGGTCATGATGGGTTGGACACATGTTATTATGTGTGACTAATAACAACAATGATATTACTTATTGAGAAGTCTGTAATGGGGAAAGTGCTCTGTCAAGCATTCATCTCATATCCAAAGCAAAATCCTGGATCAGGAGATGATTGGCAGATACATCTGGGTTAACCACAGGATCATAAACCCAGGATAGCCCTACGTACAGCACACTTAACGTATATGACAGCCAGCTACAATGCAAACAACAATATTGCTGCTGGATTAATGACTATTGGGAAATTAGACTTCCAACATGGTGATTTTTGATTTTTCCAAATGAACAAATCAGTGAGAATCTGGAACAGGATCGCAATATATTGTTTATTTTAGTCCTTTAAAACTTGATATTCTGAACAGCCAATCCTATGCTTTTAAATTATACAGTTAAAGGAAAAGGTTACAGTTAAACCACTCTCCTTTTCCTTATTTTACTGTGGGCTGTTGCTTTTTGGTTTCAGCAACAAAGCAAGGCATTGCAGAATACTACTATTCTCTTGGCCAACTAAAGGAAATAGATTAAATTGCAAAAGGATTATATAGTCACTGTTGTCTGCATGGGATATAAAAAAATACGCTTCAATTATTTTGAGTGACATGTCGTGTTTTGTTTTGTTTTTTTCTGGTCACTCTGATAAAAGTCTTTTTTTAATATTCAGACATAAATAAATAAAAAGGGTCTTTTTTTTCAAAAATAAAAAGACGAGAAACCTTTTAATCAAAACTCATGGGTTTGTGAAAGAGACTTTGATATCTGTCCCTGGATAGATGTGCCTAACCTTTAGAGAACCCCATACTGTCTGAGATGTTCTTTAACTTTGCTTGTGTCTTATTTGTGATCCCTTACTTTGTTCATGCTTGGAAGAAGCTGGCAGGAGGTGGCTGAAGGCTTCATTGGAGATTGCCACCTCCTGCTGCTTTACTTTTCTATTGGCTAGCTATTATTAAAGTTAACTACGCAACAATAGAAAACCAATAGGAAAACCTTGTGGGAAGCAGGTTTTTCACTGTTAACTCAAATTCCTCAGGCTTAAGTCTCTGGTAGTGATTGTGGGCCCCATACCTGCTGTTAGTTTTTCTCCCCCTTCTCCTACTAATTAATCCCTGCAAAGCAAGAGAAGCAAAATTAATTGTTTTTCCTGGCCCAATGTGCATGTTATGTGATGGAATTGGGATCAAAGGATTCTAGTACTGATTTATGTTTTGTATTTGTCTAAAGGCATGTTGTATCCTGGGGCAGGAGTATTAAGGCCAGACTTAACACAGCTATTTTAATGACATGGATCCCCCGCCCCATTATTAATTTTTAGATTGTTTCATGAAAGCTTGAGACATGGGCCTTTCTGGCTGGTATTGAAAAACACCACAAGAAGTAGGGTCACTAATAATAACAAACTGCATCCTATTTGTATAGATGTTTCTCTATGGGGAAATGAAAAAGAAGTTTTGCTGCTTAATGTGCATGAAGTGAAGAAATGTGGATATTTCATGATCACAACAAGGAATATTTGACTTTTACCACAGACCCAGCAACATCATAAGCAAATGCATAGCAAGTTTGCTAGAAGGGGCTTTGTTCTCAGGATATGTGTGTGCAGTTGTGCGTGTGTGTGCATGTATGATTGGGAAAGGGAAAGAAGAAAAGCAGTTAATTAATGTAATCAAATATGTGCCTGAAATTATGGATGGGTAGGGAAGAGTATATTGTTTTTAAAAATTGAGTTTTATACTTGAAATGGAAGAGTAATTTTAATTATTTCTCCTTTCTACACTATAATTCTATTTCCCTTTATCCATTTTCGGACAAGGATTCTATATGATGAGAAGTTTCCAAATAACATAATGAAGGGGCATTAATATTCTCTGTATTTATGGTCTCTTTGACTTTGACAATCTTTGACTTTGTCTGCCTTTTGGTGGCAGCCCTGAGCTGTTCAAACTTAAAGCTGCTCCCCATCCAATTAAAGCTGTGCCTGTGGGGCTTCCCCATTGTTGTGACCTGTTGGCCACCGGCCCTTCCAGCAACCAAATCAAAAAAGGAAGAGGCTTGGGTCAGGGTCAGCATCAGGGCAACCAGGGAGTTCACTGGTAACCATAGCATTCAGCAGTAGTTGTTCCTATTTCAGTTGAAGCTGTATATGGAAACAACATAATTCCTCTTCCAAGAAAAATAAAAATGTTTATTTATTAATGTGTGAATGTAAGGACTTAACAAGTACAAAATGGCTCCGGATCCTGAATCCTTGTCTCTTTTCCCTAGCAAATTGTTGTTATTTCTTTTTAAAGATGTTATTGTATATTAAACTTTATGTTGAATGTAACATGTAGTTTGTCCTGTCACATAATACAAATTATGGCAAATGCTTCATTTGTTTTAGATGTATTTGTTCTATACAGCACCAAAATGCAAAAGAGATGAACGTTTCAGAAATACCAAAACAAAACAATTAACTGGATTTGTCTCCTTCTCTCTTTTGCCTTAATGATTCTTTGCTATATATACTTCATTAGCAATACTCATTACTCATCACTGCCTACCATGCAAAAAGCAATTGCATGTGGAGTTGTGTATTTTTACATAATAGTTCATGCTGAGTCAACACCTCATTCAGTGTCACTTATGCAGCTTTTATAATGAGCTTCTAAAATAAACACAAAAACAATTAGCTTTATGCATATGACAAATTATTCATGCTCCATGGTTAAACAATCAGGAGAAAGCAAAGAGGCTTGGAAGACTTTAGCAGACAATTGGCAGTCCCTAATTACCTCATTGGTACCCATTTGCTCCTGAGATTAAGGGTGATTTTTGATGATATGCTGTTCTTCCTTTTCATCTGTTCAGGATTCAGTTTATTTATTTATTTATTTATTTAATTCAAGTCAATTAAATTTTATCCAACTTCAACCAAAATGAACATAAGGACTTCTGCATCCATTTTGTGTTTGTTTCTCAAAAATGTCTGTTTGGGATGCTGGATTAAAGAGACTCTGGTTTGATTCAACAAGTCTTCCATTAACTGGAAACAAATGAATTTAGTAGAATGGGGTGGGGATGTACGCAGGGGTGGGATTCTACCAGTTCACACCTATTCGTAAGAACCGGTTGTTAATATTCGAAGCAGTTCGGAGAACCGGTTGTCAGAAAAAAATACTGGAAGGAAACATTCTGGTGCTGCTTACAGGAACTGCCTCTCTGTTAACCCTTATTATCTTATTATAACCCTTATTCTTGGCAGGACTAGACTTCCTATCTCTGGAACTTCTCTGGAGTTTTTTTCCCCTCCTTTGCTTATACTTTGCTCGTATGGAGTGACCATTCAAAGTTACAATGGCATTGAAAAAAGTGACTTATGACCATTTTACACACTTATGACTTTTGCAGTATCCCCACAGTCACGAGAGGCCAGGTGAGAAGATGTGTGTCTCGATGTGAGTGACATTGAGTTGGCACGCCCAGCCAATAACATGACCGCCAAGCCATGTCCACCCAGTCACATGACTATCAAGCCATGCCCACCAACTAAACCATGCCTACAGAACCAGTTGTTAAAAAAATTTGAATCCCACCCCTGGATGTATTTCTGCACTTTGTGCTATTTGTGAAGATTCCAGAATAGCTATCACTTTTGACACTAACAGTTAATGTGATTTTGGGGAAGGTTTTTTTTTTTCTAGAAGAGCTGGAACATTTCATTTAGACTCTATTTAGCCCCCAGATTGGTCCCTGAGTCAAAACATATATAAAAGCAAATGAAAGCATTTTAAGGAAGGTTAAAACAAGGTCACAAGAATTTAATGATGCAATCCATATTTACCAAAGAAACTCTAGGTCACAAACAAGCCAGAAAAGACATGAGCTAATTCAGACACATGTCTGACATCTTCATTCTTGATTGTTGTACAGTTGGTGATGCACCATATTCAGTTTCAACAATATTTTAGGGACCTTGGCAATAGCATGAGTCTCATTAGCACACAATACAATTTATTTTTACACGTTTTACAGATTCAAATCCATAGCTTTTCTTGTCTAAGTTAGCTATCTTTTTAAGTGGTAAGTGTTTAAGTCAGTAGCAAGCACATCCTTCTGATTGCAAGTCTTC
This sequence comes from Laticauda colubrina, assembly GCA_015471245.1. NCBI lineage: Eukaryota > Metazoa > Chordata > Lepidosauria > Squamata > Elapidae > Laticauda > Laticauda colubrina. Next base: position 93,175,873 of record BLBF01000002.1, on the reverse strand, counting down.
TTTTGACTTGAGATTAGGTATAATATCTTTGTAAAATATATTATCTAACTGCCAGTGTTGTCTCACCATCATTTCTCTTCTGAAAAAAAAAGTTCCCTGTGAAGATACTTTAAGAGATACTTGGAGGAGAGTCTTCACTGTATTCCAGAACTTAGGATGGCATGTCTAAGAAAATTATTCTTAAAATTAGTATTTATTAAAACCTTTATTTTAACCTTAATTCATGGCTCTCCACTTTAAGTACAGATAATCCCCAGGTTACGAGGTCCTCTTAGTGAACATTCAAAGTTATGCAATAAACATGCCTGAAATTATGAATCTTGTGGCACCATGGCCTCCGAACCTGTTTTGGCTGGCAAAGTGCCAAGTGAGCCTGCACAAGCCAAAATGGAGTGTTTTGGCTGGCAAAGTATTAAGCAAACCCAAGATGGTGGATAGCCTAGGAGTGGGGTTCTTCTCTAACCAGTTAGCCAATTCCCCAACAAGAGTAGGCCCTTGTTGAGACCCCTGACCAGGCGGCAGATCCAGTATTGTTACAGATTTATATTGCTGCACCAACCCTTGGTGGCACAGTGGTTACAATGCAGTACTGCAGCCCAACTCACTGCTCACTAAGGATTTGATTCTAAGCAGCTCAAGGTTGACTCAGCCTTCCATCTTTCTGAGGTGGATAAAATGAGGACCCAGATTGTTGGGGGCAATATGCTGACTCTGTACACCACTTAGAGAGGGTTGTAAGGCATTGTGAAGCCGTATATAAATCTAAGTGCTATTGCTATTGCAATTTTAACAGTTTACCTGTCAAATACTTGGGCATTTCTCAATGTTTTGAAAATGAGATTTATTTAAAGTAAATACATTTTATGTATTTTAAAAACAAATTATGCCTCATAATTTTCTTCCTAAATTTGTTATTAATTGGTAACCATAGATACAACCTTCTCCAGATACTTCTGTTTAGAATTCCAATGAGTCCTGGCTATTAATTGTCATGATGGAAAGAAGCTACACAGGTAGTCCTCCCTTAAATGCCACAACTGAACCAGAAATTTCACACTAAGTGACACAGTTGTTAAGCAAGATAGCATGGTGTTGTGACCTGCAATTTTACTATGAGCTATTCCTTTAACTTTTCTTAGGAAATTATACTGAGAAGTATACAAATGGTGATTATATGACTGTACAAAGTTGTGACAATCGTAAATGCCTACAGATTGCAAAGTACCTAGCTGTTGATGACATCATTATGGGGATGCTGCAACAATCATAAATGTGGTTGTTATTTTTTCATAACTTGCATTAATAACTTCAAATGGTTGCGAAACAGAGCAGTTCTTAAGAGAAGCCGGCCTATAATCTAAAGCCCCGGTCCCACTGCACTTACAGATGCAAAGAGAATGTAAAACGTAAAAAAAAGCTTGCCATCTGTTGGAATATGCTATGCATCCATTGTGTACTCACTGCATATGTGTTTCATACGCACTATCCCTCGAGCATCCGTCCACTGAGATTTCATCCACGCAAGAAGTTTCAAGCTGCACAAAACTTTGTGAGCGGATAAACTTCCGCCACGTACGATGTACATCCGCGACATATATGGGCACCAAACGTACTATGTCCATTATCATCCATTAAACGTCCGCTGTATCCTCTGGCCATCCTCTGGCCATCCCCTCAACTCACATCCGCTGCAGCTGAAAATGGAATGAGGGAGGAAACAAAAGGTACATGGAACGTTTACACAGCGTTAGTAGCATGGAAACAGAAAGGATGTAAGCGTATGCATCTCGTACATAAAGGATTAAAACTGACAACACATTTGTATCTGGGTTGTATCTCAGATATTTAGGATCTCTGCAGTATGTCTAGAGTATGTAGAAGGACACCAAGTGGACTACCGATATTTCCTATAAAAAGGGGGAGAAAATCATCTGGAACTCAGTATGAGTCCAGCAGCCGTGGTGTACAGACCTCTTCACCCTTGGTCTTGGTCTTCCATATCATCAATTGTCCTCCACCATGGATCATGACACAGTCTGTATGATAGCTGCACTCATTCATCACCAGAACCAAAACCTGTTCAGACTGTTTCACCTTTTATACAGAAGGAGAAGAAGGAGATGTACAAGAGCTGTGTGGGTCCAAGCATGGATCATGAGAAGAATGGAGTTTGGACTGTATGACAAGTTGATGGTGGAGCTGAGGAATGAAGCCCCTCGTGCATTCCATCACTTCATGAGGATGCCACCAGCCATGTTTGACGAACTTGTACAGCATCTGAGACCCAGGTTGACCAAGCCGAGCACCAACTTCCATGCCAACCTGGACCCTGGACTGAAGGTGGCACTGACACTGCACCACCTGGCCTCTGGAACCACATACAACAACATGCAGTATGCATGGAGGGTGCAACACAACAGCATCAGCAAAGTGGTCAGAGAAGTGGTGCAGGCCATCATCGAAGAATACATGGAGAAGCTCCTCAAGTGCCCCACCACTGAACAAGGCTGGAGAAAACTTGCAGAAGAGTGGTATCAGAGGTGGAACTTTCCCCACACTGTTGGAGCCAGAGATGGGAAGCACGTGGCCTGCAAAGCTCCAGCCAACTCAGGGTCCACTTATTTCAACTACAAGGGCTTCTTCAGTATCACCCTCTTTGCCATGGTTGATGCTGACTACAAGTTCATCTACATCGATGCTTCAGGCAACAGGTCAGCTTCAGATGGCCAGGTATACAACACAAGTGACCTCAAGGATGGGCTGGAATGCAACCTCATCATAGGTTTTCCAGATCCAGACCCCCTACCCAATGACACACAAGATGTGCCCTACTTCATCATTGGTGATAACGCATTTTTCCTCAGAACCTACCTCATGAAACCGTACACTTCAAGATACCTCACCCATAAAGAGAGGATCTTCAACTACAGGCTGTCCAGGGCAAGACGGGAGGTAGAGAACGCCTTTGGCATCCTGGCCAACAGGTTCCAGATACTTCTCACCACCATGCAGCATGACTCAGAGACTGTGAGGAGCATCGTGGAAGCTTGCTGCATCCTGCACAATCTCATGCGCACCCACTACCCAGTATTGCAGAACAGACTTGTGGACCGTCAACAAGGGAATGGGGACATGGAGCCTGGGGAATGGAGGAAAGGACGAAACCTGATAGACACTGTGGATGTACAAGGCCCCAACAGAGCTTCACGTGAAGGAAAGAAGCAGCGCAACCTACTGAGACATAGGTGCAACTCCCCAACTGGAGCAATGGAGTGGCAAGACAGGATGATAGATGATTAATGGATGCTTCCTTGAGCCTGTCGCATAACACTGATGAGATTGTGTGATGTATGTTGAGTGGTCCTACAATGCGTAGGGCATTAATAAAGAGCTTTGTTTATTTTAAAATGTATTGATCAATGAATAAATTGTTATTGATAAAAAAGGTCCATATGTGTGGCAGCTGGGATGGGGGACCATACAGTCCCACTCTGCTTGCACTGGAGGTTTATCTATCCCATAACTATCCTTATCTATCCCACAAGCATGCAAACACTTAACCATTTTTTCAAAGTTTTCACCAACACTTTATTAAGTAAAAAAATATGAACCAACAAAGATAACCTTTATTAACTTTCTTAGGTAAACTTTATGACTTTATTAAAAAAGCAAAATGAACCATGTAAAGTGTCTTAAGCAAAGATAAACTTAACAAGTAAACAACTCAGTCTCTGACACTATTCTCAGTCACTCTTAGTCATGTCCATGGTCTCAGCTGTTAAGCGGGCAGGGACTGTGGAGGTGGCTGTGGCTTGAGTGCTGGTCTGAGGTGCCATTGAGGTGCTTGGCCCCGAGAGTACAACAGGGGATGGTGTGTTCAGGAAGCTCTCAGAGAGCTGACTTAGTCCCATGAGGTTGAGAGGCCCCTCATCAAGGACTTGAGATGTCAGGCCCAATACTGATGACATATTGTCTGTTGACAGGCTTGGCTGTGGGGTGGAGGAAGGAGGAGTGTAGTGGGGCTGTCTGGTCTGAAGCTGGGTGAGGAGTGGCATCTGTGGCATGCGATGAACCTGGGCCTGGACTGGGAAGGGCTCCCTCTGCTGTGGGAAGTCCTGGTAGTCATAGCCTTGGTAGGTGAGGGGCTGTTGAAAGCTGTGGAAGGGCTGTGACATCACCTGGGGTGGAGGAGCAGACCTGGACTGGGTAGGAGCAGCTTCATCTGGGCCTTGAGGGTTGTGCAGAAGTGCTGTGATCTTCTGCTTCAGCACCTGGTACTGGGCCTCGGGCATGTCCCTGAGGGTCTGGCTCACGTAGGTGATGAAGGTGTGGTGGCCCGAGGATGCTCTGTCCAAGTGGACCATCTGAGAGAGAAGTTCTGTGCTGGTCTTCATTGTGTCCCTGATCTCCAACAGCACACTGTGGTTTTGGCCCTCCAGTCTGCCTCTCTGCCTGCATCCTCTGGAGCAGGCGGTGGGTGTGGGTTGGCCTCTGATGGCTGCTGCTTCTTCCTCCATTTGTGACAGCAGGGTGTCATCCCCCACGGGATCCTCCAAGTCTGCCGGCATGGGGAGTGCAGCTGTCGGGGGGGTCTCTGCCTTGGGCCCTCTGAAGACACCTGCCTGGATAGGCTCGCTGGCTCCTGGCTGGAAGAGGACTGGTTGTCTGTGGGCTGTCTGAGGGAGAGGAGTGTCAAAGGGGCTGCTCCTCGGTGGCAGATCTCACCCTCCAGGAAACTGCACTTGGCCATGACGTACATCTCCCGGACAGTGAGCTTGACAGCGGCCTGCCCGGATTTCTTGAGGTGTAACTTGCCATACCAGGTGTGCATGTGCTTCAATCATCCCAGGAGTACTTCTGCATTGTACCCCAGGCTCTCTGCCTTGTCTCTCCAAGCTGCCTGCTTCTTCTTGGTGTCGCGATAGAGTCTGTGGCCCTTTCTCCAGAGGTACTCGTTCTCCCTCAGCCATTCCAGCACCTCATCCACATGCTCCTTGAAAATGGTGTATTGTTTCCTCTCTCCCTTCTCCTTCCCTTGCCTGTTCCTCCCTCTGACAGGGCCTTCAGCAGGGCCTTCAGGGGCTTGAGCAGCAGGGCCTTCAGGGGCATGAGCAGCAGGGCCTTCAGATGCTTGAGCAGGGCCTTCAGGGGCTTGAGCAGCAGGGCCTTCAGCAACAGGGCTTTGAGGGCCTTAAGGCTGGTCCACCATAGCAGGAGCAGCAGCAGCAGGTTCAGAGTCAGTGCCAGGAGGTGGGATGCTGGTTCTGTCCTTCTTGCCAGGGCTGGAATGAGTAGGCACTGGCTTCCACTTCTTCTTGCCTGAGTGACGAACCATGGTGTTCCTGCTAGATGTATGTGGCAGCACGTTTTTCCCCTGTGTGCTGACTGCATGTGTGCTGCATCCTTTTATATCTGTGGAGCTGATGCAATTCATACTCCATGCATGCGCAGTGAATGCTTTGCATCCAATATACATCCACGTGGCATCCACTTTGCTTCCTATAGGCGTCCGTGATGCATCTACTTCATCCGCTATGCATCCACCCCTTCCGCTATGTGTCCACTTCGCAATTCTCCCCCAGAACCCCTTCGGAGGTATCATCCATTTCCATCCACTGTCATCCGCTAGGCTTCCTATGAACATCCATTTAACATCCCCGCTACATACTGCCCACGTCCCTTCTTTTCCGTTCTTTTCCATTCTGTTTATGCAAATTTTCACCACTTTTTGGAGCGGATGACAATGGATGGAGCCACCCCCGAAATTTTGCTTGTCCGCTGTGTCCTTTATGCATATGTTTTGCGTCCATCAGCCAGTGGGACCTACCCTTTAAATATCTGGTTGAGAATATCTGCTATACATGACAAAAATCCATTTTGATCAGGGAATCTTCTGGTTTTTATAAGAGATATGGAGTCTCAAATATTTACTTATTATATCTAGATTTCCTTAACTACCAATTCCTTCAATAAAAAAAACTTGAAATGCCAAGAGGATTCAAGTACCTTGAAATACAGCTACTTACACACTCTCAAATCCATTGTAATTATTTAAAATAGTGCTGGATTTTTTTCCCCAACATATAAAATATATCGTGTTAATGTATTTCCCATGGACAGAAACACAAGGCCAAATGTAAATACTTATATAAGCATGGTTAATATGTTGGCTGCATGTGATTGACAGAGTAATTCTACATAATGATATTAAATTTAGAATTGCACTCACAGCTCATTCCAGCTTGTAAAAACTTCCCTACCACTGCCAAATCCCAGAGCTGAGACAAGGCTTATCAAACAGCCCTGCAAATGGAGTTAATGACATTCTGTTCATTCCTGATCTTTACCAGATTTTAACTTTGGCTCATTTGCTGAGAATTTTCATTTGAACAAAATCTGCAGTTTTGGAAAAGATTCTGGCATAACTCCACTGGGTACTTATAACTCATTATGACAGGATTGCAGTTGTACCTTTGCGGTATCTGCTATCCCGCATTAGATGGGCGTCTCATGATAGGGAG
>BLBF01000002.1:93129911-93169342 GCA_015471245.1 Laticauda colubrina | reverse complement strand
CATTGATACACAGTTGCAAACACATAAATGATACATAGTTACAACATACCTTTATGTTTCAGATGCTGATGCTGTGTGATTTCAAAATTCAAGAGGGAAATAAAAAACAAGACAGAAAAAAATGTTTTCATCAAATAATATTATTCAGAAAAATAACAATTAGAGAGGAAAACCACAACACAGAGGAATGTGAAGGCAGAACAAAAATGGTGACATTAAAAGAATATTTCTGAATAAAAAATTCTGCTGTGGATAACTAAATATTCTATTCTTCATTCACTGCCAATTATATTTAACACCCTTAGCAACTGGGCCAGGATGCTTTAAGAAAGACATGGGGAATTTTCAACCCCCGGGCTAAATTTCTGCAATTCAGGCTTCAATTTTCTCCTGCTATCCATCCCCCTTCTTGGATCTTTCCCTTATGATTCTGCTTTTATTAACAACAAAAACTACATTGAAAAATATGATTTTAATTCTGCACTTTCCATGAATCAATTTCAAATGTACTCCAGCCCTTGAGGGGTGGTGTCTCCTTTTAGCATTTGTTTTATTTGTTCAACATTCTCCAGAAACCCTTTGTAAAATGGGAACTATGAGACAAAAGTTATTATTTATAGTAATGAGCTGTTCCAGGATATCTTTCTTGAGGAGTCAATAATGTCAAAATGATAAGCATGACCAGGAAATCAAAACCTTGTCACTTTTAATAAGCATCACAAAAATATAAAAGGGGTAAAACTTGGGCACAGTAATCATTTTTACATCATGAACTTCCCAAGGCTTCTGGGGGAGAAGGTATGTGAACTGAAGAAAGTTCAGTGAAAGCAGGGCCAACAACCATAGCAAATATCCAGAATTCAGTGAGTAAACCAGTTCCTTGAAAGCTCTCCAGGTAAGGAGAGGATAAGAGATCTCCCACATGTGATCCAGACAGCTGCTCCTTATGAGAAGAATGCAGAATCATGGTTTTCCAGTGTTTGAGCACTAAGAAATGATGGCATGATGGTTATGAGAAAGAACATATCTTGCTCATAACCACATTGGAAATTTTTAAAGTACATTAAAATAGCAAAATTGCTCATTAATTACTGCTAAGTCATTAGAGACTTTTGGAGTGATAAGTTTGAAAATGCAAGGTAAGTTTGACTTTTAATTCTAAATGAAATAAAACTTTAATTGTTAAGTTTAAGAATTTAAAGAATCTGAAAAAACAATAAAAACTAAATAAGATTTTAATCCAAGAAACTTATCAATGGACAAAGAATCCAAATAAAATTAGAACAGTGAAACATTAGTTTATTACATTTATGTGCTGCTCATCTCATCTTATAATAATAATGTACAAATACTTTCTTGTGGGAAATAGAACCTGCTTTGGGTTCCATGACCCAAGAAGACAGAACATGGATAAATAATATTATTTCACAAACTGGACACTAGCAGAGGACAAAAGATCTTAGATAGATGGAAGAAATATAGGCCTAAAAGATGGTTATGAAAATAAAAATTCCAAAAAGAGATGTTTGAAGAATGAAATCAGAAAACAGTAGCCACAATATCACCAATATCAATAATAATGTATGCTTCCATAAATAGACTATGTCCAAAAGATGGAAAAAGTGTTAGAAAAAAGAGGATTTAAAAAAGACAGGCCAAGAGAAAAATTTAAAAAGGATGTTTCACTGGATCTACAAAGAAAATGGCTGAGGTTTTAAAATTAAAAAAGGAAATACAAATCAAATACAATCAAGAGGCTCACCGAGATAATTTTTTCCTACTTGATTTACAAAAGAGCCTTGTTAAAGCTGTTGAGGTAATTCCCCATTAGGAGAATGAGCACATACAGGGAGACGTATTTTAGAGGAGTGTTTGAATAATACACATGCAGCAGATAGATACACTGTATAGTAAATGTAGGTTTTTACTTCCAGAAAGGTTAAGCAAAGTCCAAACAAGCAGTCCAAAGTCATTCACAGGTAAAATCAGTCAGTTTTCATCCAGGGATAATCCAAATATCAAATTCTAGTGTCAAAAATAGTTCAGTATCAGACTTACATTAAATCCAGTAATATCAGTCAATTAGAAGAAATGGAACAACAGCAATACTTTCCAACAGAAGGAAACAGAGATACACTCACACTCTCTTCTGAGACTCAGACTAAGACTAAAACAACCCAGGTTTCTGACTCCATCTTATGGCCATTTGAGAAACCACACCTAATTACAGTTTTGCATTTTCTTAAAGATACAATTTTAAAATGTTTATCCTGGTTTATATATTTCTAACCCAAATACCTGTTAGGTGACTTATATTCCTAACAAAAGCCTTAACAAATTCTATGCACTGGGACAAAGAAGAAATGAAATTGAATTCCATGACAATATTTGATGAAGTAAAGATTAAGACTGTTAGAAGTAAAAGAAGGAATATAATGTTTGTATATTTGATCAGTATATATTATAAGATCCTTTGTTGGTTCTATCAATCCTTTTTGCTCTTTCTGTTAACACTAGAACTGAAGAGGATTTGTTTATAGATAATGACAGGGCTATGAGATGCAAAGATAAATGTGTAACTTTAGAGAGGGTGACAAATTATTAAATTTATTTGTGATGAAGTTTGAAGTTATCTTTTAATCCATGCATTTTTTTTTCTATTTTCCTTTTTTCTTTCTTTTTTCTTATATTTTTTTAGTACTTCTCTATTTTCTTTTCCTTCTTTAAGTTTAGTTTGTATTAGATTTTATTATGTATGTATGCATGCATCTATGCATGTATGCATGGACATATGTATATTGCCCTGGTATTACATATTTCTAAAATTTGGGTACAGTGGTTGACTATTATGCATATGTTGGTATTTTACAAGTGAGAGCCTTGTTTACTTCTGAGTAAACAGGCATGAGGTGGAATTTACAATTGATATTTCTGTATTGAATAAGCAAGCATATTAACAATTGGTGCTGTTTGCTGTGGTCCGAACTATTTTTACTTTGGCTCCTTCCATTATGGGTATATATGGTCCTTGTTTCCAAAGCAAATATTCCAAAGCAATGTAGTCTTTCAATGTTATATCTAGTTATGTAAGTTGGATATGAAATATGATAAAAGTAGGTAATTTAAATAACAAAAATAAGCAATAAATTTTATTTATTAATGTAAGCTACCTGTTTGCAGATTGCCTCAAAATTTATTCATTCGAAATTAGATTAAATGGGGTAGGAATGAAAAAAAAGCCATGAAAAAAGACTAATATAAGTAGTAATAGTAACACATTTATTTTCTTCTAAGATTGTCATTACAAATGGCTACTGAGTTCTGACTGTCATTTGGTATCAACCTCAAGGCTAGGTCCCACTGGCCTATGGACGCAAAACGTATGCATAAAGGACACAGAGGATGAGGAAAATTTCAGGCGTGGCTCCATCCGTTGTCATCCGCTCTAAAAAGTGGCAAAAATTTGCATAAACAGAACGGAAAAGAACGGAAAAGAAGGGACGTGGGTAGTATGTAGCGGGGATGTTAAACGTATGTTCATAGGAAGCCTAGCAGATGTATATCGGATGCAAACCGTTCATTGCGCATCCTTTCTATTTCCATGCTACTAATGCTGTGTAGACGTTCCATGTACCTTTTGTTTCCTTCCTCTTTCCGTTTTCAGCTGCAACGGATGTGAGTTGCGAGGATGCCCAGAGGATGCAGAGAGGATACAGCAGATGTTTAACGGATGATAAACGGACATAGAACGTTTGTTGCTCGGATGTCACGGATTTATCATACACAGTGGAAAGTTCATCTGTTCACAAAGTTTTGTGCAGCTCAAAACTTCTTGTGTGGATGAAATCGCAGTGGAGGGATGCTTGACGGATAGAGCATATGAAACACATATGCAATGAGTACACAATGGATGCATAACGTTTTCCAACGGATGGCAAGCTTTTTTTTTACGTTTTACATCCTCTTTGCATCCATTAGTGCAGTGGGACAGGGGCTTATTGTGTTAGGCCTAACATTATTTGGTACACTCTGGATTCCTTTGATCAAACAGCGCCCTCTATGAGGACCCAAGAAATATGCCTTCACTGTCATGATGCTCTCTGGATTGAAGTTTCTCCTGGCTCTTCTCCCCAGCTTTCGTAAGATATTTGTAAGATCTAAGCAAATAGATGTTGTCTGGCTTTGCAATCTCATTCATTGTTTTTTTTTTTTTAAATCTGGCTAGTATATTGTTGTTTGGTTTGTATTCCCTGACCCACTCAGTTTGATTGGAGCCAGATGAGTCAATGAATGAATGAATGAATGAATGAATGAATGAATGAATGATAAATAAATAAATAAATAAATGCAAATCATTTTAAGTAAAGAGAATGACACTCAAGAAGGAAAGAAGGAAAGAAAGGAGCATGGGGGGAAAGTAGTTTTGCTTTCCCTAAACAAGTGAGGGGAAAAAAGGGGGAATTGTGTCAGAATGCTTCAAATAAATATCTTATGAAGATAACAATGGATATGCAATTAGATATGTGTAACAATATATATATTATTTCTAAATATATAACTAATGATATGTGTGTATTTAGGCATGCCCTACAACTATGCATAATGGTTTAGCTTGAAAAAATAGTGAATTAAGCCAAAGGTCATGCTGAAAAGGTATCAAGCAAAGAAAGTAAGACAAAAATCTTCATATTATGGCCTTTTCTTTTGACAGTACTTCAGAGGTATGATACTACCAGTTCTGTCCACTTCTGTAGAATCAGCTGCTCTGAAGAGCAGCAAACAGAGAGCATACATAGAACCGGTTCTATGTTTGTTGCTCTTTTGGCCCACTCGCCCACCTGGGTTCTTACCTGACCTTTATTTCCTGACACAATTTTGGTTGAAAAAGCAGGAAAAAAGGGCTTTTCCAGCCTCTGCGCACCCACACATAGCGCTACTCAGCTGTCCGGGAAACTCAGCAGATCGTAAATTTCACTCACGCAACTCACGTGACTTGCTCGCGTGCACACATGCACTCGTGATGCAGAGCGACCAAACCGATAGTCATACCAGTCAGATCCCATCTCTGCAATACTTCATACAAATCCCACCTGCAAAATTCAATAAGGAGATTGCATCTCTCTGGATATGATATGAGCATTGAATGAACAAAACTCTGGCTTAGTTTGCAGTGCAAACAGGAATTGCTTTGCATTATATTGAACCAAGAAGGGGAGGGAAGATGGACAAGTTCTTTTTGTAGTCTTCCTCCCCAGCATGGGTCTGCTTATCCTTACTCACATGGGAGCTTGTTTCTTGCTGAGATTAGAAAGCAGGAAATTCGACACAAACTTGTAAGAGGAGAAAAGAGCAAGGAATTGCAGGCCATCTGCAATTCAATTAGACTAAGGTTATATTGGTACTGTACCTAAGTTGATTTATAATAAATTACGCCCTATTTGAAATACTTTCATAGTAGCAAAGTATTCAGTTCAGACTTCAGGCTACTACTCCTCTTGGACAAATTTTACTGTGCCCTCCCAATTTTCTCTTCACTACTGTTTATGTCAACAGGTATGCCATCTATCTGGGAAATTATCATCATGCTATGTTCAGACCTTAACCACTCTTCTATTTCAACAGTGCTATTAGAAATGATAAAAATTGCCTTAATAGAAGTGATCAGAAATAGGTGGCAGCAATTGAAATTGCTTTTTAAATGTATAGTTATATCACATATAAATACATTTTTATTTAACTTATATGCCATATTCCCCCTTATAACACAAACTGAAAACTACCAGATTAAGTGATTTATAAAATCAGATGAGTTAGCATCTTTAGATTATGAGTTGGCTGATGAGATCTGAAAACTGATAAATTAATAAAAATTGTAAAATAAACAAATATTTATTTATTTGTCACTGATTTTTATGTAGGATACTCTGGCAACTCATTTGGACTTCTTAAGCTACTGCAGGAGGAATGGACTGGTTGACACTTACATTTTTTCATTTGCCTTCAGTTTATTTGTTTTTAAACCCTCCTCCATGATGATTTTGCTTTATATAAGTTCACAAGTAATTTTTTCCCTGTGTAACAGAAAATTTTCTTGCATTAATATGCATATATATATATATATATATCTTCACGCCACAAGCCAGGCAAACACCTGGGCAAAAACAGACTCCCTCTGATAGCTCCAACCTAACCCCCCCACCAGGCACCCAGGTGAAACCCAGCTTGCTAATGAAGAGCAGCCGTCCCTTCACACGGAGCCAAGCTGCACTAAAAGCCTCCAACACAAGAACAGAGTTTTGCCAGCCAATCAAAGCCACAAAACAGACAGAAGAAACCAGGAACACCAATCAATCAAACTCCAAGTCCAATGAAACAGGTCCAGGCTCCCAGCCAATCAGAATGAACCAGCCTCAAATTTAAAAACCAGGAGCTGTAAGACCCATATCCATACAGAAGCCTGATGATGGCAGATGAGATTCTGCTGAAACGTTGCTACAACTTTAACAGAACTACAATGACGTGGGATAATACCCGAAGGAAGCTGAACAGCACACATGTAAGTACCCGCGATAACTTAAAAAAACATATATATATATATATATATATATATATATATATATATATATATACACAGACACACAGACACAGACACACACACACACACACACTGACAAATGACAGCTTAGACTGTGCACTCTGACAGTTATTTGATCATGGTTGCACTATGTGAAACCACATGTACTTGCAAACACTGCATAATTTGACATATGAATAGGACTCAGTCTTTAGATTAATACTCCTGGACTGCCCTGAAAATAAAAAGAATTTTCAGTTTGTGTACAATTGTGCAGTTTTCTTACCAAAGAGTGATATAATCCTGACATGCAAAACTTTGAATTAGAGTCATGTAATAATAAATTAAGATAACCTTTGAACTCAAAGATATCACATTTCCAGCTATAACAAGACTAGAATCTCAAGGGGCAACCCTGTTTCTTTGTGAACAATGAGTTATGACAATTTGGGGCTTACTTATTATTTCCTACCTGGATTCAAATTATTTCCTACCTGGATTCGTAGGTGTGAAATATGTTTCTGTCAACTTTCACTTGTTTCCTTGCTCATTGCAGATTTTTTTTTTTTCCCGGATCACAATAGTGTGATACATCCATGTTGAAAAGATAACATTCAGCAATCTCCTAAAGAGCACACAGCAGAACTCCTGGTGCATGGTGCTGGTTGTTCTGTATAACTTGGAAGGTTCCAAGTAGTCTTTTCTGATTGGCCAGAAAGGCCAGTAATGGATTGGTTCATTAGGAACCAATCTAAGGAGCTGCTCAAAGGCGGCAAAGTTAAAACAATGTCATTGGCTACAAGCCGGCAGGCAAGCCTCTATAAAAAGGGCTGTCGTGGCTTGAGCCAATGTTCTGTTACTGTTTGCTGTTAACTAATAAAGAGTTATTTGTTGGAACCCGGTCAACAGTACATTTTTTCCAGACGGAACACTGGCGACGAGGATGGGATTATCCTAAAGCGGAGACTGAGCACGCGGCGAGAAAACAACCACTCTAGACAAAATGGCTGGTAGCAGCGTGCTACCCGCACATTTTAACCCCAATGAAGAAGATTGGGAGTCTTATATCGATCGCTTCCTGATATTTCTGGAGAGCAATGAAATGGAGGAAATTTTGGATCAGCGAAAGAGGGCTGTCTTCCTGACACATTGTGGGCCAGCCGTGTTCAAAATGGCAAAGGCATTGGCAAAGCCCAGAGACGTGAAACAGATGACCTGGTCTGAACTTAACTGAATGCTAAAGGCTCACTACGCGCCGGTTGTCTCAAATCTTATTAAGAGACACGAGTTTTATAAAAGAGACCAGAGGGTAGACGAGACCATTGCAGATTTTGTGACAGCTCTCCACCATCTGGGAGGAGCCTGCGAGTTCCAGAATATGGATGAGGCCATGCGAGATCGTGTCGTGTTAAGTCTAAAGGACTCTACTTTCCAAAGCAAACTATTAAACAGACCTAACATAACTGTGGCAGAAGTAATCGCGGAAGCCACTGCTACAGAAGCCGTGAAGAAATCAGTGGCCACAATGAAACTGATGAATGCCAATACTGACACAATGATCCTACCCAGAGGGAAGAAGCAAGCTGCCACAACCACACACCAAGAAGACCTAGACGAGTCATCAGAAACGGAAGAAGATGATGATAAGGTCCATCACCTGTACGCGAACCAAAAAAGGCACGAAAGAAGAAGAAATTGGTGGGAATGCGCTGGCTGCGGAGGAAACCACCCCCGAGCCGTCCTTGATGCCGTCTGTCGGGCTTGCAAGAAGAGGGGACACATCGAAAGAGTCTGCCACAATCGGAGAACAGCAGTCCGAGCAGACACAGTAATTCCCCACAAAGAACTGACCCGAGGCAAGCCGATAGAAAATGGGAGCGCAGCAAGGGAACCAGAAACCAAGAAAAAACTCACCAGACTGTCACTATCGGAAGCACACAGACAGAAAGTGGGAGAAAAGTCAAAATCATAGTGACCATTGAAGGAAGCCCTTGTGAGATGGAGGTCAATTCAGGATCTTTCCTATCAATGGTGTCTTGGAACACAATCAGGCGGTTGGTTCCAAACATAAAACAAAAAGAACTCAAGAAACAAAAATTAATTCTCAAAGACTACCAGGGAAATAGAATTCCTGTGGTAGGTCTAGGACACTTCAAAGTCACTTACAAACAATACGCCGAAGTCCTGCCGCTGACTATAGTCGACCGAGACTGTCCCAGCCTCCTGGGCATCAAATGGTTCACACCATTGGGCATCGGGAAGACCGGAGTAAACCGAATAGCCGCAAGCGATTGGGAAGAGAACCTGCTACATGAATTCCAGGACATCTTCGACGGCACTCTAGGCAGGTACCGGGGGACCCCAATTTCCTTTAGCTTAGATCCCCAGATAGCACCAAGAAGGTTAAAAGTCAGACCTGTCCCCTTTGCATTAAAGCCCAAAATAGATGAGCAATTAAACAAATTGATTGCACAAGGGATCATAGAACCAATTGACTATGCTAGGTGGGAGATTCCAATAGTAACACCTGTAAAACCTGACGGGTCTGTGCGCATCTGCAAAGACTACAAGGCTACCCTGAACCATGCGCTGCAGCAAAGCGCATACCCGGTACCAGTCGTACAGCACTTACTGCACTCACTTGGGGGAGGAAAATTTTTTGCGAAGCTCGATTTGGCTCAGGCATATCAGCAGCTTCCAGTAGACCCAATAATGGCCAAAGCACAAACAATAGTAATGCATAGAGGGGCATTCAAATGTAACAGGCTTCAATTCGGAGTAAGTATTGCCCCAGGCGTTTTCCAAAGCCTCATGGAACGCCTATTAAACGGGATAAAAGGGGTCGTTCCATACTTTGATGACATCCTAATTTCAGCGAAAAACATGACCCAATTAGAAGAAAGACTAAGAGAAGTGCTAACTAAATTTAGAGAATCCGGCCTAAAAGTAAAAAAGGAAAAATGATGCCTGGCTACTGACTGCATCGAATTTTTAGGTTATTTAATTGACGAACAGGGTATTCACCCAACAGACAAAAAAGTCAAAGCAATTAAAGACACACCCAGGCCAAAAAATAAAATGGACTTACAGGCATTCTTGGGTCTGATCAACTTTTATAACGTATTCCTCCCCCACAAACCAACGATAGCAGAACCATTACACTGTTTCCTGGATAAAAAAACTGTCTGGACTTGGGGTCATAAAGAACAAAAAGCATTCCAAAGACTTATTAACCTCAGACACCATCCTTATTAAGTTTAGTAATACATTTCCATTGACGGTCACCTGTGACGCCTCACCTTTTGGAGTCGGTGCCATCCTGAGCCACCAATTACCTGACAGGAGAGAGGCACCCATCGCCTTTTACTCAAAAACACTCTCCAAAGCAGAACGCAACTATAGCCAGCTAGACAGGGAGGTCCTGGCAATCATCGCCGGAGTTAAACGTTTTCACGAATACCTCTATGGGAGGACATTTTCCATTGTGACTGACCATGAACCGTTACTGGAGATTTTGGCGGGGAACAAACCCACACCGAACATTCTATCCCCATGGATGACTAGGTAGTCAGAATTCCTGGCCGCCTATTCTTATACCTTGCTGCATCGACCCGGGAAACAAATCACCCATGAAGACACTTTAAGCCGAGCACCATTACCAACCATAGAGGATTACCCCGCAACAACCAGCGCCGCCCTACAAATAGAGACCTGCCCTGAACTTCTATTGTCTGCAAATAATGTCGCCAGAGCCATGGCGAAAGGCCCAGTGACTGCCCACGTTTTGACAGCGAAAGGCTGGCCGGGAAGCCAAAAAACTGAAGGTTTTAAACCTTTTCAGACTAGACAAACTGAACTGTCAATACAAAAGGGCTGTTTATTGTGGGGAGATCGGGTGGTAATTCCATCCAGACTGCAGGAAGAGGTGTTGGGTATGCTACATGAGGGCCACCCAGGCATAGTAAAAATGAAAAGTCTGGCCAGGAGCTATGTCTGGTGGCCTGGTATAGACAAGGATATTGAATGCTGGGTTGCAACATGTCATAAGTGTCAGAGAGCTAGACCCAAACCACCACAAGCGCCCATACGGGACTGGGAGACCCCACAAGGCCCTTAGTCTCGAATCCATATTGATTTTGCAGGACCAACCAGGGGCAATATGTTCTTAATAGTCGTAGATGCATATTCAAATTGGTTGGAGGTTATAGTTATGTCATCCACAACAACCAACGCTGTTATAAAACAACTAAACAAATTGTTTGCCACTCATGGTTTACCTGATGTATTGGTATCTGACAATGGGCCACAACTAACAGCTATACAACTCGAACAGTACTTAGCATCCCTGGGTATACGCCATGCACTAACCGCGCCGGCCCACCCGGCGGTGAATGGTAGGGCCGAACGAATGGTCAGGTTTACCAAAGAAGGCCTAGAAAAAATGGACCATGGGCATGTCCAAGACAAGCTGAACTGCTTACTTACACTACAACACATCACTCCCAGTAGTACAACAAACAAGAGCCCGGCATAATTGTTAATGGGGAGGAAACTCAGATCCCATTTGGATGAAATTAAATCTAGAACATCTAACCAACCAAAAAGAGCACTTATGGTTAGATGAAACCATCGGAGGTAGTCCAAGCGAAAGGGAAGTTGTCAGGGAAGGGGCCAGCCAGGCCAGTTCAACCAGCCCAGTTGAACCAGGAGGGAGCAGCAAAGCCACCAGCCTGAGCAACTCAAGCAGTAGCGGCAATGCTGACTCACCCTTCCAGGTGGTTCCATGGGGATGAGCTGGAGAGACAGCGAACCCGACTGAACCGCTTGAAGTCCTAGGTGAGAATGAGCCGTGCAGGTCAACTAGGACCAGAAGAAGCCCCACCAACCTGTGCGACTACGTCACTCACGTAGGACTGAACTAAAAGGGGAGGGGTGTTCTGTATAACTTGGAAGATTCCAAGTAGTCTTTTCTGATTGGCCAGAAAGGCCAGTAATGGATTGGTTCATTAGGAACCAATCCAAGGAGCCGCTCAAAGGCAGAAAAGTTAAAACAATGTCATTGGCTACAAGCCGGCAGGCAAGCCTCTATAAAAAGGGCTGCCGCGGCTTGAGCCAATGTTCTGTTACTGTTTGCTGTTAACTAATAAAGAGTTATTTGTTGGAACCCGGTCTACCATGCGTCTTTTCTGGACGGAACACTGCTGGCACAAGTTAAGTTGCTGGTGGCATGAGTTATCCTCCTACCGCATGTAGGTCCTTCAAGGAGGACCAAGTCTGGCTGGTACACAACTAGACTTGGTCCGTCTTGCCATGAGCACCAGCTTCCTAACTAACAGTAGCCATGAATCCAATATGATCTTCAAATCATGGATCTAAATATAGCAGTCTGAGTTGGTAGTGGTGATAGATTCAAAGAAATCCATGTAAATGTAAATATCAAGCCCCCCTCCCCAAAAAGTAACTTGCTAAAAAGCTGCAGAAAAAAAAATATCATAATCCATGCTTTAGTAAGCAGATTCCTTGTTAAAGTTTGTGGGATGAAGATTGCCACACTCTAGTTTAATTTTTATCCGTGCAACTCAATCTACCCCCTGCACCCCAGAGTGGGCAGAGACTTATTAGGGCTTATTTTTGGGAGTAGGGCTTATATTGTGCATGTGTGTAAATATCACTTCCTTTTGGGGTAGGTTGTATTTTTGGGGAAACATGGTATTAATCTACTCACATTTGGATACTTTTGAACTACTAGGTGGGTAGGAGTTGGGGCAAGTGACAGGAGCTCATTCGATTGTGCAGTGCGCCATGCTCAGGCCTCAAACCCAAACTTTCAACTTTCCAGCTGACAAGCTGAACATCTTTTAACTGCCAAGTCTTTCATTTATTAAAATGATTAAAATTAATCTTAAATTAAATTAATTAAATTAATCTTAATTAAAATCAATATTGAAATTAAAATATCTCTATTTAAACTAAAATTATGGGAGCAGAAACATTACTTTCTTTCGACCCTGATATTTATGGCACAATGAAAAAATACCTTTTAAAAAGCTTTAGCTTTCTAAACTATTTCATGCATGCATGACACCCTGCTCCTGCCAAACACATACATAGTATACAAATATCATGACTAATTTTTCCATTGTGATTTCAAAACATTCAAAGGCAAGTCTAATTAATGTTCACAGCTTCACAAAACTGTAGGGAATTCATCTCTGTGTTGCTGTCTTGATGGCATCTGACTGTGGTTAGGGTGGTTTGAGAGAATGGCTATTTGGACAGAAGTTAGTTACTTCTTGGGATGTCAAAAGGAAAAAGAGTTTTGTCAGCAGGAAAGGAATAAAATCTACTGATACTTGTAGGATGTTTTTGTTATAAATCTATTCCATTTCCACTTGTAAAAACTCTGTTTAAAAGTCTAATTAGAAAGAAAAATAAGATGAATGTGAAGAGAAATGATGAGGCACAGCAACCCACTCTGTCGCATGAATCAGCTGAGCTAAAAACCAAGGAAATATAGGAGAGGAAATGGCAGGGGTGGGAAGGTGGAACCAGCTAGAGATGGTATTTGCCAGTTCTCCGAACTACTCAAAATTTCCGCTATCAGTATACCAAAACCGGTCTGAACTGGCTGAATACCACCTCTGATACTCAGGACTTGCCTTTTGGAAGTATTGGGTCTGGTTAAGAGAATCTGTATCCCAAAGCTCTAACATTGCACATTTTTAAATGGTTTGATTAAATAGAATTCACTGGATATATAGATCAATGGCAACTTGCAAGCCTTCCTCCATGCTGCACCCGAGTTAGAAAATTATTGAAATCCATGAAAATTATAGTACAAGCTTGTTAAAAAGAGATCCAAAGAGAGAACTAAGGAGAAATTTCTTGACAGTGAGGACAATTAAGCAAAAGAATGGTTTGCCACCCAGAATTATTTGGGATACTCCATTAGTGCACGTTTTCAAGAATAGAATGCATAACCATTTGGATGGGAGGGGTTTGGACTAGAAGCCCTCCAAAGTCCCTCTCAGTCCTTTGTTTCTATATTTGAATAGTGAAGCAAGTACCTTAACATTCTTTCACAGATTATTTTAGATTTTATTCTAGCTAGTTCATTTGTAGCCTACATAATCAGAAATTTAGTTGTTGAACAAAGCAGACAATAGAATGCTTGCATTGCTATGGCTGTTCACAAATTAAAATCATTGCAAATGAAATATAATTTCATTGGTTCTAGTGGAGAAGATTGTATCTTTTGCTATTGAAATCAATAACCGTTTACACAGAGATGAAACAATCAATCTATTTCTGAGGAATATTGCTTTCATATGGGTTACTCAGAAGTGTGATTTGTTCTGCTTCTTTCTTAATCAATAGGAAAATGTCCATTTCAACAATGATGTACATTTCCATTGCGTTGTTTAATTTTATGATATCTTAAAAAAGATATGCATGATACAAGTAGCTGGAATGCTTGCACAATGAATGTATGCACAAGGACAACTTCAACATTTTCACTTAAAACTCACTAGAGATGCCTGTGCCACTAATGAGCATACTTGGTGTGCTGACTTGCTGTTCGTCAGATGTGTAATCAAGAAAAACTTATGGCAATTTGTATAAACTATATTGTCACTTGAAAAATATTTTCTCTTTATACTAAATTTATAGTTTAAATTTCAAAGCTTCAGTGCTTTGAGATAGAATGCAATGGCCTGAATAATTAAACCAGCCCAAATTTTCCATAGGGACTTTTCAACTGTTGATAATTCATAACTCATTCTCTAATTACAGTTCTGAAGATTTACGTTTCAAGAGAATCATCAACACCATACTTCTTTTTTTTTTTTTCACAAATGGGCTGAGAAATCAATCTTTATTGTTAGCAATATAGTAAAATGGTTTCTTCTAAAATTGTATTGTATCTTCATAATAAGCTAGTATATACTGGCAGTTAATGAAACATGAAAATGCAGTGTAAATCTTCACTTAGTGCATGAATGATGACTCAACGTTTACAGTCTATAAAGTAAAAATACCCTTATAGTGGGATTTATTCCATCTCCCACAAACATAACTATTAACCACTACACATAAACTCGAATGCACAAAGAGATTATTTGTGCATAATTCTTTTTTCCCTTCTATTTTATTTGCTCACTTTGCTACTAGTAATTTTTGATGTTTATTATGAAATTTTATTATTTTAATATATGGTGTATATTTAATTAAAATAACCACCATCTTACATCTGATAATGTTGCATTCCCATTTTCTCATTAAGCCCAACGGATGCAAAGAGGATGTAAAACAGACAAAAAAGTTTGCCATCCGTTGGTTAACGTTCTGTACTCACTGCCTCCGTTTTGCTTCCTCTCTATCCGTCCAGCATCCATTTATGGACGTTTCATCCGCTCAGAAAGTTTTGAGCTGCTCAAAACTTTTGCGTGGAAAATGTATCCAATTTGTCCGTTACGCATCCATTACGCATCCACTATATCCGCTAGGCATCCGCTGCACATCCGCGCAACTCGCATCCGCTCAGATGCAGGGAGGAAGCAGAACGGACACAGAATGGATGCAGAACAGATGCAGAATGGATGCAGCATGGAAACAAAGCGTTTAAAACAGAAAAAACGTTCACAGAAGGGACCTATCTCAGATATTAAGGATGTCTAGAGGATGCCTAGAGGATGCCTAGAGGATGCAAAGGGACACCTATACTGCCTATAAAAAGGGGGAGCAACACATCTGGATCTCACTTTTAGACCAGCAGCCCTGCTGCAGACCTCTGCAGCCTTCATCTGACTCTTCCTCTTCCACAGCATCCAGTCATGTCCACCGTGGATCGTAACACAGTCCTTTTGGCAGCCACCATCGTTCTGCAACAATGCGAAGCCATCTACAGGCGCTGTGAACTCTACTATGGGAAGAAAAAGGGGCGGCCAAGAAGCATCTGGGCATGAAGATGGTTTGCCAGAAGAGCAGAGGACGGACTGTACAACAAGCTGATGGTGGAGCTAAGGAACGAAGACACTCGGGCGTTCCAGAACTTCATGAGGATGCCTCCAGCCATGTTTGATGAATTTGTGCAGCGGCTGACACCCATGTTGACCAAGGCAAACACCAACTTCCGGCCCAGCCTGGGCTCAAGGTGGCATTGACTCTGCGCCACCTGGCCTCAGGGACCACCTACAGCAGCATGCAGTATGGATGGAGGGTTCCACACAACACCATCAGCATTGTGGTCAGATAAGTGGTGCAGGCCATCATCGAAGAATACCTGGAGGAGCTCCTCCAGTGCCCCTCCACTGAAGAATGATGGAAGAAAGTTGCAGAGCAGTGGTATCAGAGATGGAACTTCCCCCACACTGTTGGAGCCATCGATGGCAAGCATATGGCCTGCAAAGCACCAGCCAACTCAGGGTCCACTGATTTCAACTCCAAGGGCTTCTTCAGCATCATCCTCTTCGCCATGGTCGATGCTGACTACAAGTTCATGTACATTGATGCTTCAGGCAACGGCTCATGTTCAGATGCCCAGGTATACAACGCCAGTGACCTCAAGGAGGAGCTGGAAGGCAACCTCATCATGGGCTTCCCAGATCCAGACCCCCTGCCCAACGACACGCAAGTTGTGCCCTACTTCATCGTGGGGGATGACACCTTCTCCCTCACAACCTACCTCATGAAGACCTACACCTCCAGACTCCTCACCTGTGAAGAGAGGATCTTCAACTACAGGCTGTCCAGGGCAAGGCAGATAGTGGAGAACGCCTTTGGCATCCTGGCCAACAGGTTCCAGGTACTTCTCACCACCATGCAGCATCACCCAGAGACTGTGAGGAGGATCATGGAAGCTTGCTGCATCCTGCACAATCTCATGCGCACCCGCTACCCAGTCTTGCAGAACAGGCTCATGGACCTCCAACAAGGCAATGGGGACATGGAGCCTGGGGAATGGAGGCAAGGACGAAACCTGATTGACACTCATGATGTGCAAGGCCCCAACAGAGCCTTACGTGAATGGAAGAAGCAGCTGGAGCAGTGGAGTGGCGAGACAGAATGATAGATGCTTAATGGATGCTTCCTTCAGCCTGTCTCATCACACTGATGAGATTGGGCCATATATGTTGGGTGGGCCTACAATGAACAGGGCATTTAATAAAGAGTTGTGTTTATGTTGAAATGTGTGGATCATGCTTACATTGTTATTGATAATAAAGGGCCAAAGGTGTGGCAGCTGGGAGGGTGGACCATACAGTCTCACTATGCTTGCACTGGAGGTTTATCTATCCCACAGCTATTACCCATCCCAAAGGTATCCCTGCCCATCCCAAAGGTATCCCTGCCCATCCCAAAGGTATCCCTGCCCATCCCACTGCTATCTTAACCCATCCCATAAGCATGCAAAGGCTTAAACCATTTCTAAAAGTTTCCAGCAAGACTTTATTAAAAAAAAGAAACGAAGCAATTGTATGAATCAAAAATAGACTTTATTAACAAGAAGCTATAAAACAAAAATGAGTCTCTGGCACTCCTCCTGGTTGCTCAGTCTCAGGGGTGAAGGGTCCAGGTGCTGTGGAGGTGGCTGGTGCTGGAGTGCTTGTCATCAGGTCCTCCAAAAGCAGAAGCAGCAGAAGCCCCAGCCCCAGAAGAGCGAGCTGATGCTGCAGAAGCCCCAGCAGAACCAGAGTGAGGGCCAGGGGGCGGGATGGTAGTCCTGTCCCTCTTGCAAGGGCTGGCAGCAGATGGCTGAGGCTTGCTGTGCTTCCGCATGGTTGTGGGGTTGCTGGCTGGCAGGGAGGCTGGCAGGAACCAAGGCTGGTAGGAAGGCTGGCAGGGAGGCAGGCACCAAGGCTGGCAGGAAGGCTGGCAGGGAGGCAGGCACCAAGGCTGGCAGGAAGGCTGGCAGGGAGGCAGGCACCAAGGCTGGCAGGAAGGCTTGCAGGAAGGCTGGCAGGGAGGCAGGCACCAAGGCTGGCAGGCAGGCTAGCAGGCTTGCAGGCAGGCAGGCACCAAAGCTTGCAGGATGGCTGGCACCAAGGCTGGCAGGAAGACTTGCAGGGAGGCAGGCACCAAGGCTGGCAGGAAGGCTTGCAGGCAGGCACGCACCAAGGCTGGCAGGCAGACTGGCTGATAGACTGGCTGGCAGGCAGGCAGACAGCAAGGCTGGCAGCAAGGCTGGCAGGCAGGCAGACAGCAAGGCTGGCAGGGAGGCTGGCAGGGAGGCTGGCAGCAAGGCTGGCAGGCAGACATGCAGGCAGACATGCAGGCAGGACAGGCAAGGCAGTCGATGTGTCTGGAAGCAGGTCTTTCTTCTGAATGGCGACCTGCTTCCGATCTGCTTCCGTTATATCCACGGGGCTGACGTAATGCATACTCCCCGCATGAGCAATTAACGCTTGGCATCCACTAGGCTTCCGCTGTGCATCCGCTGTGCATCCGCTTCATCCGCTGTGCATCCGCTCTGCATCCGCTGTATCCGTTCCGCATCCACTTTGCTGCGGCCCCCCAGAAGCCTAGCGGATATGCCATCCGCTCCCATCCGCTTCCATCTGCTGGGCTTCCGTTCCGCATCCGCTTTCCATCCGCCCTGCATCCTCCCCGCGTCCATGTTATCCACTCCGGTTATGCAAATTTTTGCCCCTTCTGAGAGCGGATAACAACGGATGGAACATTTTTCTCGTCCGTTGTGTCCATTTTGCATCCGTTGGGCAGTGTGACAGGGCCTTTAGACACAATGTTTTTCTTCTTGTGTACACCAGCTGAAATCATGGCAAACAATGATATCATGTTTGTAGTTTGTGATTGAAAGGGCATATTCTTATATCATACATCATATTAGTATTTGGTGTTTGCCTCTTTAGTTACATGGTTAATGGACATTTATACATTTATTTATAACTTATTTATACATTTATACTTGAAATGAACATTGTAATTTCCAGCATAAAATGTACTTATATTAATTTATAAACATTATACTTAATATACAGTGTATAAAGACTAAAATTCCTTTCCAATTATTCCAACATTTCAAGAGGCCTCAACATTATTCCATTGTGGCCTGTTCATCCCTAATGGGTCAGATTATGCCCTTCATTTGTTCGCTGCTGTTCTGATTCAAACCTTGTTCCAAGGAAACAAAAACGAAACCGAGGTAACAGCAAAACCTTTTAATGATTCTTTATGAATTCCGTTCCTTCACGGTTAAAGGGCTGTTTTAAACTAATTGTCTCTGATAAGAATGAGCCTTGCCAAGGTTGTGCAAGGCTGCCAAGAACACTAGATAAAATTACTAAGAAATATTTCAAACACAAAAAGTCTCCAAACACCAGTCAAGATATTCTGAACATCCACAAGGCTTGAGTACAAAAATTTATTTGCTTCCTGCAAAGAACTCCAGTTTCTCAGCTGGCTTTTATCTCTAAAGGGAAGGGCCATTACCTTGCAGCTTTACTCCCAAGTCTCCTGTGCTGCTGAAGCTGCTTTTTCCTTCGAGCAGCCCTGTGCACATGTGCACTGGGCACAGGATCCTTGGGGACCTCTTCATCACTGCTGCCTGCCTCCAATCTCCGACGGCAGCATTCCACACCCTAATGCTCCTGGCCCCATCCCTGCATCACACACACATAGGCTCCTCATCTGAGTCCTCACTCTCTGAGACCTCAGTCATCCACACCTGCTGCAGGTGAACCACAACTGCTAAATATTTATTCTTATCCTCTTATGGAGCACAGAACAGAAAAAGAAACAATTTTATTTAATTGATTCTATTCTCCAAATAGAGCAAGACAATCAAGTCTGCATTGTGATAACACCTGAGAAAGAGAAAGTGGAACAGTCCAAATCACAAACAGGTAAATTTAATGTAAAATAACTTTCTTGTTAAAGAAAGGTTCAATACATAGAGAACCATAAATTTGCCAGATGATACAAACAGTCAGTAATGAGTACCATTTACTTTTAATCTCTGTTCGTTCATTCATTCATTCATTCATTCATTCATTCATTCATTCATTCATTCATTCATA
The DNA here is from genome assembly GCA_015471245.1 of Laticauda colubrina. Lineage (NCBI taxonomy): Eukaryota > Metazoa > Chordata > Lepidosauria > Squamata > Elapidae > Laticauda > Laticauda colubrina. The sequence goes on along the minus strand of BLBF01000002.1, from coordinate 93,149,731 downwards.
TATCAGCATATTTAACAGTGGTTGTTCTGCCTGCAGGTAACATATTTTTAATATGCTATGTTTTGCTTATTCAGATTTAAGTTATATAGATATGTTTTATATGTAAATATTCAAGAATATGTGTGTTTTGTGTGTGTGAGAGTTTTGTCAATTCTAACTGAACATCTGGCATTACTGCTGAAGCACTCTCATCCACACCAAGTTTTCTTAACTGGCTTCACAGCTCAGCCACTATAAAAGGCAAGAGAGGCTTAAGGGTGCATTGCAGATATGCTGAGATTCTACTTTTTAATTTAGCTGGTTAGCAATTATCTTTCTTTTTTTTTAAAAAAAATCAGTTTCTATTAAAACACTGTGTCTATGAGGTGTGGGAAGTCAAGGATTGAAAAGAATGAAAGCAGTGTTGTGACGATGTGATACAATCTCACCACTTTTGTACAGGCATTGTTATACTGCAAGCATATATACAATGTCCAAGGTTGCACTAACCTTGTAATGGCCAGCAAGTCCTCACTCCAGTCCGCTGTTTAAGTGGGAGCCGGGAAAGTCCCTGATTGGCTGGACTGTTTGACAGCTCTGGTATAAAAGGAGCTGTCAAACAGAATCAGCTGTCTCTCTCTCTCTCTCTTTCTCTCTGCTCTGCCACAAGCCACGGCTAGCGGCAGCTGAGTTACAAGTTCAGAATAAAGTCTGTTAGAGCTTTATACTACCTCTACCTCTTCTTCTAAGCGTGCCAAACAGAAAAAAACCTCACAACTCTGCTTTTTTCATTGGAACAAAAGAACTGGATCCTGTGGGAAGCTTTGTTAACCCCCTTGATTATTTAGCACCAAGTCCTGTTCTGTCCATATGGAATACACACAAGGCCTGGTCCCACTGGCCGATGGATGCAAAACAGATGCATAAAGGACACAGCGGACGAGCAAAATTTCAGAGGTGGCTCCATCCGTTTTCATCTGCTCCAAAAATTGACAAAAATTTGCATAAACAGAACGGAAAAGAATAGACGTGGGTAGGATGTAGCGGGGATGTTAAACGGATGTTCATTGGAAGCCTAGCAGATAAAAGCGGATGGAAGTGGATGACACCTCCAAAGGGGTTCTGGGGGAGAATTTTGAAGAGGACGCATAGCAGAAAGGGCGGATGCATAGCGGATGAAGCAGATGCATCACGTACGCCTAAAGGAAACAAAGGGGATGCCGCGCAGATGTATATTAGATGCAAAGCGTTCACTGCGCATGCGGGGGTTATGAATTGCGTCCATTCCATGGATATAAAAGAATGCAGCACACATGCAGAACAGTCTATTCTGACTCAGAATAGTCTCAGAGACTGAGTTGTTTACTTGTTTAATAAAGTTTATCTTTGCTTAAGACACTTAACAAAGTTTACTTGGTTCATTTCGTTCACTTAATAAAGTGTTGGTAAAAACTTTGAAAAAATGGTTAAGCCTTTGCATGCTTGTGGGAGAGATAAGGATAGTTGTGGGATAGATAAACCTCCAGTGCAACCATAGTGGGAGTGTATGGTCCACAATCCCAGCTGCCACACATATGGACGTTTATTATCAATAACAATTTATTCATTGATCAACACATTTTAAAATAAACAAAGCTCTTTATTAATGCCATATACATTGTAGGACCACTCAACATACATGGCACAATCTCATCAGTGTTATGCGACAGGCTCAAGGAAGCATCCATTAATCATCTATCATCATGTCTTGCCACTCCACTGCTCCAGCTGAGGAGTTGCACCAGTGTCTCAGGAGGTTGCACTGCTTCTTCCCTTCACTGGAAGCTCTGTTGGGGCCTTGAACAACCACAGTGTCTATCAGGTTACGTCCTTGCCTCCATTCACCAGGCTCCATGTCCCCATTCCCCTGTTGATAGTCGACAAGTCTGTTCTGCAACACTGAGTGGCGGGTGCACATGAGATTGTGCAGGATGCAGCAAGCTTCCACAATCCTCCTCACAGTCTGTGGGTGATGCTGCATGGTGGTGAGAAGTATCTGGAACCTGTTGGCCAGGATTCCCATAGTTAAAGATCCTCTCTTCATGGGTGAGGTATCTGGAACTGTAGGGCTTCATGAGGTAGGTTCTGAGGGAGAACGCATCATCACCAACAATGAAGTAGGGCACATCTTGTGTGGGTAGGGGCTCTGGACCTGGAAAACCCATGATGAGGGTTTCATTCCAGCCCCTCCTTGACGTCACTGGCTTTTTATACCTGGCTATCTGAAGCTGACCTGTTGCCTGAAGCATCGATGTAGATGAACTTGTAGTCAGTATCAACCATGGCAAAGAGGATGATACTGAAGAAGCCCTTGTAGTTGTAATAAGTGGACCCTGAGATGGCTGGAGCTTTGCAGGCCACATGCTTCCCATATATGGCTCCAATGGTGTGGGGAAAATTCCACCTCTGATTCCACTCTTCTGCAAGTTTTCTCCAGCCTTGTTCAGTGGTGGGGCACTTGAGGAGCTCCTCCATGTATTCTTCAATGATGGCCTGTACCAATTATCTGACTACTTTGCTGATGCTGTTGTGTGGCACCCTCCATGCATATTGCATGTTTCTATATGTGGTTCCAGAGGCCAGGTGCCACAGAGTCAGTGTCACCTTCAGTCCAGGGTCCAGGTTGGGATGGAAGTGGCTTAGTCAACCTGGGTCTCAGACGCTGTACAAGTTCATCAAACATGGCTGGTGGCATCCTCATGAAGTGATGGAATGCCTGAGGGTCTTCATTCCTCAGCTCCACCATCAACTGATCATATAGTCCAAACTCCATTCTTCTCATGATCCATCCTCAGACCCACACAGCTCTTGGATGTCTCCTTCCTCTCCTTCTGTGTAAAACTTGAGACAGTCTGAGCAGGTTTTGGTTTTGGTGATGAATGATCACAGCTATCATATGGACTGTTTCATCATCCATGTTGGAGAACAATTGATGATGTTGAAGACCAAGACTAAGGGTGATGAGGTCTGTACACCACGGTTGCTGGACTCATACTGAGATCCAGATGATTTTCTCCCCCTTTCTATAGAAAATATCGATTGTCCACTAGGTGTCCTTCTACATACTCTAGACATACTGCAGAGATCCTAAATATACGAGATACATCCCAGATACAAACATTTTCTCCATTTTTAATACTTTATATACGAGATGCATGCACTTACATCCTTTCTATTTCCATGCTACTAACGCTGTGTAGATGTTCCGTGTACCTTTTGTTTCCTCCCTCTTTCCGTTTTCAGCTACAGCGGATGTGAGTTGTGGGGATGGACAGAGGATGCAGAGAGGATACAGCGGACATTTAACGGATGATAACGGACATAGAACATTTGTTGCCCGTATATCTCACGGATGCACATCGTATGCGGTGGAAAGTTCATCTGTTCAAAAAGTTTTGTGCAGCTCAAAACTTTTTGCGTGGATAAAATCGCAGTGGACAGATTCTCGATGGATAGAGTATATGAAACATGCATGCAGTGAGTACACAATGGATGCATAGCATTTTCCAACAGATGGCAAGATTTTTTTAACATTTTACATCCTCTTTGCATCCATAAGTGCAGTGGGACTGGGCCTTTCAGAAGATGTGCAGCGCCCACACTGGGGGTTTGGTCCACCAGTAACTTCCTTAACTTGCAGGTCCCTATTTTTACAACTTTCTGATAGATTTCACTCCAGTATACTCTTGACCACTGGCAGTATTTTCCACAAGGAGTTCATGCAAATCTTCTCTGCTTGGTTTCCTCTCTTTGTTCAATAATTACTTAGCAAACCTTCAAAGAACCTTGCATTTATTTCAGTAGGCTTTATATAACTGTTGATCTTTGATCGGGTTACTTTCTAATTTCTCTATTTGTTCAGGTTTCATCTCTCCAGCCTCATTGTAGCCAATTTCAGACATTTCACTCTTTCTTCTACTTGCATTCCAAAATGGTTACCTACAAATTAGTGCCATAGTTACATTAATTTGCCTATTACGGTGCTTTGCTTGCCTAAATTTACAATACCTCATGAATTTATCAGGAAACATTAGAGCTGATTTGATCAAGGTTTTACTTAAACAAAGATTTCTTAACTCCTCAGAAGAAATATCTGAGGGATGTCAAGGAGTTTCGTTAAGGCATTCCTCAAGCTGCATAATGCACAAAATCTGCACAATCCTTTGCCTGTAATAAACTTTTGCTTGTTGTTTATCTGAAATCAAATTCAAATTGAACTTGGATGTCCCTCCTTTGGTTAAACATCTCAGGAATTGCTGAGGCAGTCAAAACAATTTTGCTAGTTGGCTGATTTCTTTCAGCTTGGGGAAAGTTATGACTCATATTTTACATTTGTTGATTCTGGGGTTCCTTGTGTTAATTGTTTCATCTTGTCAGAAAATAAAATATTTTCAGTTTCTGTGATGGTATATCTAAGATTATTTCTTGAGACTCATTGGGCATGGAAATAACCTAAGGACAGCCTTGACACCTTACATCATACTGCATATTGCCCTTTTTGAATTGATCAAATAAAGTATGGGATCAGCTTAACAGAACACATATACATCCACTTGTCATTGAATGTTGACCTAATATTAATAACGTCATTCATTTTTATTCGTTACAGCCTTGATTTAAAGCATCATCAGGCCTTCTGTTCTTAATGCATTCATCTTCCAAAACTCAATGTTTTTCTGACAGATGTATCCCTCCATCTTGGTTTTCCATTAGCATAGATGAGATTTATTCATCTTCACATTGCTTCTTCTTCAAAGTATTGCCCTGCTTTCCCTACAGTAAAATCTTTACCTTGTGTTTGCTTGATTTTCCACATCATCTCATCATCCAACACTTTTTCACATTCTATGGTCTTCAATCAAGGTTTTGACTTTTCCACACCAGGATTTTATTTTTTCTAAATAAATTAATATACACTTCCCTTACACTGGTCCTATCTACTTAATTTTATTATGTGAAAAAATTACTTCTGAATTTTGTTTCTATTCTTTCCATTTAGCATGTTATACATTGTGAAGAATGTCACTCTGGGAAACATTTAACAAGTTAAAGGTCATTCCTTTTTTTAAATAAAAGTTTTATTTAAGTTTTCACAATACATATAAATACAAATAAAATATCTTTTTTTGAGAACAGCATGGCCCCGGGTTATCACTTCTCCATATAGACATAAACTCAATACATATTTATCTTATACATTCTAATCCATATCTTATAACTATTTTTGCAATTTTTTCAATAACTTTTCCCTTTTTTACTTCCTATAGCCTTATTTTAAATTATCTCATTCCTTTCTTAATTCAATTACATATCTTTTTCTACTTTTTAAAATCTTTCTAATCAATGTTTTTATACATTCGTCTGTCCTGTTTACAATTTCATATTATCTTTTCTCATAAAACAATTTTCCCCCTGTAATTACTAGACTGGAGTATAACACTTTTGTATCTTTTTCTCAAATCCTGTTTAAAAATTTAAGTTACACCGTTACAGTTATAACATTCATTTTCTAACCTCTATTTTATAACACATACCTATTTTCGATTAAATTCTGCTTGGTACAGTCTCTTAAAAATGCACACTAAATTCTTAAAAGAAAAAAGTAGAAAATGTATATATATGTGTGTATATATGTATAACAATAGTAAATGGAATAATTATTCTATTCAAGTACAGCTCTACCATTGATATTAATAACAATTGTTTACATTTCTATTTCTTGTAACAAACATTACCTGGTAATATCAGTTGTCTTTCACTTTAATCATCTATGTTTCATATTTTACTTATTACTGTCTTTAAATAAAAAGCCAAACAATAGTTATTAACAATAGTCAATAAATGTATTATTCTTATTCAAGTTCATCTTGTCAACTGATAAAAATCTTCCATGTTTCTTTTCATTTTTTAAACTTTCTTTTAAATCATTGAGAGCCTTATTCTCTTTGCAAACAAATATTCCACGACACATCAATAAAAAATTTTCTATCACTTTAATCATCTAAACATATTTTCTAACCCTTTTCTAATATAACAATGCTATCCCATTCTCTCTTGCAGAATCCTCTCCTTAAGTTAACCATTGTCTCTGTGTCTTTTAAATAGGTTTATATCTTTAATTCTTGTACGCTTTTCCTGTATCTCTATATCTTGTTTCTGTCCTTTGTAGCTTCTTTTCCTTTCCCTCTTCCCTCTCTTCTTCTCCTTCCCCTTTTTATTCCCTTTTCTATCTGATTCTCCCTTCTGTGATCCTCCCTTCTGCTTCTTCCTGATATTATGATTATTTTTCAAATTACTCTTTTTTGTTGTTGTTGCTTCAATACTTAAGTTTTTAACTCCCTTTCCCCCCTTTTCCTTTTTTACCCCACTTAAAATTACTTGGTCATTAAAAATGGCTTCTTCATTGTCCCACCCTTCTTGTTCTGCTAGCATTTCTTGTTTTTCATAGTTCAAGATCTCCATTTCTAAAAATTGAATTACAAAGCCAAAAGATTCTCTTCCCTCTTGTGCTTCTTCTTTTTGTTCTTTAAGTCTCATTTTTAACTTTTCAAGGAGTGATGCCATTTTTTTAAAAAAATTAAACAACCCCCAATTGATTTTATTTTGTTTCATTAGGATCCTCCACCCAAAGTTCCAGGAATCATCCAATAATCCAAAATTGTTTCTTGCTTCTTTTCTCACTTTCTCTTTCCAGGGGCTTTGTTATCTTGTAACAAAATTTCAGCTACAATGTATTTTTTGCAAGCCTTGTTAAAATTCCACTATCATTTTTTTTTTAAGTTCCATTTTTTTTGCTCTTCTCCATTTTCCAGATTCCACCCTCTTTTTTCCTTTTTTTCCTTTTTTCCTTTTTTCCTTTTTTCCTCCACTGCTTTCTTTCTTTTTTAAAAGAAAACTTTTAAATTATCCAAAAATCTTTATCCCTTTGACACTTTATTTTCAGCTAGAAATAGCCTATTAATGTCAAAGTGGATTAGTATCGATTTCTTATTTGAATCTCTTCTTCTTAAGGTTCCAAGTCAACTAAAACTGTCAATGTGAGAGGAAAAAAAGCCAATTAAAAAAGCCAATTTCCTTTCCCTTTCTCTTTGGCAGCTTAAAATCTTTTTTAAGAATAATGTTAGTCTTTAAAATTCAGGTTCCAGGTACCTTAAATTGGTGTTCTCCATTCAACCCAGTCAGTCAAACTTTCTCCTTTAAACTTCCTCCTGTACAATCTTGTGCGGTCAGGTTCTTCTTTGAGGTGGCCATTTCTGACCACCACTGCAACCACCTATGGGAAAGGAAGTAACGTCCAGCCAAGGAGGAGAGATGCAGCTCTCCTCAACCCCGCTGATGGCTCCCCCTTCTTCACCACCTCTATGGGGTGGCTTCAGTGGCAAGCACAGATCAAAACCACACACAATCATGATTTTGATCTGTCGCCAAAGAAGCCCAAACTGCAAGTCCAGTTTAAAGGTCATTCCTATCACTCCAACAAAATCCTGCAAAATGTATGTTATGTGAAAGTATACCATATTTTGGAGATAAAACTGAAGAAATAACAAATCCTCATCAGCCAAAGAAATCATCCATTGTTATCTCGGCATGGTGTGAAATTTACTTGTTTTATTGGTAAACAAGAGAAGGGAGTAAACACCCCTGGCTATTTCTTTGCACTATTCTATATAGAACACCTTGTCATTTTTATTACTTTATTATTATTTCATGCTCACGTTGGAAAGGTACACCAATGCTGGTGTATCTCTTGAGGGAATGTTTCAGAAGCACATTCATTCTCCTGCTTTTATATAGATAAAGCAAAAGCACTTTATCTATAAATTTGACAGAATGCTAACTTTACAGAACTGGACAATGCGCATAAAGAGAACCAAGCAATATACACGCATATTGTCTGGTTCTCTTTATGTGCATTGTCATTTTCTTTAGACTTGGATCTCTATTAGACCACTGTAGTAAATTAAGTTCCTTTAATGAAATAGGTACAGCTGAGAAGCACAGTAGCCTAAAGGTGGATTTTTTTTTTTAATTTTATTTGGGTTTTCACAAAAAAACAAAATACAAATAAAACATCTTTTTTGAAAATAGCATGGTCCCAGGTTATCACTTCTTCATACAGACACAAAACTCAATTTCATGCTCATTTTTATATTCTATTCCATATCTTATTACCATTTTATATTTTCTACATAATTTTCTCCCTCTTTTAATTTTCTCAATTTTGTTTTGATCTCGTCTCAATTCAAATCATTATATTTATACTTTTGTCTGTCCTGTTACAATTTGATATTATCTTTTCTTATTAAACAAACTTTTCCCTGTAGTTACCAATTAGAGTATGACACCTTTATATCCTTTAATTTTGTCCATTCAAACTCTTATTTAAGCTTCAATGTATAGCTTTGAGATTATAGCATTCAATATAATACATAACTTCCAATCAGATTCTGCTTGGTAGATTCTTAAAATAGACACTATATTCTTAAAAAGAAAAAATATATATATACATATGTAAATAAACATACATTCCATTCCAATTCAATTCTATCATTAATATGCATTAAAATCTTAACATCTTTAACATTTCTTTTCAATTCAATATCATACTTTTTTGGGAACACTTATACACTTTCCATGATTAATTCTTTTTTCCCCATATTTCTTACTTATATTTTTATAAATCATTACTAAAAATTAAAAATGTTCCCTTTTAATTCTCTCAATCATTTTAATTCATTTATTTATTAACAAACATCCCACTACATTACAATAAATATTTTATCCATCATCATATTTTCTAAAACTATTTCTATTGTAATATAACAATGCTATCTTATGCACTATTACATAATCCCTTTTACAATTAAATTTTCACCCATTATCTCTAAACAAGCTTATGGTTACAATCCTTATATCTTTTCCCTGTATCTCCATTTCTTGTTTCTGTCTTTTACAACTTCTTTTCCTTGCTTTCTTCCCCCTCTTCTTCTCCATCCCCTTTTTGCCCCCTTGTCTCTCGACTTCTAACTCTCCCATCTGTAATCCCCTCTTCTGTTGCTTTCTAATATTATACTTATCTTTCAAATTGTCCTTCTTCTTTTTGGTTGTTTTTACTTGTCTTAAACCTTTCATTCTCTTTCCCCCCTTTTCTTCTTTCCCCCCACTTAAAATTATTTGATCATTAAAGATGGCTTCTTCTTTGTCCCAATCTTCTTGTTCTGCAAGTGTTTCTTGTTGCTTCTCATAGTTCCAGATCTCCATTTCTAAAAATTGAAACACGAAGCCAAAAGAACTTCTCCCTTCTTGTGCATCTTCTTTCCATTTTTAAAGTTCCATTTTTAGTTCTTCAAAGAGTGATACCATTTTAAAAACTTTTAAACAACCACCCAATTAATTTTAGTCAGTCTAGTTGCAAAAACCAAAAATCACCAAATAATCCAATAATCCAAGGCTATTACTACTTGCTTCTTTTTTTCCACTTTATCTTCCTAGGGTTCTATTATTTTGTTACCAAGTTTCCATTAAAATATATCTTTGAAAAATCTTATCAAAATTTCACTTTTAATTACAGTTCCATTCCTTAATTCCAGGCAGTCTCCATTTTTTCCAGATCTTGCCCTTGTATTCTTTTTTTCTCCTTTCCAGCTTTTAAAAACTTTGAAATGTCCAGAAATCTTTATTATCCCTTTGACTTTTATTTCCAGCTTAGATGCCTATTAATGTCAAAGTGGATTTTTTTTTTCAATTTTTTGCTTAAGTCTCTTAGCTGTTAGTATAAGGAAGGGAAGAAAAAAACCTAATTCTTTCCCTTCGCTCTCTCCTTCGCAGCTTCAAGATCTTCTTTGGGAACAATGTTGTTAAGTTAAAATTCCAGAGTACCTTATTTGTTGCTTTTGCTGTTTGACCCGGTCTACCAAAACTTTCTCTTCTTATCTTCCTCCTGCACATTCTTTTCTGTTTGAGTTCTTCTTTGTGGTGGTCATTTATGACCACTGCTGCAACCACCTTCAGGAAAGGGAGTAATGGCCAGCTGGGGAGGAGAGATGTGGCTCTCCTCAACCCTGTAGGCAGTCTCCACCCTCTTCAACACCCTTATGGGGTGGCTTAGCCCCGAAACCAGCCAGCTTGGGGTGCTCCAGTGGTGAGCATGGATCGAAGCCTCGGAGAGACAATTTTTGGTCTGTCGCCGAAGAAGCTCAAAACTGGAAGCCCCTAAATGTGGAATTCTTATCTCATAGTCAGAGGGCTTGAGTTTGACATGAGGCAGTGACAGGTATTTTTCTCTCTGGGAAATAAGTTATTGTCCGCTGTGAACTCCGCCTAGGCATCAGGAAGGGTGACTGAACAGTAAATGCTTAATTCAGTTGCCCTAACTCCACCCTAATGCAAGGGATTATAGGATCATTAAAAGAAAAATAAAATAAAATAGCTACACCTATAAATGTATCTATTCTGCAAGTAATGATTGGAATTAAAAACAAAACAAAACAAAACTTATTTATGACTTCTTTGGGGAAGGTGAATCATAATCTTTCCAGATAACATTATTTACAAACCACTAAAAGAGAAATCGTTGGGAATGCTGTATTTTCTAATTATACAGATTAAGCTGTGAGGGTGTAGAATGCACACTATAGAAAGGTATAGAAAGGAGACTTCCAGTTTGCAGGGCTTCAGCAGCAGGCAGGAATCCACGATCATGCGTGGTTTCTGCCAGGGCTCACCGCTAGGCCCCCCGAGCCAGTTGGCTTCAGAGATAAGCCACCCCACAGAGGTGGCGAAGACAGGGGAGCCCCAGCACAGTTGAGGGGAGCCGCATGTCTCCTCCTCAGCTGGCTAAATTCCCTTTCCCAAAGGCAGTAAGAGCGGTGGTCAGAAATGACCACCTCAAAGAAGCATTCAGCTGGAAAAGAAAGTGCAGGAGGAAGTTAAGAAGTGAAAGTTTTGGCAGACCGGGACAACAAGCAACAACCAAGATATCCTGGAATTTAAATTTTATAAAAGATACATCGCTCCCAAAGAAGAGTCAGAAGCAGCGAATGAAAGTGAAAAGGGAAAGTTTTTTTTCCTTCACTCTCCTTCCCTACGTTGACAGTGAAGAGAGCTGAACGAGAAATCGGAAAAATCCACTTTGGCACCAATAGGTAACTAAACTGGAAACATAATTAAATGCCAAGGGGATAAAAAACATTTCTGAACACAAAAAAAAATCTTTTTTTTTTTTTGTTATAAGAGGGAAGGGAGAGGAAAAGAATAAGGGCAAGATTTGGAAGGAGGAGTCTGCCTGAAACTTAAAAGAATCAAAAGTTGAATTTAAATAAGACTTCTAAAAGATACATTTTAACTGGAACTCTGCAACAGTAACCCCAGGAAGAGAAAGCGAAAAAAGAAGAAAGTGTTAAAGAAACAGCTTGTATGTATTTAGACTGTTTGGTGACATTGGAATTTTTGGAAATTATATTTGAATGAGTAAAATCAATTGGAGTGGTTGTTTAAAAAAACCCTACAATGGCATCACTTCTGGGTGAACTGAAAATGGAATTTGAAAAATATAAAGAAGAGGCACAAGAAGGGAAGGATTCCTTTGGCTCTGTTTTTCAATTTTTCGAAATGGCGATATGCACCTTTGAGAAACAACAAGAACAGATTGCACAACTAGAAGAGTGGGATAAAGAAGAAGCCATCTTTAATGAATAAGTAACTCTATCCGGGGAAGAAAGGGGAAAGGGGAGAAAGAGAATGGAGAATTTAAGAGTTTAAAAAAACAGCCAAAATAGGGGAAAATAATGTAAAAAGTGGATATAATGTTGGAAAGCAACAGAAAAGGGGAACACAGAAGAGGCAAATGGAGGTGGAGAGACAAGGGGAGAGAAAAGAAGGAAGGGAAGAAGGAAGGGAAGAGGAGTTACAAAGGTTTGGAACAAGATGTAAAGAAACAGGACATATTCAGAGATAATAGGTGAAAATTTAAACATTTTCTTAAAAAGGAATTCTGTAAAGGTACATAAAATTGTATTGTTATATTTGTATTAGAAATAATGTTAGAAAATTGGAAATAACATATGATTAAAAAGTGGGTTAAAATAGTCAGTGTAATTCAATGAAATTTTTGTGAATTAAAAAAAAAAGGAAATGAAATAAATGAGAGAATTGGATTAGGAAGGAATGGGAACATTTTAATTATTCAATGTTTTATAAATATAAGTGAAGTGGGGGGGAAGCAACTATGGAAAGTTTATAAGTGTTCCCATAGAAGTATGATATCTATTTGAAAAGTAATGTGTAAAATGTTTAAGAGTTTAATTAATATTAATATTAATGATATAATTGAATTGGTCTGGATTGACATTTTAATTATATTATATATTTATATTTTTTTATTTTTTTAAAATGTAGTGTGTAGTTTTAGAATGTACCAAGCAGAATCCGAACTGAAGTTATGTATTATATTAAGTGTTATAACTTTAGGGGAAAGATATGAAGGCATCATACTCCAATTAGTGATTACAGGAGAAATTTTGTTTAATGAGAAAAGATAATAGATAGCTGAAACAGGACAGACAAAGAATATAAGTACAATGATTTGAATTGAGATGAAATAAATAAAATAAAATTAAGAAAATTAAAAGAGGAGAGAAGCTAGATAGAAAATGGTAAAATGGTACAAGTTATGGAATGGTATATAAAAATGAGCATGAACTTGAATTTGTGTCTGTACGAAGAGAGGTAACCAAGGATCAGGCTGCTTTCAAAAAAGATGTTTTATGTTTTTATGTTCTATGTTTTGTTTGTTTATGTTTGTTTTTTAAAATCAATAACATTTTCAAAAAAAAAAAGGTATAGAAAGAAGGCATATTACTATTATTCCTACAACTAAAAAAAAGAATAAATGGTTGGATAGAGCTTAGATGCAAGGCTCGAAAAAGATAAAGCAAGTTAATGTAAGATTTCTTTTTTTTACTTTCACAAGTCTCCTCAGGAATAGTTTTAGATTATTCAAAGCCTAAACTAAAACAGTTTTTAAACAGCAACAATATATATTGAAATAATATGTCTTTTGAAAAGAAGTAAATTGTAACAAGGATGAAACCATAAAGTGAAAATCAGTAATTACAGAGTCCTGAGGAATATGTACAGGTACTTGAGAGTGATGTTATCTGCAGGTTTAGAAATTTAGGGAAAAAAATCCTGTTTGAAATGTATTTCAAGAGTAACATTTTACAGCAGTGTCTCCCAACCTTTCTGGGTTGATGGCCTGGTGTGGACGAGAAGGTGAGAAGAGGTTTTGTGTGAAGAACAGGTGCACATTCATGTGTTTACATAGCTTTATTTGTAGGGCTGTGAGCGCTGGTGTGAGTTGAGATGCAAATGCTGGCACCTGCTGCTTATGCAAGTTGGACTGTGCTCATGTGCATGCACATGCTGCCCTGCCATTCATGTGGCCCCATTATAAATAAGCCATGTCCCGGTAGTGGGCTATGGCCCACAGGTTGGGGACCTCTGTCCTGTAGATTAGGGGTCTCCAACCTTAGCAACTTTATGACTTGTGGACTTCAACTCTCAGAACTCTTCACCTAGCTTCTGCATCCATCCATTTCTGCATCCATATCATCTTATCTCTTTGCAAAAAGTTTGTTAAAGATTGAACACTTTTTTGTCTAATGGCTTCTCTGAAACTGCTCTAAGTCTCAGACAGAATTCTTATTCTCTCAGTTCTAGTTATTGCCAGATTGTCTTCATCCTTTTACATTTCTGTTGATTATTTATGTTTTACTTTTCTAAAATTTCCACATTAATTTGTTTTATTTTTTCTTTAGATACACTATAGATTCTTCAATTGGGGGATTAACGTCCCTCCTTTCATCTTTGCATACTTTTTTCCTATTCCAAATTCAAATCCAGCTTGCTCATTTTCAATAAATCTGACAGAACCAGATGTCTGGTTTCCCATCTTTTCAAACATTTTTTGCAGTAGTTCTAGCATTTATTCTGTTTTCTATTTGTTTTAATGAAACTTTTCTTCCTTCACTCTGTTTTTCAATTTTTCTCATGGTCTCCATTTTAATATATATAGTCCAAAACTAAATGTAACTAAATTACAAAACTAAAGTAAAATACAGCCTTCATTTTTGTTTCTTGTTCACTTTCTTTATACTCTTAAGACCTTAGCCCATTCTGTCTTTCTGTAGTTGTAATGACATAGTCTGTTTCACACTATCTTTATCTTCTGTCTTGTAACTTCTACCAATTATATTTTCCATTTAATATCAAACAATCAACATTCCCAGAAGTTCTGATCTGTTTATTTAATTAATTCTACTTAATGCCAAAAGAACTGTCACCATTATCTTTATCTTTCAAATTAATACCTTTCCCTTCATCAAAATTTTGATTAATCTCTTTGCTGTTATTTTGAAATCTTTTAAAAGCATTATTTTCCTGTTCATTTTATTTTCTGTAATTCAGAAGGAAGTCTAAGTCACTGAGAAGTTTTTCTTTGCCCCACTGTTTCCAAAGACTCCTTTTCAACTGTAAATTAATGTATCCTAAAGTGATATAAAGTGAGTATTGGACATTCATTATGTCTTTGGCTTGGAGAACAACTTACTTCTTATGTGATCCCCTAGCCCCCTGATGGCGAACCTATGGCACATGTGCCAGAGGTGGAATGCAGAGTCCACTCTCTGGGCATGCAAGCTATCACCCCAGCTCAGTTCTATCCCACTGGCCAGCTGGTCTTTGGATCTCTGTCATGCATGCATGGGGGGTCGGGGGCGCATGCATGGTGCGCACAGGCATGTTGCATTTTGGGGATGTACATTCTGAAAAGGTTAGTCATCACTGCCCTAGCCACCCTAATGACAAAATTGTAAGACTTTCACACCCAATCTTTTCCTGAGGAACAACTTTCTAGGGTGCAGGCAGGCAGCCTCTTGTTCTCTCTGTTATCCAGAAAGACTTTCCTTGACCAGAAATCATTGCTGGCCAGTCTTCACTTTGCTGCATGTTTTCACTGTATCAGATGTGTTTAGTATGCCATAGAACATGGAGTCAAATTCACATCATCACAGCGGCATCATATGACATATCAGGATTTATTCTCCCTTCACTAAACCGGCATGGGTATGGCTAGTACATGACACATCCAGCCCATGAACTAGGAGTTTGACAGCCCTGCCATAGGAGCTTGCATGGAAATCATTCAGGATCTCTTTAAAGAAACTAAAGACTCTCACCAAGACCTATTTAATATTGTGAGAGATTTCATCTCGCTGCATACAATTCAGAGTTTTTACTTCATAACTTCATTATTTTTTATACATATATTTAATCGACATAATAATTCAGAATCAGTGGGGAAATCTGTAATTCTGAAAATACCAGAAGTGTTATTAACTGTTCTGCCTTACATGAATAAACAAGCTATCTGATAAGATTAAATATATAAATACAGCTTTGATGGCTTCATTACTATTTCAAGCCAAGGGAAATGTTCTGTGTTTTTTTGCACCTACCTAATGGACCTGGTCTCACCACCACCTCTTTGAAGGAATTATGAGTCCACCAGTCATGCTTGACTTCTTTGAACAGGGAACAAACATTAAACCTATCCAACCTGTCCAAGGAAACTGACTATACAAATTAGGGAAGGTTGGTGGATGAAATTCTCTGGGTTAATTCTGAAGGATTGCTCTTATAGTCATATAATTATTCATTTGTTTAAAAAAAATACAAGCACCTCTGCCAGTCTGGAAATTGGTCTGAGGGTATCCTTTACTTTAATAATTTTCCATTTCAATCAATTTTATCTTTATGGATATTTTACTTTTCTTTAAAAAATTCAGTGAACTACCCAATGAACTATTATACTGTAATTCGTGTTAACTTTATAGGTTTTCTCCCCTTCTCCTCTTACTTCTTCTAAATGAATTCATTGCATGTCTTATGAGATATTTGAAGTGTCAAACTTCAAGGTCAATTTTATGATGCTTGATAGTATTTCCAGTGACTAACCATAGCATCTCTTCGTTAGCAAACAAACAACCATCATTCTCATTATAGTCACTTTTTAAAAAGTCATTAAGATTGCAAAGGAACTGAATGACTTCTTAATGCTGGACTGCAAGGGCTTCTTGAGAATGATACTTTATATAAAGAACAGATCAAAGGTCTATCTTTATCCATAATAAATATTTTGATTTATAAAATGCAATGTCTTTTATGGCAAGTTATTCCTGTGAAAAATTTAAAGTAAAATTCATTCTTAGAAAATCATAAATGACAAAAGAAAGGACATGTTACAGCGTGTATGTTACTAAAAAATGAAAAATATTCTATTTTGGAAAAGAAGTTTTATCTAAGAAATAGAAGTTTTGTTATATTTTATGACTTACATAGTTCCATCAACCCAGGTGACATTATGCACAATTTCTTGATGTCCTAATGGTTCAACATTAAAAATGGTGTCTACCTTTGTAATGGTGTCTACATTACAAATGGTGTCTACCATTCATTACAAATGAATTACAACTGTGATATAAAACTAACAGCATCACAAATTTATTCATTTATTTACTATCCATCCATTTATATATCAAATTTAGATAACATCCCATCTCACAAGGCAACTCTGAGTGGTATACAACAATTAAGCAACATTATCAAACTATAAAACAGTCATTGTTAAAATGTACAAACATTTGTACATTTGTACAAATGTACTACTAAACAAAGAAGAGAAAGTATATCATAACCACAATAAGGGATCATTTTTTGAATATAATTGGTTCCAGGGCTAAAGTTAAACTCTATTGTTTTTTATTGTTTTAAATATATATATATAACAATATATGTATGTTTTTGAAGATTTTCATGGGTATGGGTATGCATATATATATATATATATATATATATATATATATATATATATATGTGTGTGTGTGTGTGTGTGTGTGTGTGTGTGTGTGTGTGTGTGTGTGCTGTTCAGCTTCCTTCGGGTATTATCCCACGTCATTGTAGTTCTGTTAAAGTTGTAGCAACTTTTCAGCAGAATCTCATCTGCCATCATCAGGCTTCTGTATGGATGTGTGTCTCACAGCTTTTGGTTTCAAATTCGAGGCTGGTCCATTCTGATTGGCTTGGAGCCTTGGTCTGTGTTCACTGGACTTGGAGTTTGATTGATTGGTGTTTCTGGTTTCTTCTGTCTGTTTTGTGGCTTTGATTAGCTGGCAACACTCTGTTCTTGTGTTGGAGGCTTTCAGTGCAATTTGGCTTCGTGTGAAAGGACGGCTGCTATTCATCAGCAAGCTAGGTTTCACCTGGGTGCCTGGTGGGGGGGGGGGTGTTTGAGTTGGAGGCATCAGAGGGAGTCTGTCTGTGCTCAGGTGTTTGTCTGTTTTGTGGCATGGAGACCTGCGAAAACTTAACATATATACATATATGCTATTCAGCTTCTTTTGGGTATTATCCCACGTCATTGTAGTTATGCTTTTAAAGTTGTAGCAACGTTTCGGCAAAATCTCATCTGTCATCATCAGGCTTCTGTATTGAGTCCTCATGATGGCAGATGAGATTCTGTTGAAACGTTATTACAATTTTAAAAGCACAACTACAATGAAAGAACTCAAAACAGAAGCCTGTATATATGTGTGTGTGTGTGTGTGTATGTGTGTGTTATACGTGTGTGTGTGTCATATATATATATGCTGTTCAGCTTCCTTCGGGTATTATCCCACGTCATTATAGTGCTTTTAAAGTTGTAGCAACGTTTCAGCAGAATCTCATCTGCCATCATCAGGCTTCTGTATAGAGTTTGTATGTGGGTCAGGCTATCACAGCCGTTAGTTTTAAATTTGAGGCTAGCCTCCTGTTGTCCTGTATACATATACTGTTGTTCTGTATATATATATATGTTTTTTTAAGTTTTCGCGGGTACTTACATGTTCAGCTTCCTTTGGGTATTATCCCCTGTCATTGTAGCTGTGCTTTTAAAGTTGTAGCAATGTTTCAGCAGAATCCCATCTGCCATCATCAGGCTTCTGTATTGAGTTCGTATGTGGGTCAGGCTATCACAGCCATTAGATTTAAATTTGAGGCTAGCCTACTGTTGTCCCAGGATGGTTTTTCTCCATCCTCATTGATTGGGAGTCTTGGTCTGTGTTTATTGGTCTTGGAGTTTATTTGATTGGTGTTTCTGGTTTCTTCTGTCTGTTTTGTGGCTTTGATTGGCTGGCAACACTGTGTTCCTGTGTTGGAGGCTTTCAGTGCAGCTTGGCTTCGAGTAAATTGAAGTCCACAAGTCTTAAAGTTACCAAGGTTGGAGATCCCTGCTCTAGCAGGTGAAGGATTTTAAAGGTTTTTCGCAACAGCTTTAATTGGACTTGTAAGCAAATTGTCAATTGATGAATCACGTGGAACAGTGGTGGTAACATGCTGCTTTGAAAGTACACCTATGGTAGTTACCTAGGCTGCCATGTTTTGTATCCTTCTGGATACTATTTATGGGTTGCCAGAGTACATTACATTAGTTCAATCTGGAGGCGATGAGGGAAATTTTTGGCCAAGCCATCACCCAACAACACCTGGCTTAAATGTATTCTTGCTTGCCTGAAGAACCTTCTGTGCCACAAGATGGGAAGCTAGCTATACAATTCTTTTAAATAAATAAATAAACCTTTTACCCTCACTGATTCAATCCCTTGTGAGCAGCCTTGGTGAAAATAAGCTGCCTCCTCTATTGAACACCAGCCTGCACTGCTAATTATAGTATTTTGTGAAGACACCTTCAGGCAAATTAAATACAATGTCATATCACCATAAGACTAGCAATTCTCTTATAAAAAGAAATTAATGTTTATGATGATGTAATTGATCAAGCCTTCTCCCTTTCTAAATCATAATTTTAGCTATTTTCCATTGATGACATTGCTATTCTCTCCTGACCCAAATTTAGCTTTGGGGCATTGGATGAATATGGCCAAAGAGATATAGAATCTTTACTTTTGGTGGGCAATATTTCTCTTGCAGCTTCTTTGTCCTCTGATAGTCTATCTTTAATAGGAGAACCAATTTTAATAGGAGAACCAGGTTTGTGATATCCAGGTAGTCCTTGACTTAGGATCACAATTAAGCCTAAAATTTATGTTACTAACTATGACAGTTGTTACGTGACTTTTGCTCCATTTTGTGCCATAGCTGTTAAGTGAATCCCTGCAGTCGTTCAGTCAGTAATACTATTGTTAAGTGAATCTGGCTTCCCTTTTGACATTGCTTGTCAGAAGATCACAAAAGCTGCTCATGTGACCCCAGGACACTACCAGCCATCATAAATATGAGTCAGTTGGCAAGGGTCTGAATTCTGATCATGTGACTGTGAGGATGCTGCAATGGTTGCAAGAGTGAGAAATGGGTTATATGCTGTGATGGGATTCAGCCAGTTTGCACCGCTTTGGGAGAACCGGTTGTTAACTTTCTGAGCATTTTGTCAAACTGATTGTTGGAAGGAATTATTAGGACAGAGAACTGGTTGTTAAAATTATTTGAATCCCACCACTTTTGTCACATATGCCACTTTTTTTCACTGCTGTTGTAACAGTCACTAAACAAATTTTTGTAATTCAAAGACTACCTGTACTGTGTTTAATCTATTCAGTCTAAATTCATCATAATCCTGTTATGGTTTTCTCATTCTTCTACGGATACTTTTCTGCACCAAGACAAATTCCTTGTGTGTCCAATTACACTTGGCCAATAAAGTATTCTATTCTATTCTATTCTATTCTATTCTATTCTATTCTATTCTA
>BLBF01000002.1:93091356-93109911 GCA_015471245.1 Laticauda colubrina | reverse complement strand
AGCAGAATCTCATCTGCCATCATCAGGCTTCTGTATGGATGTATATATATATGTATATATATATGGATCTTTGGTTATTCGGGTTTTCTCCCATGTAGAATTGGAAGTATCTGGGCAACGTTTCGATGAAGTCTCATTCATCATCTTCAGGCATGTTTCTTCAGCCCTGTGCTTCTCAGAGAAGAAACTGTGCTTCTCAGCTGAAGAAACAAGCCTGAAGATGATGAATGAGACTTCATCGAAATGTTGCCCAGATACTTCCAATTCTATGTGGGAGAAAACCTGAATAACCAAAGATCCACATACAAATACCCATGAAAACCTCAGAAAACAAATATATATATATATATATATATATATATATATATATACACACACATATACACACGCAGACATACATGATACACACACACACACACACTTACTTTTTTAATTGTAACAAAAATGTAAATGCTTCATGATAACAAAATAAAACATTCTGAGATGGAAGCCTCCCTCACCTGGCACCTTCCAAAGAGACAGAAGAGTGGGCAAGGGGTGTGTGTGTTTGTGTGTGTGAGCTGAGGGGCCTCAGGGCAACTACCACTGAGAGAAGCAGAGGCAGAAAGGCAGCTTTGCTGTCCTTGGGGGGCAGTGCCCCTTGGCTGCCACTCCAGGGGCTTCTCAGCAGGCATCTGCCTACAGAAGGACTGCTGCTCTTGGTGATTAATTGGAGGTGGGGGGAGAGAGAGAAAGCATCTCTCACATTACCAGGGTTGGAAAGGACATGAAATAAAGCTTACTCTTTCACTGAGACCTACAAAACACCAATCTACCATGTTCCAGGAGTTCTTCAAAATCATCAAGTGCTCCCAATTGCAGTTCCCATGCCTCCCAGCTCAGGTCCCTGAGATGCACGCTCTCACACACGATGGCAGCAGCAACAACAGTCCCCTCCCCCAGTGGTTGATATCAGTTCTCCCCATTAGTTTTCTAGCTTTGAATTGCTCCTGGCTCTCTCTCTTTCCTCCCCACTGCCCACGTGCAGGCAGAAAGGAAAGGGAGATGTAGCCATGCACAGCTCTCCCCTTTTCCAGCCCTTGCTGCCTCTCCCAACATCGAAGCCTCGGAAACGCAGGCAAAGCCGCCACAGCGGTAGCGACCTGAGTTGCTTGCTTCTCCACTACTACCTCCTCTTCCTCCAGCACCACTTCCTTCTCTGGGTCGGGTGATTCTTAACTAACCAAGCATGCTCAGGCAACTGAGGATGCAACTGCTGTGGTGGCTTTGTTGAGGTAATTCCCTGTTAGGAGAATGAGCGCATACAGGGACACGTAATGTGAGAAGTGTTTGAGTAATACGCACACAGCACACAGATACACTGGACAGTAAATGTAGGTTTTTACTTCTAGAAACATTTAAGCAAACTTCAAACAAGCAGTCCAAAGTCATTCACAGGTTAAATCAGTCAGTTTTCAGTCCAGGGATAATCCAATAACAAAGTCCAGTGTCAAAAACAGTTCAGTATCAGACTTATGTCAAATCCATGAATATCAGTCAATTAGGAAAAATGGAGGAATAGCAATACTCTCCAACAGAAGGAAAAAGAGACTCACTGAGACACACTCTCTTCTGAGACTAAGACTAAGACTAAAAGACCCAGGTTTCTGGTTCCATCTTATAGCTGTTTGAGAAACCACACCCAATTACACTTTTAGGATTCTCTTAAAGAGGCAGTATTAAAATGTCTATCCTGTTTATATATTTCCAACCCAAATACCTGTTAGGTGACTTATATTCCTAACAGGCTTTGCCTGTGTTTCCAAGGCTTCAATGTTGGGAGAATCAGCAAGGGCTGGAAAAAGGGAGAGCTGTGCATGGCTCCGTCTCCCTTTCCTTTCCTGTTTGCACATGGGCAGGGTGGAGGAAGAGAGAGAGCCGGGAGCAATTCAAAGCTAGAGAACTAATGGGGAAGAGCTGACAGCGGGCGCTGGGGGAGGGGACTGCTGTTGCCACCACGGCCGGGTGTAGGAGCTGGTTGCCCTGTGCATCTCAGGAGACTGACTCCAGGGTCCCTTGGAAAGCCAGGAGGTGCAAGAACTGCTTGGCCCAGATTAATTGCTTTTGGGGGCCATTTCTTCTGTGGCCCACCAAAAATTTTCCACGGCCCATTGGTTGGCAACTGCTGATCTAGTACACTCTGTCAAGTCTTCACTGATAGCCAGTAAATGATTACACTTTTGAATTGAGACAATGGTCCAGCATTTCTAATAATAAAACATTTATTTATTTGTTACAATTTTTAAATTACATAAGCTCTCTGGACCATTTACAAGGAAGCACATTAAAATACAATTTGAATAAAAGCATGTATACTATTATAACAAACATAAAACATATAAAATTATAAAACATATGAACCAAGCAGCTGCATGGTAGTCATTCAACAACTGAGACAATATAAATTGAAGTACAGTTAAAAGCCAATTTAAAAGCCTGGGAATAAAGAAAGGTCTTCACATGGATTAGGTATGTGGGTGCCACTCCTCTGGGAAGAAAATTCTATAAATGAGGCTCCATTTTTATGTAAGAAAAAAAAAGCTTGGCTATCATTATACAGACTTTAAACAATGAGTGATGAACCAGAGCTATGAAACACCTAACTTTTTTAGCAATTGACAAAAGGAACTCTTGATAGTGGACAATCATTGAAATATAAGCCAGTAGTGTGCCACAGCTGCCAAAAGAGCCTACACAATCATAGGCCACATTAACAGAAGGATAGAATCAAGATCACATGAAGTGTTAAAAATTATTCTATAATGTCTTGGTGAGACTATGCTTAGAATACTGTATCAAGTTTTGGTTGCCACAATGTAAAAAAGATTTTAGGAAGAGAAGAGAAACAAAGATGATTAAGGAACTGTAGCCTAAAATATATAAAGAACAGTTGCTGGAATTGGGTATGTCTAGTTTAATGAAAAGAAGGACTAGGGTGACATGACAGCTGTGTTCCAATATCTAAGGGCTGCCAAAAAGAAGGGATGGTCAACCTATTCTTCGAAGCAACTGAAGACAAGACAAGAAGCAATGGATGAAAAGGAGAGAAGGAGAGAAATAAGGAGAAATTTCCTAATGGAACAATTATCAATGAAATGAATTGCCTCTAGAAATTGGGGGTACCCTAGTACTGGAAGTTTTAAAGAAGAAATTGGACAATCATTTGTCTGAAATGGTGTAGGGTTTCCTGCCTTAGCAGGGTGTTGGCCCATTTCCAGAGGGAGGCTTTTACTTCTGGAGGCTCTGGGAGGCACATTTTTTGCCCTCCCTGAGCCTCCATACAGGCCCTGAACTTACCTGGAATCCAAAACGGGCCACCTGAGGACTCCTGGGTGGGGATGGGGTGAGCAGGATGGGGCAAGCCAGGGGTAGGATTTGCCAGTTCACTTAACCAGCCATTAAACTAGCTTAACCAGCCATAAAATTAGCTATGGGTTCATGCGAACCAGGGAGAACTGTTAGCAGCCCACCCCTGAGGCAATCCAAATGGGCCTCTTCTAGAATAAATCCAAATATTGACTAAGAAGATGCTTCTGTGAAAATTGGTTTTTTTATGGGAAAAGTCTGCAGAGAAGCCTTGGGGTTAAGCAAGTCTTAAGACTTTTGGTCTCTGCTCCCAAACAACTTTCCAAAACCATCATTTTTGATTTTTTGCCACTTATTTCTTATAGCAGTATTTCTCAACCTTAGCAACTTTAATCATGTGGGCTAGGGGATTTTGGGAGTTGAAGTTCGCTTATCTCATATTTGGTCAGGTTGAGAAACAGTGGCTTAGAGTCTGCTTTGAGCAGTTGGAAAGCTACACATGAAAGCCAATATCCCATTTCCCAGCAACTTGTCTCAAATTCTCCCTTGTGGAGAAAGATTTTGGTCTCATCTTTCATTTTCTTAATACACAAGACATAAAGCAAAGTTCTGAAGCACACCAAACCAGGATTTCTTTTTCTGAGGGATTGTATCAGCAAAAAAATTGAGGGTTTTTTTTTCATGGAGAAAAACAATATCAAAAAATGTAGGGATCTATTTTGACATGGCATTGCCAGTTAAGTATAATTGAATCTAAAACGTTAAGAAACAGCAGGACACTTCGACTAACCACTTTTTAAGGCTTTTTCCCAAGCGACTGCATTTGGGGATTATAGCCATGTTATTTCTAATTTTCACCACCTGTCTATATCAACAGCACTTGAACAACATGGACAATATTTCACTCTTCTCAGGTTAAGTTTAATTCCACTGCCAGAAAGATATACTACATGTTTCTCCTATCCTGTCAAAGAAGGATTGCCTTAATAAAAGTGCTGTGCTTTGGTGAAAGGGTAAGAAAATTAACCTGGCCCAAAACAGTGCCATAACAAAGTATTTCCAGTGAAATAGGAATTTAGAATATCAGAAATTAAGTTTGTACAAGTGAAATCTTATCATTCTCTCTTTGTTTATTCCAGTTAATTAGTGAACTGATTTGCAAAGTGAAACCTTTCCAAACATTAGACATTACCCCTCTAAACAACAGGACAATTCCAAGGACTAGAAAATCAGAATCAAACTCACTTTTACTTTGCTCTACAAGTTATCTAAAGAGTGGGACAGGAATAAAGATGAAGATGGTTAACCAAGCTGATTCAGAAGGCCCTCCAAATGTTACTCATTCCCTAATTACCTCACAATTGGATATTTCTCTACATGCCCTTGAAGAATATCTGTAAACTACAGATAAGAGAATAATAGAGCTGGAAGAGATCAACCCCTGCTCAAGTAGGAGATCCTATACTATTTCAGATAAATGGTTGCCCAATCTCTTCTTAAAAACCCACTAGTAATGTTTTAAAATGCAGCAATGAGACAAGTAATGGATACCTCTTGGTGTGCCCATGTGTCCCCATTGCTATGCAAGCTTCATTAGCTGCCAGCTGGCTTCCAAATGCAATTCAAAGTGTTCATATAAAGCTTAGACACCAAAGGGATTACTTGTCTCCATTTTTTTTCAGCCTCCCAAGTATGTCCCAGCAGAGTAGGTTCAATTCAGGTCCCATCTATTAAACATTGTAATCTTGTGGGACTTAGGAAGCATGCTTTCTATGGTGCAGCCCCCATCTTATGGAGCAGTATCCGTCCCCCAATGATAGGGATGATGCCTTCCCTCCTGAATTTCCTAAAAGGTTTAAAAATCTATCTTTTGTCTCAGGTCAGGGGTTAATGCCTCTTATTTGTTCAATGGTTTCATTGTCTATTAGATTTTTGTCTGGGTTGCCTGTCTAATGTTTTAACTGATTTTATATTTTCTTTAATTTTGTATGATGCCCAGAGTCCAATGTGTTTGGTGGCTGTTAGGAATATAAGTCACCTAATAGTTGGGTTGGAATATATATAAACCAGGATATACATTTTAATACTGTCTCTTTAAGAGAATGTTAAAACTGTAATTGGGTGTGGTTCCTCAAATGGCCATAAGATGGAGCAGAAACCTGGGTTGTTTAGTCCTGTTCTGTTCTGTTCTGTTCTGTTCTGTTCTGGAGACTGTTGCCATTCCTATTGACTGTTGCTGATCATAGTTGGATTTGATGTAAGTCTGTTACTGAACTGTACTTGATACTGGACTTTGTTATTGGATTATCCCTGGACTGAAAACTGACTGCTTTAACCATGAATGACTTGGACTGTTTTGTTGAACTTTCCTTAACTGTTTTACTGGAAGTAAAAACCTACATCTTACTATACAGTGTAACTGAGTGCTGTGTGTGTGTTATTCTTTATCACTCTCACTACGTCTCCCTGTGTGCGCTTATTCTCCTAATGGGGAATTACCTCAACAATGGCCAATAAAATCAAATAAAGGATAACAATAACAGGAATTCCTGTTCATCTACTTTTATAAGACTGGTTTCAAGTTTGATCATGTATGGGTCACAACAGTATCATTCTCCATAAAGAACCTTGGTCCATTTGAAGTTTTATTGGTGCAATACAGAATTTCCCAATCTGAGAAAATGATACAGTATTGAATTTCTTTGAGAGACTGTGTTTTCCATGCACATAGTAAGCTTGAGGGACACATTCTGAAGTATATTGGTTTTGGCCTTGCAACCTTTTTGCTATTGAAAGGAGGGAAGTATTTTCCAGCAGCCAAAGGCAGTTAGTACAGTATTCCTGTGTATATACATAAATGTAGGAAAAGTTAACAATATGGAATGCAGAAATATATTACATTTTAAAAAATAGAAAAGTTGGATGAGAGAGGAAATGAAAATATGTGTCTTGTAAAACAGCAGAGGGAATGGACTGGAAAATCTGAAAAATCTACACCATGTCCTTCTGTTGCAGCTTCAGCTGACATTTCTTTGTAGCACGTGATTATTAAAAGTTATTTTCGTTATAGAAATCATCTTTCAAATGAGGGAGGCCATTCAGTCCCTGTTTATAGCTTCTAATTAAGAGCAGGATTCTAATGTCAATACATGAAAGAAATAATAAAGGTGAAAGAGGAGAAATAACTTTAAAGCGTATTTAGGAAGACTGCTTGGAGGAAAAAAAATATTTATCTGACCGGGTATAGATTTCTGAGAGAGCTACATTATAGCAAATGACAGCACATACTGTAGTCACATAAACTGATCTTGGGGAAGGTACAGCAGACTAGATGAGTACTTGAATGGGAGCACCAGGCTTCAGAGGAAGGATACCAGGGCAGGTGACTATACAGATACAAATGACACACATTCCACAGTTTATATATTTTCATCAGATATTAAGATTTAATTATGTACACAGTGCATACACAGGACACAGTGTCATGATAAATGACTGTTTTCATGCAATCCCAGTTTGCTATGAATACCTAGGCCACCAGGAAATTCTCTGGCTATCAGGTGTATTAAAAGATTCATAGACACACACATCCTGGAATGAGATAATGGAAAACCACTTCCATACATTTTATAAAATTGTGTAGATACAGTATATTGAAGGAGTCCCTAGGAATTGAGTTCAGCTTGAGGGAATCTTTATCTTTACATTGAGAAGAACAAATGCTGTTCGCTTCCACCTTTGTCCTACTTATATCTTTGTAAATAAATATTTTATGTCTCTAGCAATTTCTCCTTTCAAAAGAAACCACATCAGTTCATATTGTTCCCTGAATTGCTCTGGCACCTACTAAGAATTTAACAGTCTATAAATTTCATTGTTATGGTTATTGTTACTGCATATTTGCTGTGAATATGGTTTTTTTGGCATGGTTTTACATTCTGATTGAAGACTTCTCATCTTCACAATTGGTTAAAATTAAACCTAGGTCAGGGTTAAATAATGTAGTGCCTTTTGGATGTTAGTTCATATCAGCTCCAAACAGACAGGCCACTTGCAAAGGATTAGAGGGCTTTAGGACAACATATCCAGAGGTTACTTTGATTCTGTCATCTGGCCTTGGAAGAGGTGACACTGATGAAGCCTTGGTAGATGCTTGAGTTTCAGCCTGGAAGCAAACCTTGATTTTGCTTTCGAGGAACAGAATTATTTCATGCTTCCTTAAATATTCACAGCAAATTAGAAGACCGACTTCTCATTCAAGGTTAATTGTTGCATAAAATTTAAATAGAGTGTGCGGCAATTTGTTTTGATTTATGGGACACTAGATGAAAACAGCCCTTTAAATGCTGAATGCCTTCATTTTGTAGCAATTTGGAACATTATTGGATTTATTTACTTTCTCTTTTAGTTCAAAATCTGGTTTTATAATTTATTCTTTTGGCTGCTAGTTATGGCACTGTATTCTGAGAGTGAGATATCAAAGGAAACTATTCACTTAGATCTTCCATTCATGTGCTGTGATGAGCATACAACAAAGACATGAAAGGGCAAATATCCTCCTCTTTTCTTCCTTTTTTTAAATTTCCCCTCCCCTTTTTAAATGAAAGCTGTGCAAGGAGGATATCACTTGGATAGACTGTAAATGCTTAAAGGTGCAAATGAACGAATAACAGTGATTAACAGTATTAACAGAGATAAGCAAAGGTCACCAGGGATGTCTGAACAATTTCATTTGTCATGAAGGAGCAAGCTACATCTTACTCCCAGATATTGTTATGAAACAGAAGGAAAGCAGTTCTGTGTGACAGAATTCAGAGTTAGAAAATATAGAAATCTGCAGGATTTGGGGAGGTGAGGAGGCAAGCCACAGTGTAGGATGCAACTGCGATTTGTTTACATTTGCACATTATCCATTTCTCCTGAATGTGTGCTATTGATTTTTGCATAACCACATTGTTTCATAAATTCAATAACTTCACATGATTTTATTGGAGAAAGAGTTTGATGTTCTAGAATAGGGATGCAAAGAGGCAACTGTATTTATAATGACTAGATTGCCCAGGTGTCACTGACCTAGATGGCATTTTTGACACTGACTGACTTTTAAGTCGTTTTTACTTTTCTTATGTAATCACCATAAATCTTCTTGACTTCAGTGTGCTTCATGTTATCAACATGAAGGATGCCCAGGTATTTCTAGTGATCTTCTTCATCCAGATATTTTTCCATATTGAAATTATAATAGAACAAATTGATTCTTAATTTTCACTATTTTCGCCATGTTGATGGTAAGGGTGGTATGTTTGTTCAGTCCAAACTCCATTGGAATGTCTTGGCTGTATATAAAGACAAGGCTGAGCAGTGATTCTATTCCAGGTAATGTTTTTTCACATAACTTCAAATTGTCCTTGTAAAAGTGGTGAGATAGCCTGGCAGATGTTTGTGATGCTTGAGAGCCATGGTCTTGTTCAATATATTGGGCAGAGGATTCAGTGCAATGACAAATGATAGTTGTAATAGTGAGTTTCCTTAAAGGATTCCTCTCCTTATGTTAACTTCTTCCAATCTATCTCCACCAGCAATCATCCCATTGATAATTGAACAAAGTTTCTTATGTAACTTCTGTTATTTCTAGGGATCTGATTATCCAGGCATATGGCAGGGAATCAAAACTTCAATTTCATGTCCTTTCAGCGTGTTTAAGCTGTCTGGTAATGAGTGGATTGAGACTAGTCAGATGGTTCAATCCAGGGGTAGGATTCAATTGTTTTAACAACTGGTTCTGTGGGCATGGCTTAGTTGGTGGTCATGGCTTGGTGGTCATGGCTTAGTGGTCATGTGACTGGCTGGGCATGGCCAACTCAACATCACTCACATCTGGGCACACATCTCCTCGCCTGGCCTCTCGTGACTGTGGGGATGCTGCAACAGTCGTAAGTCTGAAAAATGATAAGTCACTTTTTTCAGTGTCATTGTAACTTTGAATGTAACTCCACACAAGCAAAGTACCAGCAAAGAAGGGGAAAAAAACTCCAGAGATGTTTCAGAGACAGGAAGTCTAGTCCTACCAAGAATGTAATAAGCGTTAACGGAGAGTTTTTGTCAGCAACACCAGAATGTTTCCTTTCTGCCTTCCTTACAGGATTAGGACAGTAATTTCTTCTAACAATTGGTTCTCCAAACTGCTTAAAATGTTAACAACTGGTTCTAGCGAATAGGTGCAAATTTGTAGAATCCCACCCCTGGTTCAACCTAAAAGCATGCAGTTCGTCTTCCCCTGGCTCTGAGCAATTGTCGATCTTACTTGGTCCTTTTTCTACTATTATGACAAATGTAAACATTCTCTCTTACATTTAGGATGCAAATATCCAGACACCAACTGCCTGACAGAAAAAAGATTTTTCTAGATCGCTTTGCTATTATCTGGTAGTTGTTGGAATTTTGGCAGCCTAGATTTGATGGCTCTGTTGATAACACGAACAACTGGTCTTTCTGTAATAGATATTTTCAGGCATAGAGTTTGGTAGAAAATTATAAAGATGGAAATTTATGGTTGATAGCAACCTCAACCTAGTTAAACCGGACAAGCTATTTAACATCAGAAAATTTCCCTAATCTAGGACATGTATCTTGTAATTGCAATGGATTTTAGTTTTTCTCTTGAGCAGGAGAGTATCTACAGAAAGTTTGAAAGTGATCATAGAGGTGACTTCTACTGATAAATATAAACGTTTATACATTCAATACAACCATCTAAACCAGGGCTGTCAAACTCCCGGCTTGCAGGCTGGATGCATCACACGCTGGCCGTGCCCATGCTCAGTTTAGTGAAGGGGAAAAAAGTCCCGATGCATCACATGATGCTGCCATGATGATGCAACAACCCTTGCGTCTTGACCCTTGCGTCAAGAACCCTTGATCTAAATCCTAGTTCTGCATCTGTGAAGGGGGAAGCCAGCAGTACAATCTCAAAAGGTTATCTGGTATTCATTTTGTGTGCAAAACAAAGTAATAAATACAAATAACAGGTAGTTATTATTGTTTTTAAATAGATTTCCCGATTCTGAGTGGACCATTCATCAACAGGCTTTTCAATTAAATTGCAATTTCAATTTAATTAAAAATTAAAATTTTAATTTAATTTTTATAAACTGGGGAACATTAAAAAGAAAGTACACAAAACATAACAAGAACAATAATAAAAAGTTAATATTTTTAGAGACACCAAAGAATTTTTGAACTTTACTATGGTGTGGGTGTTCTTGAGAGGTCTGAAAGTTATATAAAAAATATTCTTAGATGTCATTTTTAACAAGAAACAAATAAAGAAACAGTCCTGTTTTTTTTTTAAGTACACATACTATCATATTTCTTTCAATATCCAGAAAAAGTCTTAGAATTCATTACAGCCTTCTATCTCATTCAGAGATTCCATACAATTTTGGGCCCAATGGACACACCTAGAATGCTGAATACTTGCATGAGTATTCTTGCAAAACCTCTACTCTTGGAAAAACTACCTATTCAAAAAAATATTCTACCATGTAACTAGAAATGGTGTTTAAGGCTAGGTCACGGCCGACGGATGCAAAACATATGTAAAAAGGACACAGCGGATGAGCAAATTTTCCATCCATTGTTATCCGCTCTCAAAAGTGCCCCAAATTTGCATAAAGAGAACAAACAACAACGGAAAGGAACAGACGTGGGGAGGACGTAGCGAGGATGTTAAGCGGATGCTCAACGGAAGCCTAGCGGATGGAAGAGGATGGAAGCAGATGACACATCCGCAGGGCTTCTGTGGGAGAACAGCAAAGCGGACGCGCAGCGGAAGGAGCGGATTTGTAGCAGATGCCGAGCGGATGACGCGGATCCATCATGGATGCCAAGTGGATGCCTAGTGGATGCAAAGCATTTACTGCGCATGCGGGGAGGATGATTGCGTCAGCCCCGCGGATATAAAGGGAAGCAGCTCACATGCAGGTCATCATTCAGAGGAAAGACCTGCTGCCAGACACATCTTCAGCCAACAACCATGGGGAAGAAGAGGAAGCCTGTGCCTACTCCTGCCAGCCCTGGCAGGAAGGACAGGACCACCATCCCACACCCTGGCACTGACTCTGCTTCTGCTGGGGCTTCTGCTGCTGGTGCTGCTGCTGCTTCTTCTGCTGCTGCTGGTGCTTCTGCTGGTGCTTCTGCTGGTGCTGACTCTGCTGGTGCTGCTGCTGGTGCTGCTGCTGGTCCTGCTGGTGCTGACTCTGCTGGTGCTGCTGCTGGTCCTGCTGGTGCTGCTGGTGCTGCTGGTGCTGGTGCTTCTGCTGGTGCTGACTCTGCTGCTGCTGCTGCTGCTGCTGGTGGTGGTGGTGGTGGTGGTGTGGTGGACCAGCCCGTAGAACCTCAAAGCCCTGCTAATGAGGGCCCAGAAGGCCCTTCCCTTCCAGAGGGAAGAAGAGGCAATCACATGAAAAGGGGGAGAGGAGACAGTACTCCATTGCAGAGGAACATGAGGAGGAGGTGCTCTAATGACTGAGGGAGAACGAGTACCTCTGGAGAAAGGGACACAGACTGTATCGAGACAACAAGCGGAAGCAGGCGGCTTGGAGAGAGAAGGCGGAGAGCCTGGGCTACACTTTGGATGTCCTCCTGGGATGGTGGAAGCACATGCACACCTGGTACGGGAAGCTACACCTGAAGAAGTCTGGCCAGGCCGCGGTCAAGCTCACTGACCGGGAGACCTATGTCATGGCAAAGTGCAGCTTCTTGGAGGGTGAGATCCGCCACCAAGGAGCAGCCCCTCTGTCAACTCTCTCTCTCAGGCAGCCCACAGACAGCCAGTCCTCTTCTGGCCAAGAGTCAGCTCCTGTGTCCAGGCAGGTATCTTTGGAGCGCCCCACGATGGAGACCCGCCCCCAACAGCTGCACACCCCATGCCAGAGCACATGGAGGATCCCCTACGCAGATGGAGCAAGAAGAGGCTGTGGCCACCAGAGACCAACCCACCCCCACCCCCAGCTGCACCTCCACAGAAAGCAGGCAGACAGGCAGACCGGAGGGACAGAACCACACTGTCCTCTTGGAGATCAGGGACACCATCAAGAGCAGCGTAGATCTCCTCTCTCAGCTGGTACACTTCGAGAATCCATCTTCTAACAGAAAGTCCTTCCTCACTTACGTCAACCAATCCCTCATGGAAATGCCCGAAGCCCAGTACCAAGTGATCAAGGAGAGGATCACAGGTCTTCTGCACCACCCTCCAGGCCCAGCTGAAACTGCTCTGACCCACTCCAGGTCTGCTCCTCCAACCCAGGCGATGTTCCAAGGCTTTCCACAGGCCCTCAACTACCAAGGCTATGGATACCAGGACTTCCAGCAGCACAGGCAGCCCCTCCCAGTCCAGGCACAGGTACATCGCACACCACAGGTGCCAATGATGCCACCGATATCACCGACGCCACAGATGCCACCAATGCCACAGATGCCATCAACGCCTCACTTTGCTCAGCTGCAGACCAGACAGCCCCACTACATTCCTCCTTTCTCCACCCCACAGCCAAGCCCAGCCTCAGAACATCTGAAATCAGTCTTGGGACTGACATCCCATGTCCTGGAGGAAGGGCCTCTCAACAACACGGGACTGAGCCAGCTCTCTGAGAGCTTCCTCCACACACCATCTCCTGTTGTCTTCTTGGGGCCAGGCACCCCAATGGTGCCTCAGACCAGCACTCCAGCCCCTGCCACCTCCACAGCCCCTGGACCCTTCACCCCTGAAACCATGGGCATGCCTCAGAGTGACTGAGAAGAGTGCCAGAGACTGGGTTGTTACCTGTTGACTTTATCTTTGCTTGGGACACTTTTCTTGGTTCATTTTGCTTTTTTAATGAAGTCCTACAGTTTGTTATTAATAAAGGTTATCTTTGCTTCACACACTTGGTTCAGTTCTTTTACTAAATATAGTCTTGGTGGAAACTGTTAGAAATGGTTTAAGCCTTTGCATGCTTGTGGGATGGGTAAGGATAGCTGTGGAGTGGATAGCTGTGGGATGGGTAAGGATAGCTGTGGGATGGATAAGGATAGCTGTGGGATAGATAAGCCTCCAGTGCAAGCATAGTGGGACTGTATGGTCCACCCTCCCAGGTGCCACACCTATGGCCCTTTATTGTCAATAACAATTTAATCATTCATCAACAAATCTCAACATAAACACAACTCTTTATTAAATGCCCTGTTCATAGAAGGACCACTCAACATACATGGCACAATCTCATCAGTGTGATGAGACAGACTCAAGGAAGCATCCATTAAGCATCTGCCATCCTGTCTTGCCACTCCACTGCTGCAACTGGGGAGTTGCACCAGTGTTTCAGGAGGTTGCACTGCTTCTTCCCTTAACGTGAAGCTCTGTTGGGGCCTGGCACATCCACAATGTCTGTCAGGTTTAGTCCTTGCCTCCATTCCCCAGGCTCCATGTCCCCATTGCCTTGCTGGAGGTCCACGAGCCTGTTCTGCAAGACTGGGTAGTGGGTGGGCATGAGATTGTGCAGGATGCAGCAAGCTTCCACGATCCTCCTCACGGTCTCTGGGCGATGCTGCATGGTGGTGAGAAGTACCTGGAACCTGTTGGCCAGGATGCCAAAGGCGTTCTCCAC
Source organism: Laticauda colubrina (assembly GCA_015471245.1). Lineage (NCBI taxonomy): Eukaryota > Metazoa > Chordata > Lepidosauria > Squamata > Elapidae > Laticauda > Laticauda colubrina. The sequence continues at coordinate 93,095,920 of BLBF01000002.1, read as the reverse complement.
CACCCGCCTTGCCCTGGACAGCCTGTAGCTGAAGATCCTCTCTTCATGGGTGAGGTATCTGGAAGTGAAGGGCTTCATGAGGTAGGTTCTGAAGGAGAAGGCGTCATCCCCCACGATGAAGTAGGGCACATTTTGTGTGTCATTGGGCAGGGGGTCTGGATCTGGGAAGCCCATGATGAGGTTGCGTTCCAGCTCCTCCTTGAGGTGACTGGCATTGTATACCTGGGCATCTGAAGCTGACCCATTGCCTGAAGCATTGATGTACAAGAACTTTTAGTCAGCATCGACCATGGTGAAGAGGATGATGCTGAAGAAGCTCTTGTAGTTGTGATAAGTGGACCCTGATTTGGCTGGAGCTTTGCAGGCCATGTACTTCCCATATATGGCTCCAACGGTGTGGGGGAAGTTCCACTTCTGCACTGTTCTGCAACTTTCTTCCAGCATTCTTCTGTGGTGGGGCACTGGAGGAGCTCCTCCAGGTATTCTTTGATGATGGCCTGCACCACTTCTCTGACCACAATTATGATGGTGTTGTGTGGCACCCTCCAGGCATACTGCATGTTCCTGTACATGGTCCCTGAGGCCAGGTGGCACAGAGTCAGTGCCACCTTCAGCCCAGGGTCCAGGCTGGGCCGGAAGTTGGTGTTTGCCTTGGTCAACCTGGGTCTCAGCCACTCTACAACTTCGTCAAACATGGCTGGTGGCATCCTCATGAAGTTCTGGAATGCACGAGTGTCTTCATTCCTCAGCTCCACCATCAGCTTGTCATACAGTCTGTACGCTGCTCTTCTCGTGATCCATCTTCGGACCCACACACTTCTTGGATGCCCCCTTTTCCTTGCGTAGAACAGGTGAAAGAGCCTGAAGAGGGCTTGGCACTGCTGTAGAATGATGGTGTCTACCAAAAGGACTGTGCGACAGTCCATGGTGGAGTTGACTGGATGATGTGGAAGAGCAAGAGCAAGGCTGAACAGGTCTGCACACCAGGGCTGCTGGACTGAAAGTGAGATCCAGGTGATTTCTCCCCCTTTTTATAGGAAATATCGGTTTTCCACTAGGTGTCCTTCCGCATACTCTAGACATCCTCCAGACATCCTAAATATCCGAGATACGTCCCCTATACAAACGTTTTTTTCCATTTTAATGCTTTATATGCGAGCTGCATCCTCTTTCATCCCTTCTGTGTCCGTGCTTACTAATGCTGCGCGGACGTTCCATGTCCGTTTCACTTCCTCCCTCTTTCCGTTTTCCACTGGTGCGGATGCGAGTTGCACGGATGCACAGCAGATGCCGAGCGGATACAGTGGACGTGTAATGGATTTAGAACGTTTGTTCCCCATATGCGTAGCGGATGTAGAATGGACGCATTGGATACTTCATCCTCTCAAAAAGTTTTGTGCAGCTCAAAGCTGCTGATGAAATCTCAGTAGACGGATGCTGAACGGATAGAACGTATGAATCATTCACACAGTGAGTACAGAACGGATGCATCGCATTAACCAATGGATGGCAAGCATTTTTCTCTGTTTTACATCCTCTTTCCATCCGTTGGTGCAGTGTGACATGGGCTTTAAGAGCTAAGCATTTAAAAACACCTGCTCAGACAATAAATCTGTCAGCTTTGTATTCTACCACACTGAAAGTTTTAACATCTGAAATTGGTTCCATCCAATTTGTTATGAAGAATTTTGCAAATGTGGACAAGTTGTTAAAAAAAAAAACCAAGTTTGCATCCAACTTAATTGAGAACGACTTTTAAAAATGGAATTCTAACACCAGAAAAAGAAAGCAATTTCTCCTAATTGAGCCAAGGTAAGAAATATACATCCTTATCACTAGGATAACCCTTTTCCCCTAGAAGGAAAAACAATAATAATAATAAAGACATATAATCACAATTTTTACTTTAATTCCATGAGAAAATTGATGGCATTGCAGGAGGGGGCTTTATGTGCAGATTGTATGTTTGTGAAGAATCAAAGATAATGTAAGCAATGGGGACAAATTGCTTCTTTATTATTCCATTTTTGAAAACTGTTACAAAAAAAAAAAAGAGCTGGTTAGTAGTATGCATTTATATAGAGAGAAAGATGTTCTGCCCATTTTGTAAGAAAATGACATTTCAGTGTCATTAGGCAGCAATTTAACAATTAGCAATGACTGACATACCTGAAGTAGTGTTGTGTTTAGGTTTTCTAAGTTAGAAAGTGATTTCAGCCTCCTTAAAAAAAAAAAATAGTTGTCATCAGGCAACACACTTTTCATAAAACTGAAAGATAGAAGCCAAGATAGGAGTTGAGAATATTTCTAACTCAAAACTTTATGAAATGGTGATGGGGTGGGGTAAGGAAAGAAAGAATATCCATGTGTTTTAATAGTTAACAACTAGAGCATGGAAATATATCTCATAAAATACATTATTATGGATTTTCACTCTGGAAATACGAAAATATCACAAAGTTTCCCAGTGCTTGATATCCAATTTATGGGTGTGTTCATATTTTTCTTTGGCTCTTGTTTGCCTGTAGTAGAAATGTATTCCATTACAGATTGGAGAATTTTCAGATATATGCATTTTTACTATTATGGATGTACATTTTTCTGTATTTGTTCCTCTCCAGAGCATTTCTCTCTCTCCTTTTAGAACAGATCTTGTTTCTAAAATTCAAAAATTATGTTTTCTGATACATTTCCATTACGGGATCACAGCTGAAAGTTACATGGAAAGCAGAGCTCATGGTTGCCAGTAAAGTAGGCTAGGTTGCTTTCTATGATTTAAGGAACCCATTGAAAGTAGTCTTCAAGAGCAACCTTATGCAGAGCAAGTTGCAGCAATAAAGCCATGATATGACCAAATATGAGTGATTATTTGAAAGGCTGCCTGATCTAGGAAAGGGCACAACTAATATGCCAGAACCTGGGCAAGTGCCTTCCTGGCACAGCTGCCACCTGCTCATTGAGAAGGAGATGTGGACCCAGGAAGTCCTCCTAAATCTCATAAAATACATTATAACCTTTATTAACCTTTATTAACAACTGTCTTAAGTAAACTGTATGACTTTATTAAAAAAAGCAAAATGAACCAAGTAAAGTGTCTTAAGCAAAGATAAAAATGAACAGGTAACAACACAGTCTCTGGCACTATTCTCAGTCACTCTGAGGCATGTCCATGGTCTCAGCTGTCGAGCGGGCAGGTGGCTGTTGCTGGAGTGCTGGTCTGAGGCACCATTGGGGTGCCTGGCCCCGAGAGTACAACAGGGGATGGTGTGTTCAGGAAGCTCTCAGAGAACAGACTCAGTCCCATGAGGTTGAGAGGCCCCTCCTCAAGGACCTGGGATGTCAGGCACAGGATTGATGACAGATTTTCTGTTGAGGGGCTTGACTGTGGGGTGGAGGAAGGAGGAGTGTAGTGGGGCTGTCTGGTCTGCAGCTGGGTCAGCTGAGGCATCTGTGGCATGTGATGTACCTGGGCCTGGACTGGGAAGGGATGTTTCTGGTGTGGGAAGTCCTGGTACTCGTAGCCTTGGTAGGTGAGGGGCTGTTGAAAGCCCTGGAAGGGCCTGGACATCGCCTGGGGTGGAGGAGCAGGCCTGGAGTGGGTCGGAGCAGGTTCAACTGGGCCCAGAGGGTGGTGCAGCAGTGCTGTGATTTTCTCCTTCTTCACCTAGTACTGGGCCTCGGGCAGGTCCATGAGGGTCTGGCTCACGTACGTGATGATGGGCTTGCGGTTAGAGGATGGCATATCGCTGTGGACCAGCTGAGAGAGAAGATCTGTACTGGCTTTTATTGTGTTGCTGATCTCCAAGAGGACAGTGTGGCTTTGTCCCTCAAGTCTGCGTCTCTGCCTGCTTTCTGTGGAGGTGGAACTGGGTGTGGGTGTGGGTTGGTCTCTGGCTGCTGCTTCTTCTTTCTCCATTTGAGACAGGTGATTCTCCACATCCTCTGGCATGGGGAGTGCAGCTGTCGGGGGGGTCTCTGTTTTGGGCCCCTCCAAAGACACCTGCCTGGACACGGTAGCTGTCTCCTGGCTGGAAAAGGAGTGGCTCTCTTTGGGCTGAGGGAGAGGGTTGACGGGGGGCTGCTCCTTGGTGGTGGATCTCACCCTCCAGGAAGCTGCACTTGGCCATGACGTACATCTCCTGGTCAGTGAGCTTGACAGTGGCCTGGCCAGATTTCTTCAGGTGTAGCTTGCCATACCAGGTGTGCATGTGCTTCCACCATCCCAGGAGGACATCTAAAGTGTAGCCCAGGCTCGCTGCCTTGTCTCTCCAAGCTGCCTGCTTCCTCTTGGTGTCGCGGTAGAGCCTGTGGCCCTTTCTCCACAGGTACTTGTTCTCCCTCAGCCATTCCAGCACCTCATCCTCATGGTCTTCGGAAATGGAGTACTGTTTCCTCTCTCCCTTCTCCTTGCCTTGCCTCTTCCTCCCTCTGGCAGGGGCTTCAGGCCTTCAGCAGCAGGGCTTTGAGGGCCTTGGGGCTGGTCCATCACAGCAGCAGCACGAGCAGGAGAAGCACCCGCAGCACCAGCAGCACCAGCAGCACCAGCAGCACCAGCAGCACCAGC
>BLBF01000002.1:93062910-93091346 GCA_015471245.1 Laticauda colubrina | reverse complement strand
GCAGCACCAGCAGCACCAGCAGCACCAGCAGCACCAGCAGCACCAGCAGCACCAGCAGGAGGAGTACCACCACCACCAGCAGCAGCAGCAGGAGAAGCACCAGCAGCAGCAACACCAGGAGCACCACCAGCAGCAGCAGAAGCACCAGCAGCTTCAGAGTCAGTGCCAGGGGGTGGGATGGTGGTTCTGTCCTTCTTGCCAGAGCTGGCAGGAGTAAGCACAGGCTTTCTCTTCTTCCTTGACTATAGAACCATGGTGTTCTTTCAAGATGTCTCTGGCAGCAGGTCTTTCTTCTGAATGCTGACTGCTTGCAAGCTGCATCCTTTTATATCTGCAGAGCTGACACAATTCATCCTTCCTGCATGTGCAGTGAACACTTAGCATCTGCTACGCATCTGCTACGCATCCAATAGGCGTCCGTGATGCATCCGCTTCATACGCTACGCATCCGCTCCTTCCGCTATGCATCTGTTTGCTATTCTCCCCCGGAAGCCCTTTGGATGTGTCATCCACTTCCATCTGCTTTCATCCGCTAGGCTTCCTACGAACATCCGCTTACCATCCTCGCTACGTACTACCCCCGTCCGTTCCTTTCCGTTGTTGTACGTTCTGTTTATGCAAATTTTCACCACTTTTGAGAGTGGATAACAACGGATAGATCCACCCCCGAAATTTTGCTTGCCCATTGTGTCCTTTTTGCATACGTTTTGCATCCGTCGACCAGTGTGACCTAGCCTTTAAAATTGTGTTACCCATGAACAGAGGATCTTCAACTACAGGCTGTCCAGGGCAAGACGGGTGATGGAGAACGCCTTCGACATCCTGGAAAACAGGTTCCAGATACTTCTCACCACCATGCAGCATGAGGCACATACTGTGAGGAGCATCGTGGAAGCTTGCTGCATCCTGCACAATCTCATGCGCACCCGCTACCCAGTGTTGCAGAACAGACTTGTGGAACGTCAACAAGAGAATGGGGACATGGAGCCTGGTGAATGGAGGCAAGGACGCAACCTGATAGACACTGTGGATGTGTAAGGTCCCAACAGAGCTTCACGTGAAGGGAAGAAGCAGTGCAACCTCCTGAAACACTGGTGCAACTCCCCAGCTGGAGAAATGGAGTGGCAAGACAGGATGGTAGATGCTTAATGGGTGCTTCCTTGAGCCTTTCTCATAACACTGATGAGATTGTACCATGTATGTTGAGTGGTCCTACAATGAATAGGGCATTTAATAAAGAGATTTATTTTAAAATGTGTTGATCAATGAATAAATTGTTATTGATAATAAATGTCCATATGTGTGGCAGCTGGGATGGTGGACCATACAGACCCACTATGGTTGCACTGGAGGTTTATCCATCCCACAACTATCCTTATCTATCCCACAAGCATGCAAAGGCTTAACCATTTTTTCAAAGTTTTTACCAACACTTTATTAAGTAAACAAAATGAACCAAGTAAACTTTATTAAGTGTCTTAAGCAAAGATAAACTTTATTAAATTTTATTGCCTGACTGACGAACCATGGTGTTCCTGCAAGATGTATCTGGCAGCACGTCTTTCCCCTGTATGCTGACTGCGTGTGTGCTGCATCTTTTTATAACCGTGGAGTGGACGCAATTCATACCCCCCGCATGAACAGTGAACGCTTTGCATCTGATATACATCCGTGCGGCATCCCCTTTGTTTCCTATAGGCGTACATGATGCATCCACTTCATCTGCTATGCATCCACCCCTTCCGCTATACGTCCTCTTCAAAATTTTCCCCCAGAACCCCTTTGGAGGTGTCATCCACTTCCATCGACTTTCATCCGCTTGGCTTCCAATGAACATCCATTTATCATCCCCGCTACATACTACCCACGTCCGTTCTTTTCCGTTCTGTTTATGCACATTTTTACCAATTTTTGGAGCAGATGAAAACGGATGGAGCCACTCCCGAAATTTTGCTCATCCGCTGTGTCCTTTATGCATACATTTTGCATCCATCGGCCAGCGGGACCGGGCCTTAAAGCAATATCAATGTCCTAGTGGACAACTATGTAAGTATGAGCCAGCAGTATGCTGGCAGTTACTAAAAAAGCCAATGGAGTCCTGGGCTATATCAACAGAGGGATAGTATTAAGGCCACATAAGAAGTTAATGTCACTTTATGCTGCAGTGATGAGACCACATTTGTAATACTGCATCCAGTTTTGGTCACATGATATAAAAAAGATGTTGAGAGTCTAGAAAGAAAAGCAGAAAATAGCAACCAAGATTATTAGTGGGCTGGGAGAGCTAAAAACGTATGATGAATAACTGCAGGAACTGGCAATACCTAATCTACAGAAGAGAAGGACTAAACATAACATTATAGCAGTGTTCCAATATTTAAGGGGCTATCAGAAAGAAGAGGGGGTCAATTTATTTTCAAAAGCACTTGAAATAGTGCAAATAGTAACAGATAAAACCTATCAAGGAGAAATCCAGCCTGGAACTAAGGAGACATTTCCTGTTAGAACAATTATTCAATGGAAAGGCTTGCCTCCAAATTGTGGGTGCTCCATCACCGGAGATTTTTAAAAGAGATTGGACAGTCTGGAATGGTTTTATGATACTGGATCAGATGATGACCCAACTCTGGAGACTTCAGAGGAAGCACAGAGGAGTGTCAGGAGGATGCTAAGCTCTCCAAGCAGGGAATGAATGGACCAGAAGAAGAGGAAAGGCCAGGAATCTTGGATGACAACCAAATAAAATAGCTAAAGGAAGAAAGGGGCTGGAGGGCTTGGGGACTCAGTGAGTAATGCAAGGTGAAGAAGGAATGTAGCTGCAGTTGGTCAGCAGGGATGAGGAGAAATTGCCTTTTCCACCAGAACCCAGGTAGCACAGGACTGAATTGAATTAGACATTATGGAGGTTGGCAGGGCTACTTGTGAGGCTACTCACAAGGAGGCAACCTCTTAAGGAGTTACACAGCGTGCAACTACTTAACCTGTCCAGTATATCAGAGCAATGTTGTGAACAACCTTTCAAAATCAAGCTGTGTATGTGTTCTGGCCTCGTGGATTCCTGCCTTCATTTCTAAACTCTGCACTTGGATTCTAGACTTGTGAGTGAATTCTGAATTTATGCCTTGGACTGGATATCATTCCTTTGGGCTTGAGTCTAGACTTCAGATTTTTTTCTTATTTGGTTGGTTGATTTCAAGCAGGACCTGTGTTCTTTGCTGTATTGGGACTTTCTGAGGGGCTGTTTTCAGGCAACTTATTGCATAAAGCACTTGGAGGAATGACATTAGGGGTTTGTGGTTTAAATAAAGCCCTTAAACAAAGTCTCTGTGTGTGCATGCGTGGTCTACAACAAGACTAGAATACCTCCATGGTCCTTCCAATTTGGTTGTTCTGTTATTATGTAATGTGTAGAATTTTTACATGCAACTTCCTGTAATACAGACTTTTTTTTAAAGTAAATTTTCTGAAATAACTTTTTTTATACACATTTCTCAGGTGGTGTTCTTTGTTGTCCACATTTATAAAGATGGGCATTTAATATACACTTCTCTGATAAAACTTCTCTTACATTGTTATACTTCCTTCCATGTGAGTTTTAAAAAGAGATTTCATTCAGGACTTTTATTTATTATCCACTATTTTATCCACTATTTTGGTGGCTATTTTAGATTAACCTCTGTTAAATCCTACATATTGTGTAGTATCTAGAAAGAGTTCATTTTTATTGAGATGCCCGGATTATGGAATTCCTCCCCTGAGAACGTTCACCTGATTTCATCTTCAGTGTGTAACACATACATTTCTCCTGCTGTTTTTATCTGGATGATGATACATTTTTATTTTTGACTGCAGTAAATTATTTTGATAGTTTTCTTTTGGATAACAGTATATAAGTTTGATAAATAACCCCCTTGCATCTTCCCTCATTTTTCATGAAGCTCCTGCTTTTATGGACTTCTAAAGTTAAACTTAGATACAGTATATCTGGATGTCCTCAGCTCACCAGTCTTTTTCTGATCATAATCAACAATCAACAATAAATCTGTTAACTTTATGGTAGATCATATTTATATAATTTATCTCTAGATTACTGATGATACACAAATACAATGAAGTAGCTGTACTCATATTGGGATTTGCCTCTCTCTTGGAAGGAAAAAGAAATAGATTTTTGTGTCCAGATATTTACTTCCCACTGTTCCTGGACTTAAGAGGGACTTTGTCTGCCACTAATATCTCATATCACACTTCAATTAATATAACTATGTCAATGTCTATTTGTTTAGCTGTTGTTAGTGGAGCAGAAGGAGGAAGAAAGAACATTTTGTTTTGTACTTTTACAAAGTGAGAGCAATCTGCCCTACTATTACCACAAAGCACTCAAACACTTTACAAAAGTGAGCAGCTACTATTATGCCAGAGGCACAATGAAGTAAAGAGCTTGTCTGAGGCCATTCATCAAAGCATGGAATAGACTTTGGTCCCTCAGCATATCTCAGTTATATTAAGGATCAGGCTAAAACAGATTTAACCCTCAGAGCTAATTGGTTAGTCCAACCATGTTGCAAACTTATAGGTTGTTTTGCCCCAGGTCTTTTTCATATATCCCCTTCAAACCTCCTTGAAGTGGTGAGTTAATTCATCCTTGAACTTTTAGATCTTCTGAGTATGAGTTATAATGCTTGTTTATTACACTTGAAAGTGTCTGTAAATTTTGCTTAGGTAAATGTTGAAAAATAAGATCAATGATATTGTGTACCTGGAGAAACAGAGATCAATACTATCAAGTCTTCAACTTTTCTTACTTCTCAACCCATGCAGGAGCTTACAATCATTCAGATTCCTCCTTCAATCCATCAGAAGTTACAGGGACCAACTTTTGTCAGGAATATTTAGTTCTAAAAAAGGAGTCAAGAAAGCATCTAGGTCAGTCTTTAAGATAGCAGAATGTTTGCATGAAAGAGTTTTAAAGGCTTGTAATAATTTTTATTGGAACATTGGAAAAAAGTGGCAGAGTCCATTTGTGTGACTGGCAAACAACCAAACTATATGGTGATACTGTAATTCATTTATCTAACATTAATACTAATTCTCTTTAATCCTTAGCATGAGTCCAGGAATTGTTGGGCATAAATTGCTCAAATATAACTTCATAGCAGATGTAAAATGGCACAATTAGCATAGCCATACACCCTCTATCCTTTTTTACGTGCATATATGAAAGAGGCAGCAATCATTGGATTCTGCAGATATCCCTGACATATTCCCAAGTTCTGGAACTTCTTGTCAAATAAATGGATAAATAACAAGGAGGCCCACAATAGGACCCTAGTTACAGATCATCCATTGCTAATGTGACTATTACCATTCATAGTCCAATTTGATGAAAGGTTTTAATTACTTATACCAATATAAACACGTAAGTGATTGTGCAACATTGCCAGTGTATGGTTCACATTTGGAGGGAATAAACTATTATCTAAAGCACAGAGAATAAATCTTGACAAGCTGCAGTGCTCAAGTCAGAAATTAATTATGCTTGGGTTTCGAAACAACAGCATATCAACATAATGATACGGGAACTGAGATCTGCAAAGATATTGTTCCCAAATGCAATATCCAAGACTCTTTGTTCTTATTTGTTTTTAAAAACAAAATTTGCAGTCCTATGGATGCAATGACCTTGTCATATAGAAGATAATTTTGGAATGTATGTATGTATGTATGTATGTATATATGTATGTATGTGTGTATATGTGTATGTGTATATGTCTATGTATATATATATTTTCAGGAGAGGGGAGAAGGGATGAGAGATCACAGTTTCACTGAACACAATGTGTGTGAACTTACATTCAGCAACAGCATTACTGTCAGTTTTCTGAAGCTGACAATTGTTCTTTGTAGTACTGCTTTTATGCTTCAGTGAACTGTTTGCAACAACTTACTCGTTTTTTAGAAACTTGCTAAATTGTGAATGCAGAGAAGCTTTTATGAATTGTCTGGTGTATTTCTGAAGAGCACACTTTGAAAACGACAGTCCTAATGGATATGTTTCTAGCCTTTTTTTTTTTTTAACCCTTAATCATTTTCCATGATGTATTTTTCTCCATGCAAATAAGTACTAAACTTCTATATTTTGAAGGTAGTTAGTTGGTTTGAATTATAAATATGTTGCCAAATATTTCAAGACTACCAGAAGTTACAATAACAACAATAAAACTTAATACAAAAATATGTAAACATCCATGTTAAAATGCATATAAGTAACCTGGAGCAACAAGCAAAATCAGTTGTGCAAAGTTGGAGCTATTGCAGTTGGTATTTAGAGATTCTCCAGAAGAGCTACCTTTGTTTGATTGTTTGTTTCAACCAACAAAGGAAATCAACAGATAAAGGAAGTGTAATTTAAAGGGGAAGCTGTTCCAAAGAAGTGTCCATAATGAAAACAAACGAAGAAACAGGATTTTGAATAGCACCTGCATTTATTTAGTGTATGGCAATGGTACACTGGCCAGGAGACTACAGTGTTAGTACAGAGTAGTTATTTGCCTAAGATTGCTAGTCCATTCAAGCCACGCTCGTGTACCGTCCAGGGTGTAACTAGTGTGCAAATTAGCTCCACACTCAGAATAGTCTGCAGTGTCATCCAGGTTTTTCTCTCCATTTATGTAGCTTCATGTTTGGGTGTTTGCATTAGGGCAAGTCTGGCACCGGTTGGGACACAAAGAATTGTACCTATTTATCTACTTGCATGTAACATGCTTTTGAACTGCTAGGTTGGCAGAAGCTAAGGCAAGTGATGGGAACTCACTCCATCATGCATTGCTAGGACTTGAACTGCTGGAACACAGATCTTCTCCAGCACATTTAAACCATTCAGCCACTATGCCTTTTTGTGCACCTGCAAATATTTTCTCAATTAATACAAGACTTGTGATATAGGTGTAATACCATATGTTCATAGTTATGAGCATCAGCCAGTCAGTCAATGATCCATCTAAATGATGATGAGAATGCAAGTAACTAATTCCTTCTGATGAAGGAAGAAACAACTAATCATTAAAAAAAACTAGTCAAAGGCTTCATTCAACAGATAGAATGAATGTAGAATCTCTCAGAGGTGCAGTCTTCCACTAGAGCCAAATCATGATCAGCAAGCTCCCTTTTGAATTTCCATATTTAGCCTGTTTCATCCCAGTCAGATTTCAACAGCACTGGAAGAGCCGTGATGGCAAAGTGGTCAGAATGAAGTATTGCAGGCTACTTTTGTTGACTGCCAGCAGTTCGATTCCGACCGGCTTAGGGTTGACTCAATTTTCCATCCATCATTGTTGGGAGGGGGGGCAACATGAAGACCTTGTAAACTGCTTCAAGAGGATTGTGAAGCATTGTGAAGCAATGCTTAAGTGCTATTGCTATTAAGAAACCAGGACATTTGTATTCCCATAATTTCTTCTAGTTCTTTTTTGTTCTTTTCTGTCAAGTTTTTAGTCATTAATTTTGTTTTTTTCCTATTAATTTTAAGTCCTGCTACCACTTCAAATTGTTCTATTTCTTTAATCAATTTTTGTCCTCTTTCAATTGGATCCTCAATGATAAAAGCCAAATCGTCAGCAAATGCTTGTAATTTGTATTCTTCTGATTTAATCTTTAGTTCTTTTATCTCTGAATTATGTCTAATCTTATTTAGAAAAGCCCCTGTCACACAGCACCAATGGATGGAAAGAGGATGTAAAATGGAGAGAAACACTTGCCATCCGTTGGTTAACGCGATGCATCCGTTCTGTAATCACTGCGTCCGTTTTTCATACTCTCTATCCGTCCAGCATCCGTCTATTGACATTTCATCCGCTCAAAAAGTTTTGAGCTGCACAAAACTTTCTGAGCAGAAAATGTATCCAACGTGTCTGTTATACATACGGACAACATCCATTAGACATCCACATCACCACCACCAGCAGCAGCAACAACAGCAGTAGCAGCAAAAGCAGGACCAGCAGCACCAGCAGCACCAGCAGCAGTAGAGTAAGCACCAGCAGGACCAGCAGGACCAGCAGGACCAGCAGGACCAGCAGGACCAGGATCATCATCAGCAGAGTCAGCACCAGCAGCACCAGCAGGACCAGCAGGACCAGGAGAACCAACAGGAACAGCAGGAACAGCAGGACCAGGAGCACCAGCAGGACCAGGAGCAGCACCAGCACAGTAAGCACCAGCAGAAGCACCAGCACCAGGAGCAGTGCCAGCAGAAGCCCCAGCACCAGAAGAGTCAGCCCGGGCAGCAGAAGCCCCAGCAGAAGCAGAATCAGGGCCAGGGGGTGGGATGGTGGCCCTGTCCTTCTTTCCAGGGCTGGCAGCAGATGGCACAGGCTTCCTCTTCTTCCCCATGGTTGTTGGCTGGAGCTGTGTCTGGCAGCAGGTCTTTCCTCTGAATGGTGACCTGCTTGCGAGCTGCTTCTCTTTATATCTGCGGGGCTGATGCAATGAATCCTCCCCGCATGTGCAGTGAATGCTTTGCATCCGCTAGGCATCCGCTAGGCTTCCGTGATGCATCCGCTTCATCTGCTAGGCATCCGCTCTGCATCCGTTCCTTCCGTTGAGCGTCCACTTCTCTGTGCTCCCCCGGAAGCCCTGCGGATGTGCCATCCGCTTCCATCCGCTTCCATCCGCTAAACTTCTATGGAGCATCCGCTTTACATCCTTGCTACATCCTCTCCCCGTTCGTTCCTTTCCATTGTTGTCCGCTCTGCTTATGCAAATTTGGGGCACTTTTGAGAGCGGATAACAACGGATGGAACATTTTCTCGTCCCCTGTGTCCTTTTTACATACGTTTTGCATCCATCGGCCTATGTGATAGGCCCTTAATGTTTCTAATGCGAATATGAAGAGCAGGGGCGAGAGCGGGCAGTCTTGCCTAACTCCTTTTTCTATTTTTATTGGACTAGTATATTCCCCATTTACTATAATATTGGCCTGTTGTGTGTCATAAATAGTTGTTGTAATATTTTCAAATTTGGTGCCTAATTTCATATTATATATTTTTTTGTATTAAGAATTGCCAATTTAAAATATCAAAGGCCTTTTCAGCATCTAAAAACATAAGTGCAATCTGTTTCTCAGGGTGGGCTTCATAGAATTCTAAAATATCTAATACTGTTCTTGAGTTATTGCTGATCTTTCTAGTCGGGAGAAATCAATTTTGATCTTCATGTATATATAAACTTAATATTATTTTAAGTCTATTAGCTATAATGGAGGCAAATATTTTGTAATTGGTTTTTAATAGTGAAATCGGTCTATAATAGTTAATATATCCTCCTTCGGGATCAACGAAATCAATGCTCCCATCCATGAGTCCAGCATCTTACTTGCCAATAATACTTCATTAAAAATTTCCAACATAAATGGTGCAATCTGTTCTGCAATTATTTTATATAACTCTCCTGGGATTCCGTCAGGGCCCGGGGCTTTGTTGTTTTTTTGGTTCTCTATTGCCGATTTCAGTTCAGACCACGATATATCTTTATTGAGTGTTTCTATCATTTCTTCAATTTCTTTATCTTTAATTTCATCTTTATAATTTCTTCTTCAATCCTCATTTATTTCTTCCTTTTTATATAACTCTTCGTAGTATTTATGTACAATTTCTTTTTTTTCCCCTATCTCTTGTTGTATATCACCATTACCATCTATTAATTGAAATATCAATCTCTTTTCTTTCTTTTTTTTTAATTTGTAAGCTAACCATCTTCCTGGCTTATTGGCATTCTCAAAGTAAGTTTGTTTTGTCATCTTCAAATTTATAATCAGTTTCTCTTGTTCGATTAAATTCAATTTGTGTTTTGTTATTATCATCTGGCTTTGTGATGTTGGGTTTTTTGAAGTCTTCTGTAGTAGCATTTCTAATTCCTTAATTTGTTGTTGTAGTTTATTTTGTTGGGCATATTTTTCTTTATTCCTCTTAGAATTATAAGAAATTGTTATGCCTCTTATTACCACCTTCATTGTATCCCAGATGTTTTGTTTCGTAGTTATGCCATTATTATTCTCTTTTAAAAAATAATTTAATTCCTTGTTAAGTTTATCAGTATAATCCTTTTCTCTTAATAATTGGGTATTTAAAGTCCATCTTTTCTTTGGTTTCTTCCTACCTTTCCATATTATCTGAATTGGATTGTGATCTGCCCATTCATTCGGTAGTATTTCAGTTTCTTTTATTTCATTTGCTATTTCCCCATTCATCCATGCCATTTCAATTCGTGTCCATGCTTGATGTGGATTTGAATAAAATGTAAATTGTTTTTTTTCAGGGTATAGTTTCCTCCATAAATCAACCAAATTTAATTCTCTCATCATTTCCTTAGATATCTTAGGGAACTCTCTTTTCCCTTTTTTATTCTTCCCTCCTCTGCTATGAACTTTCTGATAATCGGCAATAGAATTAAAATCTCCTATAATACAAATATTCCTTTGTTCAAATCCTATTATTTTTTCGGTATAAATATTTAAAAAATTCTTTCTGGTTTTCATTTGGGACATAGATTACCACTAATAAAATTGGGATATCATTGATCCAGATCTGCAAAACCAAAGTTCTTCCTTCCGGGTCTGACCATACTACTTCTGCTTTCAAATCCTCTTTTATATATACTGCAATTCCCTTCTTTTTCCCGATATCTGCTGGCGCAGTAAATAGCTTCCCTAGTTTCGGGCAATTTAAAAATCTTTCATCTTTTTTTCTTATGTGGGTTTCTTATAAACATATTATGTCAGCATCATGTTTAATTAGTTGTGTAAATATCCTTTTTCTTTTTAAGATCGTATTTAGACCATTTATATTAATTGAAATAAGTTTCTTTTCTTCTTTCATTTATTTAATTCTGTTTCGCTCTTTGTCTTGTAATAATTCCGGTCTCTTCTAATGTTTGCTGACTTAAAGTTCCTTCTTTTTTATTTCTGTGATAGTTTTGGTCTTCTTGTGGGTTTATTTCCAATTCCTCCCTACTACTCGAATTTTCTGAACTTACTAATTGCTCATAGTATTCTTGGGCTCTTTCTATAGTATCAATTTTAATTTTCCTTTCTTTCCATGTAACAAGCATCCCTTCTGGAATTAACCATTTGAATACAATTTTTTTGGTTTAAATAAGCAGCCAAAAATTTGTAATCTCGTCTTGTTTCTCTTATTCTTCTTGGGACTTGTTTAAGGATCAAAATTTCTTTGCCCTTATATACAATTGTTCCATCTCTAGATATCTTAAAAATAATATCGCAGACACTTCTTCTTGTAAAGCGTATGTAAACTTCTCTTGGCCATTTATGGTGCCTCGCATAGCTAGTACTAACCCTATAAACTTCATCAAACTCTTTTAAAATGTCAACCTTTTCTTTATCTAATAGTCCAGCCAGTATTTTCGCCATCAGTTGTTCTAGGTCTTCATCCTTGGACTCCTCTACATTCTGGAATCTTAGGTATGTAGCTGCCTTGTCCATCTCTAAATAAACCAATGAGTCTTCCATTTCTTTGGTTACATTTTTTAATTCCTCATCTACCTTTTCCAATTTCCTTTCAGTTCGTTCAGTCCTTTTCTCTACTTCTTTTAGTGTTGATTCATTTTTCTCCAGGGCCTGTTGGAGTATTCCAATTTTATTATCTACTTTAGAAATATCTACTTTAATTTCTAATTTCATTTTTCCCATCTCCTCCCTTAATTCATTAATTGTTTCATTGTGGTTTTTTTTTTATCATTGTTTCTTGTAATTTCTCCATCAATTTTTGGAGTGTTAGTAAAATTGATTGAATATTAACATTTGTAATATTGGGTTGTTTTTCTACTGGTTATGTTTCTTCTATAGTTTTTTGGGCCATAGGCGCAGCTGCTGCCAATGTAGTTGTTAAAATTGGAGTAGTCTTCCTGCCAGTTTTCAGGACTGTGGTAGTTGTCGAAGTCATTTCTTTTAATATTTGTTTCTATTGTTGAATTATATTAATTATATTATCCCAAATTACCATTCAATATTATAGCCTCAATATGACAATTAATCTATGCAGAATTAATTTATCTATTAAACTATATTTTTTCCAAATCTTAAATCTAAATTAAGTAAGTAAATTTTATGAGTTTGTATTCAATGTTTATATATCACTATATCACGTTATTTAACAATCTATATAATACCTATATATACACCATACATATAACTTTTAATATACTCAATATTGAATATTAAATCCTATAATTATTGATAGTTAATTTACAGTATTCCTTATGTTCTTACTATATATTTTCTTTTTTTTGTTATTATAATTTTTATATTGAGTCAAAATATATATTATCCCAATTCTCAGAATATTAATCAAGTTAATTATCAACAATCTAAACTATTATTCTGTATTTCTTATCTCAATAAATAAATTTACAATCGTTATATAGAAGAGGTAATAGGAGCGGGAAAAGATAACACCCAAATGTAAATAATGAGAGAGACCAGAGGGAAAAAAAAAAAAATTAGCAAATTTATAAAAGAGAAAAGAACAATAAGAAAAGGGGGAGAAAAAAGAACAAAAATCCCAAAGTCTGTCTTTGTTCTTTATCTCTGGTTAAAAAAAAAAAAAAAAGAAGAATATTACTATTATTATTTTCCTCCTTCAGATGCACTGGAAGTGAGGACAGCAGGAGAGGGTTGCCACTTCCAAATTGGGAATTGTATTACACAACTGCCACCCTTGTATGGTTAAAAGATTGGGTAAACTTAAATAATAAGAGAATCTTATTTTTAGAAGGCCACGACTTACAAAGGGGGTGGCATGCTTTCTTATGGGATATAGGGAAAATTAAACAGAAATACTTTCACAGACATTTAATTAGAGACTCATTGGTAACTAATTGGAAAAAAATACGTAAAAAACACTATTTAAAAGTACCGATTTGGCTATCAACAATGGAGGCAATGATCCACCCAAACAATTTGGATATTTCTAGAATGATCAAATATAAAGATTTATTAGACGTACAAGGAAATTTGAAATCCCATCAAGAACTTCAAGAATGGGGATTTAAAATAGATTCATGGGCATATTTACAAATTCATAATAGATATAACCAGGACAGAAAAAAATTCGGAATTAGTAATAAACCCCAGCAGCTAGATAAAATTTTAATGGGATCAGGAAAAAAGAATATAACTAGATTTTACAATTGTTTACTCAAAGTAGAATTAGAAGAAAAAATAGTAAAAGGAAATATGATTGCTTGGAGTAGGAATGTAGGACGTAATATCACCTTAAATGAATGGGAAAAAGTCTGGGGAAGTAATAATAAGATTACAAAATCGGCAGCATACAAAGAAAATGCATATAAACTGTTTCACAGATGGCATCTTCCTCCTTTGAGATTGGCAAAAATGTGCCCCAAAATGAGTCCAATATGCTGAAAATGTAAAAAGAAAGAGGGAACTTTTTTCCACATGTGGTGGTCATGCATAGAAGCCCAAAAAGATTCGAAGATAATTAGAAATTGGCTAGCAGATATTATTAAAGAACAGATTGAATACAAACCAGAGATTTTTCTTTTTGGGATTTTTGACAAACAAATATCAAAAAAGATAAAATATATTACAATACATATATTGACAGCAGCTAGGTTGGGTTTTGCTCAGTGTTGGAAGCATCCACAGATACCTACAAAGCAGATGATTATCTAAAAAATTTCAAACTGCGCAGAAATGGATAGATTAACATTAGCTCTAAAAAACAAAGAAACTTCAATATATTATAATAGCTGGAATTATTGGTATAAGTGGTTAGAACAAAGATGAATTTTATAATATAGGATTGAAAGAATAAGATAAATTTATATGAGTGATGTATAAGTTCTTGTAAAGATAAAGTGTTTAGAGATAGTAAAACCAAAGGAAGAAAAGATCTCACAAATTGTCGAAAGTAAGAATAATTTTAACAAATTTTCTTTCTTGTGTTTTCTTTTTTCTTTTTTTTTTCTGGTTTTCTGGTCCTCTTTTCCCATCCCCTCTTTTTCTTTTCTTTCTACCCTTCAATTATGCACATGTTATTATGTTGTTGTGTTTTTCTTTTTTAATTGTAAAATCAATAAAATTTGTTTCAAAAAAAGAAAAGAAAAAGAAACCAGGACAAAGTTTGAACAGTATCTTTCAGTAGACCTGAGTGATATACAACTTTATACTAATCATTTCTCAATTTTAAACCATCAAATATCCTCACACAGCAGCTTAGTTTAAATATTGAATGTTCAAGGGAACTCTGAGGCACATTACAAATGGATCCCTACTGACGAAACATCTCTTCTACATCCACTGACCAGAATTACCTACTGGCTCTGGTGGATTTCAGTGACTTTACCAGCAAAATACTGCATAGAACATGTATATCATTCAGTGGGATCCCAGAAAGGAATGAGCTCCTTATCACCATGATATATGTACAAACATGGGACTATCTAATATGAATACGGATGTTTAATGTGATCCAGTTCCTTACATTAAGAAATACACAGCTTTGCACATTTTCATCTCTTTGAATCACCTTATTAGCTACATGATATGCAATATCCAACTTTCTTTATATGGAAAATGTTATCACATGTCACTTATTATGTCTTCTAATGCAAATCAAGATAATTGAATTCAATTTCAGTGAATTTAGTTTCTTGGAAAGGAGCTGAGGAAATGCCAGCAATTAGTGGTTGCTACCTAATTTTAGCAGTCCTCACTGCCTGACCTCGAAATACTATCAAAGTGGCATGATGTCTCCTTGATGGGCTGAACCTGCATTAGTGCCCTAAAGTTTCACTCACACTGCTAATAAAGGGAGAACATCTATTTTACCACTGGCCACTTTGTTTCTTCCACTCTGCAAAGGAAAATGCAAGCTGGGAACAAGTGGAGCAATAGGCACATGTAAGAACCACTTTATGAAATTAAATGAACCACAATATGCTAAAATGAAAGAATGAGGAGATCTTGTAACTTCCATCTTGGTTGCCAACCAGGGGTGGCATTCAAACAGTGGGATTGAACCGGTGTAACAATCAGTTCAGTGAGTGTGTACTTTGCACACTGTACAGCATTTGTAACTCCTCTTTTGCTGCAAGCCCTGTGTGTAAAACAGCTGATGTGTGGCAATTGGCTGTGCTGTGTGAAGCAGCTGAGCTGGAAAACCCAGAAATAAAGCACAGACTAGAGCCGGGAGGGTGAGTGAGCCCAACAGCTGATTGTCGGAGCAAACCAGTTTGCTCATAGTTGATCTTTGGAGCTACTGGTTCACTGAACTGGGCCAAAGCGGTAGAATTCCATCCCTGATGGCAAAGCTTTTTGAATAGGGCACAAAGACAATTGCTAAGGCAAAGCTTTCTCAGATTACTAATCAGAAGCAAATCTGCCTGATTCAGAAAGATTTGCGGATTGAGTGGAATCCATATGAAGATCCCAGAATCAGAAAAGATGAAACTTTGTTAAATGAGACACAGACACCCTGTGATTTGAGGTGGGTAGGAAAGCACCTTTACGTAAAGGAGAAATTGGGAAAAGGTGAGCAAAAATGTTTGCTTCTAATAACAGGAAATCATATTATCAAAAGTCTCCCCATCAAAGTGTTTTCTCATATTTGGGGCAGGGAGAAAAGGAATTATTACACAGCTCAGGTTTCCAAATTGCTATGTTGGCTTCTTTGATCACTTTACAACCAATCTTGTTATGAAGTAATGTTAACTGAGTTTATAACCAGAGAATACCTACACACACACACAAAAAAACCAACAACAACTACACAGCACATTTTTTTTAAAAAAGAGCTTCTAACCATAATTTAAAAATTGGACATAATAAAAGAGACTTTTATGAAGCTTATGTTCAGTCATCCAAATACAACTGCTGAGACAGTCAAAACGAACACATTCAATGATACAAACTCAATGTAAACTGCTTCAAATTTGACTGCAGAAAGTACAACTTCAGCAACAGAGTGGTCAATGCCTGGAATGCACTACCTGACTCTGTTGTTACATCCTCTAACCCCCACTCTAACCTCAAACTATCCACTATTGACCTCACCCCATTCCGAAGAGGTCTGTAAGGGGCGTGCATAAGTGCACCATCGTGCCTACCATCCCTGTTCTATTGTCCCCATTTATTTGTACCTATTTCCTGTATTCTTACTTATGTTTATTCTTATATCTATTATCTTGTAAGGGATTGACAAATCAAATAAATAAATAAAATAAAATAAACAATTGTGTTTCAAAAACAGCTAAGAGTGGTGGAACGGTGCATCCAATTAGGAATCTAAAAAGAGAGTGAGGAATAAATTAAGATATCCAAACCTACATCTTGAAGGACCTGCAAGGCAAGCCCCATTCTCCTAGGAAGTATTAGATGTAAGGCAAATAATTCACAACTGTCACTTACAGATCACTCTACAAAACCAAATTGAATAGAGAAAAATGGGGATCCAGAAATGGAGCCATTTTCTCCTTCAGTCAGTTTCTGACCTATGAAAGGCAACTGAATGATTTGCAGAAGGCTGAATGACTTTCATCCAGGAAAGACTTCAAATAAGTTCTCCTAGCATTTAAACATTCTACTATTACCAGCATGTTGTTTAAAATGAAACCTTTTCAGACAAAGTATGAGATCCTCTCATTATGTGAGTTTCACACAGAGGAAGTTAGTTCATTAATAATTTATCTTGGCAATAAGAGTGCTATTAGCTTAAAGTTTAATTGTACCAACATAAAGGTAGATAACTCCAAGGCTGTTTTATTATCATTGTCTTTGAGAAAAGACAATCTGAGTAAACAAATTGTACCTCCTACAGCAAGTTAGTCTGAGTCTGACATAACTCCTAAGAAAACTCTATTCAATAGCAAAAGTTGTGTTGCTGGATTCCATGACCGAATATAGATGTTTCCATCACTTGCTATATCATGAGAGGCTGTGTATTGTTCAAGGTTTGTCAACTGTATGCTTTTTGTAGGCTTATATATTTAAAATCCTTACTTGAAATAACAGCTCACTGAGATCTGAATTACAGATTGTCCTTCTTCCTCCTGGGTTCTAATCTAACATTGTGAGAAAAACTGCCAAGTTTATAGACAAGCAGTTCAGCTAAGTATTTGCTATATTGAACAGATCAAGGTATCTCATAAAGGCAATGTTTTTAGCTGACTTCTCATATTTTATTCTTAACATATTTTATTTTTGTATTTTACCTATTTCATCCTGGAAATAGACTTTCATTTTACCTTTTATTAGTATATTGATAAAATCAATCAATTAACTATAACTAACTGTTGAATATATCCTACTTATTGACTGTTAACCATTTAGTGTTTTATTCTTTTAATTTCCTATTATAGATAGCTTTGTGAGGATCTGCCCTAAAGAGAAGTTTCTGAAATAAATTCATCCTCAACCAGTTAACCAGTCAAAGGTCATCTTTCAAACATTGTTTAGATGAGAGATGCATATTTTAATGAAATGGATCTACATGCCTGATCTACACTCCAGAAAATGGACAAGGTGAAGGTAGTGGATGGAATAAAGACATTAGATTGAATTGAGTATTACAATTACAATTTAATTACAATTTAATTACAATTTAATTACAATTAATTGAATTCAATTGAACAAATTCTCCTGAATATAATGACTTTCTTCTCCTATCACAGAATATATTGGCCACTTTTTTCAGGCCCTGGGAGGTATTTTCAGTTGTTTTGGGGATCACAATCAGTTAGGAGCTTCAATTGTGTACTTCTTGCTTGGATCTGACTTTTTCCAAATCTATGTCCTAAAAACTCTTTCCTTAGTCAGCAGGTAATGAAACATTCATCTGGGGTACATTTAAAATTTCATTTGTATGAAGGAGCTTTTAAAGACTGTACTGTATATTCAGGGAAGAACATCTTTGGGTTGCTGGTAAAATCCATTTATTAGAATTAGGAGATCTGGAGGGAAATAAATCACATTATCACTAGAAGACAGCAAGAGGAAAATTCTTTTTGATGGTAGTCCAAATTTCTGTGGCTAGATCTGATAGCCTAAAGGTTACACTCTATCCATTAGTTTCCTAACTGCTATTTAAAAAATCTCATTTGCCACAATGCACTCTGATTTGGTAACACAAACACAAGGATGTTCAGTTACAAGACAAGCAAAAGCAGCCATCCAGGCAGCAAGACTATCAACAGTTTTGAAATAATCTTGATAATGGCTTGGGTCCTGTCACAAAATCTCTTCTTCCCACCCCCCTTTGCAGCCAACACTAAATCAATATTAATCAGTTCTTATAAGCATCCTGACAACCCAATTTTGTACCTCATGGAATGAAGCCTACCATTTTTGCAGAATATTATTATTATTTTTTGTTATTCGGGTTGGATTTAATGCTCATCTATACTTGTACCTCCGAGAGAGGATAATTATGTGCCTTGGATCAGTGGTTTGTTTATTATTGTTGTGCAATACTGTAAAATTGAAAGCCTATAAAACAATCACAGAAAAAACACTGTAGCATTTTGATCCCTCTCCAATGTTGATAATAGATGGTTCTTTCTGTAGTGGCTTCTGCTGTAGCAAAATCAAAATATACAGAGAATTTGGATCTTCAACTTTCCTTCTTTCCCTCCCTCCCTCCCTCCCTCCCTCCCTCCCAGTGGTGGCTTCTACAGGTTTCAAAACCAGTTCGATGAATGTGTGCTTTGCATGCGCACAGAACATTACAAAGCCACCATTTTACACCTTTACTTTGCACTGCAACACTGGTGAGTAAAAAAGCTGAGGCATGGCAATCTGTTGTGCTGCACCTCAGCCGAGCTTCAAAACTGCAGAAATAAAGGACAAACTAAGGCAGAGGCAGGTGGGCAGGGCCAACTCAGGTGAACCTTAAGCCCATGTCACACTGAACCAACGGATGCAAAGAGGATGTAAAATGGACAAAAAACCTTGCCATCCGTTCGAAAACGTGATGTACTCACTGCCTCCGTTTGGCTTCCTCTCTATCCGTCGAGCATCCGTTTATTGACGTTTCATCCGTTCAGAAAGTTTTGGGCTGCCTAAAACTTTTGCGCGGAAAATGTATCCAGTTCATCCATTCTGCATCCGCTACGCATCCGCCACGCATCCGTTACGCATCCGCTATATCCGCTAGGCATCCGCTGCGCCTCCGCGCAACTCCATCCACCTGGACGCAGGGAGGAAGCAGAACGGATGCAGAACAGATGCAGAACGGATGCAGAATGGATGCAGCATGGAAACAAAGCATTTAAAATGGAAAAAACGTTCACAGAGGGGACCTATCTCAGATATTAAGGATGTCTAGAGGATGCCTAGAGGATGCCTAGAGGATGCCTAGCGGAAAACCTATACTGCCTATAAAAAGGGGGAGCAACTCGCCTGCATCTCACTTTCAGAACAGCAGCCCAGCAGTGCTGACCTCTGCAGCCTTCATCTGACTCTTCCTCTTCCACAGCATCCAGTCATGTCCACCGTGGATTGTAACAAAGTCCTTTCGGCAGCCACCATCGTTCTTCAACAGTGCGAAGCCATCTGCAGGCTCTGTGAACTCTACTGTGAGAAGAAAAGAAGCCACCCAAAAAGAGTCTGGATCCAAAGATGGTTCGCCAGAAGAGCACAGGACGGACTGTACAACAAGCTGATGGTGAATCTCAGGAACGAAGACACTCGGGCGTTCCAGAACTTCATGAGGATGCCTCCAGCCATGTTTGATGAAGTTGTGCAGCGGCTGAGACCCAGGTTGACCAAGGCAAACACCAGCTTCCAGCCCAGCCTGGAACCTTGGCTCAAGGTGGCACTCACTCTGCACCACCTGGCCTCAGGGACGTCCTACAGGAGCATGCAGTACGGCTGGAGGGTGCCATCCAACACCATCAGCATTGTGGTCAGAGACGTGGTGCAGGCCATCATCGAAGAATACAAGGAGGAGCTCCTCCAGTACCCCTCCACTGAAGAAGGCTGGAAGAAAGTTGCAGAGCAGTGGTATCAGAAGTGGAACTTACCGCACACCGTTGGAGCCATAGATGGCAAGCACGTGGCCTGCAACTCTCCAGCCAAGTCGGGGTCCACTAATTTCAACTACAAGGGCTTCTTCAGCATCATCCTCTTTGCCATGGTCGATGTTGACTACAAGTTCATGTACATCGATGCTTCAGGCAATGGCTCATCTTCAGATGCCCAGGTATACAACGCCAGTCACCTCAAGGAGGAGCTGGAATGCAACTTCATCGTGGGCTTCCCAGATCCAGAACCCCTGCCCAACGACACACAAGATGTGCCCTACTTCATCATGGGGGATGATGCCTTCTCCCTCACAACCTACCTCATGAAGCCCTACACCTCCAGACTCCTCACCCGTGAAGAGAGGATCTTCAACTACAGGCTCTCCAGGGCAAGGTGGGTGGTGGAGAATGCCTTTGGCATCCTGGCCAACAGCTTCCAGGTACTTCTCACCACCATGCAGCATCGCCCAGAGACCATGAGGAGGATCATGGAAGCTTGCTGCATCCTGCACAATCTCATGCGCACCCGCTACCCATTCTTGCAGAACAGGCTCTTGGACCTCCAGCAAGGCAATGGGGACATGGAGCCTGGGGAATGGAGGCAAGGACGAAACCTGATCGACACTGAGGATGTGCAAGGCCCCAACAGAGCCTCACATGAAGGGAAGAAGCAGCGCAACCTCCTGAGACACTGGTGCAACTCACCAGCTGGAGCAGTGGAGTGGCAAGACAGGATGGTAGATGCTTAATGGATGCTTCCTTCAGCCTGTCTCATCACACGGATGAGATTGGGCCATGTATGTTTGGTTGGCCTACAATGAACAGGGCGTTTAATAAAGAGTTGTGTTTATGTTGACATGTGTGGATAATTATTACATTATTATTGATAATAAAGGGCCGTAGGTGTGGCACCTGGGAGGGTGGACCATACAGTCCCACTATGCTTGCACTGGAGGTTTATCTATCCCACTGCTATCCTAACCATCCCACAGTTATACCCATCCCACTGCTATCCTAACCCATCCCACAGCTATTACCCATTCCACAGGTATCCTTACCCATCCCAAAGCTATCCTTACCCATCCCACAAGCATGCAAAGGCTTAAACCATTTCTAAAAGTTTCCAGCAAGACTTTATTAAAAAAAAAGAAATGAAGCAAGTGTGAGAATCAAGAATAGACTTTATTAACAACAAGCTATAAGACAAAAATGAGTCTTTGGCACTCCTCTTGGTTGCTCAGTCTCGGGGTGAAAGGTGCAGGTGCTGTGGAGGTGGCTGATACTGGAGTGCTTGTCATCAGCTCCTCCAGAAGCAGAAGCAGCAGAAGCGCCAGCCCCAGAAGAGTGAGCCCATGCTGCAGAAGCCCCAGGAGAACCAGAGTGAGGGCCAGGGGGCGGGATGGTAGCCCTGTCCCTCTTGCCAAGGCTGGCAGCAGATGGCTGAGGCTTGCTGTGCTTCCGCATGGTTGTCAGGTCGCTGGCTGGCAGGGAGGCTGGCAGGAACCAAGGCTGGCAGGAAGGCTGGCACCAAGGCAGGCACCAATGCTGGCAGGGAGGCAGGCACCAAGGCTGGCAGGAAGGCTGGCAGGCAGGCACCAAGGCTGGCAGGCAGACCAGATGGCAGCAAGGCTGGCAGCAAGGCTGGCAGCAAGGCTGGCAGCAAGGCTGGCAGCAAGGCTGGTAGCAAGGCTGGCAGGCAGACATGCAGGCAGGGCAGGCAAGGCAGTCAATGTGTCTGGCAGCAGGTCTTTCCTCTGAATGGTGACCTGCTTCCGAGCTGCTTCCGTTATATCCGCGGGGCTGATGCAATGCATCCTCCCCGCATGCGCAATTAACACCAGGCATCCATTAGGCTTCCGCTGTGCTTCCGCTGTGCATCCGCTGTGCATCCGCTGTATCCATTCCGCGTCCGCTTTGCTGAGGCCCCCCGGAAGCCCTGCGGTTGCGCCATCCACTCCCATCCGCTTCCATCCGCTGGGCTTCCATTCTGTATCCGCTTTCCATCCGCCCTGCATCCTCCCCGCATCCGTGTTATCCGCTCCAGTTATGCAAATTTTTGCCCCTTTTGAGAGAGGATAACAACGGATGGAACATTTTGCTCATCCGCTGTGTCCTTTTTGCATCCTTTGGGCAGTGTGACATGGGCTTTAGCAACCCACCCCTGCTCCCTCCCTCCTGTCAGCCTTCCCCCCTCCTTCCCATCAGCCATCCCCTACTTGCTGCCTACCAGATTGGTTAAACTACAAATGCCATCCTCCCCTTCCATAGCCCATTTGAAAGACATGTAGTTGTGCAAGGCTATTGCAAATTCACAACGTATCAGTCACTGTTCATTCTATAAGAATAATTCCCAAAGAACCTGGAATATTCAGATACAAAGTTGATTTGGCCAGTTTTTTCATTATTGGTATTTAGGATAAATCCATCCTAAGCAAAAACAACAACAAATATTTTTTTCCTGTGAACAAAAGTACATTGTAAATAAATGACAATCATGTATACAAATTGAGTATAAGTTGCTTGGATAGGCTGAATTAAGGGATACTAGTGCAGCCAATTTAGTATGTGGTGGCTCAGTGGCTAAGACACTGAGCTTGTCGATCCAAAAGGTTGGCAGTTCGGCAACTTGAATCCCTAGCACCGCATAACAGAGTGAGGTCCCATTACTTGTCCCAGATTCTGTCAACCTAGAAGTTCGAAAGCATGTAAAAATGCAAGTAGAACAATAGGGACCACTTTGGTGGGAAGGTAACAGCATTCCATGTGCTTTCAGTGTTTCTCCTTCCTTTGCAGCTTGGATGCTATTGAAAACACTGACACAAATCCTGCTCTGTGTACCTTTATTAATGTAAATATAAGAGCATTATACTGTGATTGGTAAGAAATGTTCCTGCCAGTTTACAACCAAGTAGGTATGTTTCTATTTATAGTCTCTGGCTTTAATGGTACATTTTGTTATAAATTATTGATGACATTTAGTTGCTCCCTTGTAGATTGGTCTGTGACTGTAATTAACTTTTATCAGTCTAAAACTCAAATGAACAAGTTAGTTTCCCTCAGACTCTGTTTGCCTTGGTGGCGCCATAGTTGCTGTACTGCAGGCCACTTCTGCTAACTACTAACTAACTTTTGCTAACTAACTTTTTTATGAACTAACTTTTTTACTAACTAACTTTTGCAACCTTCTGACCAGTAGAGTTAATGGGGAAGCCAGATTCACCTAACAATGGAGTTACTAGCTGAACAGTTACAGTTGTTAAATGAATCACTGTAACTGTTAAGCTCGTAACTCCATTGTCAGGTGAATCTGGCTTCCCCATTAACTCTACTGGTCAGAAGGTTGCAAAAGGTGATCACATGACACCAGGACACTGCAACCTGGCAACTCGGGAAATATGAGCCAACTGCCAAGTGTCCAACTGTTGATATGTGATCATGCACGTTCCAGGATTTTTTTTGATTATAATATCGTCTGCTTTTTGGATATCACTGATCTACAAATCTCAGGAACCCAAATCCTATGTCAGCAGAGGATAAGTTGGCAGCTAAAATTCAGCAACATTTGGCAAACCATGACTCCCTAAATCTTAATATCACCTACTATAAAATTCTTACTTAAGATTTGCAACTTTTCTATAGATGTTTGATCATATACAAATCCATGGCTTGCATGAAAAGCTTGGTGTCTACATCTCTTATAATTAAATACCTTTCTCTGAGAGGCCACATGGTTCCTTGGCCCTAATATTCTATAACAATAAAGAACCATGTCTTGATGAATTGCTTTAATTAAATATTGCTTCTTAATACTGAAAGAAGCATCCTGCTACTAGGTACAACATGAGAGATTCCTTATTGAAGTATTTGGACATTTAATTTATAGCATTTTAATGGGGAGACACCCCATTAGCTTCCTTTTCTTTCATGCTAGGATGAGGTTGAAAAGAACAGGTGCATCTTCAATTTCCTCTAATCGTAGGAACTGTAAAAGTAACTTAAGCACACACCTGAAATCTTGTTTTGTTTTGTTTTTTTTAGAGAGAGAGAAAAAAATCAGCAATAGCAATCCTTGCTTAGTAATTATCTGAACAGTAGGTGGTTGAAGAGTGTTCTTATGTTCCACCTGCAATTCAGTTTTTTAATTTGATTGCACTTTTGACATGAACTTCCTGTATGAAATCAATGTAGAACATTTCCTGTTTTCAAGATTACATTAAATAAAAGAAAAAAGGCTGCACTTACTTGCATTATTAATATGCTTTCAGGGGAAGGAAACCTACAACAAGGCAATTTGCAGTAACGAGTTTGTAGTGATACAACAATACTAAGAATTTGAATTTTATCTACATTTCTTTCCTTCTCTTTTTCTCTCAACTTAACTTGCCCTGTACCTTCTCCTTCTGATGAGAAAAGCAAGGACATAGAGAAAACAAATTATGTCAGGCCACCTTTAAAGCTCCAATTTCTTATATTATCTTCCATTTAGAAGATGGGTGATGTCAGGAAGAGTGGCAAGATATTTTTTTCTCCAATTTTTTCAGCTTTCTTGTTTAGCTGTCATTTTTGATGGCAACTGTCTTCAGTGCAGACACCTGATACAGAAATTAACTACATACTAAGACAGTAATAATTCTCTTCCTTCCCCCAATGACAGAGTAGGATAGAATTGATATAAATCAAAGACATTTGCTGCTCTTGCAACTTCTGCAGAAGGGCCATGGCCAACGTTGAACAGCTAATTCACCACCTCCAACCTGCCATAGCCAACTCGCTTGGGATAACTCACTGCAGGACAAAAGTTACATTAATATCAAAGAAATGGTGGAATAGATTTATTAAAGAAAAGATGCAAAAGGAGGGACAAAATCAAATGTGAATGAAAAAAATAAAATAACTTCATTATTTTGAACAATTAAATTGAATTGTTAAATTATCCCATGATGAATTATCCCACAGTCAGTTGGCCATGGCAAGTTGGCCATGGCAGATTCGCTATGGCGTGTTAGCAGTGGCAAATTGTCCCAATCTTCTGAAGAACATTGATGGCAAGCACAATGCTACACATGGAATTCTATACCACACATTTCCTTGTAGGAATTGTTGAAATATAAATTGAAAACAAATTTGGAAGCTGGTCTGTATTTTCTCCTTTTCCTGAAGAGATGTGACTATCTTTATGATGATCTTTTTATTCTAAAGACTGCTTGACTTGCCTTCTTGTGGGACTGTGAGACAGTCTTTTTTCAAAAAAATCCCTCAGGCCATAATATGATGTACATTTGCCAGTGAATAATCCCTACTGAATTTAATGGATCTCCTTTCCCAGTAATCTTGTGTGGGATTATACTGTGAAATTGGTCTAGCATCCTTTTGAAATTGATTTTTCTCAGCATGTCTTTTCAGGAGTAAATCTAATTGTAGTTGGTAGGCACAGGTGACATTTTCTGTAATCAATGTATGGCTATGTAAAGTGACCCAGAGTTTACAATAATTAAGACTATTCCTCATGTTAGGCTATGGTGGCATGAAGCAGTCTTTCAGGCTAATAACAAAACAAAACATTTAATAGCTCATTGTTAACTGAAATAGAACTAAGGGTGCTATAAAAGAAAGCACACTTTGTGATGAACAAAGAAAACAAAGATAAAACTAGTACTTTATTAGTAAATTTAGTTTGCTATTCTCACCTATCAAAAGAGAATAAAACAAAAATTATAATTATCATAAGTATAATAATTATAAAAAAATTATAATTTATAATTTTTATAATTGTATAAAAATTATAAAAAAGAAAAATACATAAATTCTGTATTTTTTTCAGTAAACTGTTAACCCAAAGTATGCAATTGGTCCCTGTCATCTTCAGCCTGAAACAACTTTGTGAAGCTAAAAAGAACTTCTCCGTTTCCTAATCTGGACTGACAACTACTTCAAAATATTTCAACTTCCCAAAGAAAAGTGCTAGCTATCAATTTATTGATATACACATAGGATTTGAGGACTGGGAATTAAATGTTGCAATGTGACATAATGCTAATTCATAGCATTATGATATAGTATAATTCAAGATTGTGACCTATATTATTATTCTTCAGAATATTTAATATATTTATATAGAGAGAATGCAAACATCTAACAGAGAACTCCACTCTTTGCAGGGTCATCTGGACTTTTGCAGCCTAGATGTTTACATTTGATTTTCATACATGTTTTTTCCATTTCAGCACATGGTCTACTCCACTAAGCATTCAGTAGATGCCTTATAAATAAAAACTGAATAATTGTAGATCCATTTCTCTCTTATACATTATTGTAGCGGGAGTAGTAGTTTGGTCGAGGACCAGTGGTTAGATTGATCCATCCATCCATCCATCCACCCACCCACCAACCCAACCAACCAAAACCTGGCTTTCTTCTAACAACCAAATCAATTTGAAGATACAACATAAATCAGTTAAACATGCACAAACAAACAGTATACAGTGAGCTATCAAAAAAGCATTGGCAGCCTGCTGAGCAGACTTCAGCAAAAGTAAAACCATAGCTGATTTACCCTGGACCTATAATATTTCAAAGACAAAATAAAGACAAATACACTCTAGATTACCACATGACACAGAAAGATTTTTGATAAACCTATCTAGGTGATCATATCTTTTATCTCTTCCAATCCTATGATCCTAGGCCAGCATGCTAGCTATACTTTTTCTGATATATGGCCCATCAATATTTAAGCAATAGTTTGCTGGGGTGGCCACATATTCCTGACTATTTTTCCTCCCAGCTGAAGCTCAGGGCCAGATCAGCTTGCTATAAATGCTTTCTTACAAGGCCACTTTAAGCAATTGAGGGAGGGGCTTATATGGGAAGGAATAAGTCACAGGTTTAGTGGTGTAGCAGCTCACATGTGTGTGAGTGAGTACTTGGGACAGTACATTTTTCCACCACCCTGTTTATATATTTTAAAATATTAAATAATGGGATGCTGTGCCAAAGAATATTAGCCCTATTGTGCCTTAATATACTCTTGCCATCTCAGAAAGCATGCCGTCCTCTGCTAGTCCTGATATGATTGTCGGGAAGGGGTCTTCAAACTTGACAGCTTTAAGACTTGTGGACTTCAACTCCCAGAATTCCTCCTCCAGGCTTGTTAACTCAGGAATTCTGGAGTTGAAGTCCACAAATCTTTAACTTGCCAAGTTTGAAGAACCTTGTTTTAGAGGCTCATTTAAGGGTCTTTGTGCTTTGAGTCCCTATGATCGATTTCGTATGTTTGTAT
Source organism: Laticauda colubrina (assembly GCA_015471245.1). Lineage (NCBI taxonomy): Eukaryota > Metazoa > Chordata > Lepidosauria > Squamata > Elapidae > Laticauda > Laticauda colubrina. The sequence goes on along the minus strand of BLBF01000002.1, from coordinate 93,064,012 downwards.
GCCAAAACAAAAACAAAAAACAAAAAAATAAAAAGACCATTAAAGAGAAGAAATTGTTAAAAAGCATGTGTTAGCTTTACATAGCAGAGTGCAAATAGGGAGATTGTGCTTATCTCAGAATAACCAATCAGTTTGATGAGTTGATGATCAAAGCAAGCAAGATGAGAAGAGTGTCCTAAAAAGAGGTCAAGAAAAGTATGATTTTACTTCACAAACTGTCAAGATATTAACCTTGCTTCAAAAAGTCTAGTAAGAGAATGCCTCAGATCCCATACAGAGGAAAAGAAAAAAAAAAGAAAACTAAATCACATCTGTGGAAGCTCATCTGTGCATGTTACTTTAAACTAAAAATAACTTTTTGGGAGTTCCCTAATCATGTGGTGCCATCTCTTTTGTACTTCTCGGATAGGGGGTGTCAAACTTACATCATCATGGCATCATCACATGACGTATCATGACTTGTTTCCCCTTCACTAAACCAGGCGTGGATGTGGCCAGCGTATGATGCATCTGGCCCATGGGCCACAAGTTTGAGAGCTCTGTTCTAGTATTTCAGAAGCATTGATTCTATTGACTCACTTTTTATTCTTTAAAAAACAACAATCCAATCTAAAGCCCATGTCACACTGCACCAACGGATGGAAAGAGGATGTAAAACGGAGAGAAATACTTGCCATCTGTTGGTTAACGCGATTCATCCATTCTGTACTCACTGCATCTGTTTTTCATGTTCTCTATCCGTCCAGCATTCGTCGACTGAGGTTCCATCCGCTCAAAAAGTTTTGAGCTGCTCAAAACTTTTTGGGTGGAAAATGTATCAAACGTGTCCTCTCTGCATCTGCAATGCATACGGGGAACATCCGTTCTACATCCGTTGTCATCCGTTACGCATCCGCTATATCTGCTAGGCATCCACTGTGTATCCACGCAACTCAAATCTGCTCCAGTGGAAAAAGGACACAGGGAGGAAGCGAAACGGACGCGGAACAGACACAAAACGTGTTAGGGATAACATTGTTTACCCTAACTGGTTTAGGTGAAATAATAACTATGAATCATAGTTGTGTATGTTAAAGTGTCTGCAGCTTTAACTGTGGGATAG
>BLBF01000002.1:93035103-93062900 GCA_015471245.1 Laticauda colubrina | reverse complement strand
AGCAGATCTGTGTGTGTTTAAAAGAGAAAATAATGGAACGGTGTCATGATTATTATTATTTACAGATGATATTGCTTTGATAACTAAGACTAATAATGAAGCTAATGAGATTATACCATTATTAGCCAAAAAGATAAAATTAAAGCATTTAGGTGAAATTGTAGCGTGAACGGAGAAAGGATGAAAGCGGATGCAGCTCGCATACAAAGCATTTAAAATGGAAAAAATGTTCGCAGAGGGGACCTATCTCGGATATTAAGGATGTCTAGAGGATGCCTAGAGGATGCAAAAGGGCACATAGTGGAAAACCTATATTGCCTATGAAAAGGGGGAAGAACTCACCTGGATCTCACTTTCAGTCTAGCAGCACTGCTGTGCAGACCTCTGCAGCCTTCATCTAGCTCTTGCTCTTCCACAACATCTATTGATGTCCACCATGGATCGTAACACACTCCTTTTAGTAGCCACCATCATTCTGCAACAGTGCAAAGCCATCTACAGGCTCTTTCAACTGTTCTACGGGAAGAAAAGAAGACGTCCAAGAAGTGTCTGGGTCCAAAAATGGAGAAGAGCAGAGTATAGACTGTACAACAAGCTGATGTTGGAGCTGAGGAACGAAGACCCTCGTGCATTCCAGAACTTCATGATGATGCCTCCAGCCATGTTTGATGAAGTTGTGGAGTGGCTGAGACCCAGGTTGACTAAGCAGAGCACCAACTTCCGGCCCAGCCTGGACCCTGGGCTCAAGGTGGCACTGAATCTGCGCCACCTGGCCTCAGGGACCACATACAGGAGCATGCAGTATAGCTGGAGGGAGCCACACAACACCATCAGCATTGTGGTCAGAGAAGTGGTGCAGGCCATCACCGAAGAATACCTGGAAGAGCTCCTCAAGTGCCCCTCCACTGAAGAAGGCTGGAAGAAAGTTGCAGAGCAGTGGTATCAGAGGTGGAACTTCCCCCACACTGTTGGAGCCATAGATGGGAAGCACGTGGCCTGCAAAGCTCCAGCAAAGTTGGGGTCCACTTATTTCAACTACAAGGGCTTCTTCAGCATCATCCTCTTTTCCATGGTCGATGCTGACTACAAATTCATGTACATCGATGCTTCAGGCAACGGGTCAGCTTCAGATGCCCAGGTATACAACGCCAGTGACCTCAAGGAGGGGCTGGAATGCAACCTCATCAAGGGCTTCCCAGATCCAGACACCTTGCCCAATGATACACAAGATGTGCCCTACTTCATCATGGGGGATGACGCCTTCTCCCTCACAACCTACCTCATGAAAACCTACACTTCCAAATGCCTCACCCGTCAACTACAGGCTGTCCAGGGCAAGGCGGGTGGTGGAGAACGCCTTTGGCATCCTGGCCAACAGGTTCCAGGTACTTCTCACCACCATCCAGCATCGCCCACCGTGAGGAGGATTGTGGAAGCTCGCTGCATCCTGCACAATCTCATGCCCACCCACTTCCCAGTCTTGCAGAACAGGCTCGTGGACCTCCAGCAAGGCAATGGGGACATGGAGCCTGGGGAATGGAGGCAAGGGCAAAACCTGATAGACACTAAGGATGTGCAAGGCCCCAACAGAGCTTCACGTGAAGGGAAGAAGCAGTGCAACCTCCTGAGACACTGGTACAACTCCCCAGCTGGAGCAGTGGAGTGGCAAGACAGGATGATAGATGATTAATGGATGCTTCCTTCGGCCTGTCTCATCACACTGATGAGATTAGGCCATGTATGTTGGGTGGGTCTACAATGAACAGGGCATTTAATAAAGAGTTGTGTTTATGTTAACATATGTGGATGAATGATTACATTGTTATTGATAATAAAGGAACATAGGTGTGGCACCTGGGAGGATGGACCATACAATTCCCACTATGCTTGCACTGGAGGTTTATTTATCCCATAGCTATTACACATTCCAAAGGTATCCCAGCCCATCCCATTGTTATCCTTACCCATCCCACAAGCATGCAACGGCTTCTAAAAGTTTCCACCAAGACTTTATTTAATAAAATAAATGAAGCAAGTGTGTGAAGCAAAGATAATCTTTATTAATAACAACCTGTAAAAAAAAATGACCCAAGTCAAAAATAAAAGCAAAAATAAAGTCAACAGGTAACCACCCAGTCTCTGGCACTCTTCTTGGTCACTCAGAGGCATGCCCAATCTCAGGGGTGAAGGGTCCAGGTGCTGTGGAGGTGGCTGCTGCTGGAGTGCTGGTCTGAGGCATCATTGGGGTGCCTGGCCCCGAGAGGACAACAGGGGACGGTGTGTTCAGGAAGCTCTCAGATAGCTGGCTCAGCCCCATGATGTTCAGAGCCCCTTTCTCCATGACATGTGGTGTCAGCCCCAATACCGATGACAGATGTACTGAGGCTGGGCTTGGCTGTGGGGTGGAGGAAGGAGCAGTGTAGTGGGACTGTCTGGTCTGCAGCTGGGTGAGGACTGGTGTCGGTGGCATCTGTGGTGTGGGTGGCATCTGTGGCTGGCATCGGTGGCATGGGTGGCATCAGTGGCATCAGTGACACCGGTGGCATCCGATGTACCTGTGCCTGGACTGGGAAGGGCTGCCTGTGCTGCTGGACCTGCTGGTAGCCATAGCCTTGGTAGGGGAGGGCCTGTAGAAATCCTTGGAAGGGCTGTGACATCACCTGGGGTGGAGGAGCAGACCTGGACTGGATGGGAGCAGGTTCATCTTGGTCTGGAGAGTTGTGAAGAAGATCCGTGATCCTGTCCTTCACCACCTGGTACTGTGGTTCTGACAAGTTCATGAGGGTCTGGCTGACATCAGCGAGGAAGGGCTTGCAGTTGGAGGATGGGGCGTCGGTGTGTACCAGCTGAGAGAGGAGATCTACGCTGCTCCTGATGGTGTCTCTTATCTCCAGCAGGACAGTGTGGCTCTGCCCCTCCGGTTTGTCTCTCTGCCTTTCTGTGGACGTGGAGCTGGGGGTGGATACGGGTTGGGCTGTGGTGGAAGTGCCATCTCCTTTCTCCCACTGCGTCAGGGGGTCCTCCACGTGCTCCACCACGAGTAGTACAGCTGTCAGGGGGGGCTCCATCATGGCACACTCCACAGATACCTGCCTGGACACAGGAGCTGACTCTTTGTCAGAAGAGGACTGGCTCTCAGCAGGCTTCCTGAAAGAGAGCGTTGTGAGAGGGGCTGCTCCTTGGTGGCGGATCTCACCCTCCAAGAAGCTGCACTTGGCTATCATGTAGGTCTCTCTGTCCGTCAGCTTGACCACGGCCTGGCCTGATTTCTGGAGGTGCAGTTTCCCGTACCAGGTGTGCATGTGATTCCACCAGCCGAGGAGCACCTCCGAAGTGTAGCCCAGGCTCTCCGACTTCTCTCTCCAAGCAGCCTGCTTCCTTTTGGTGTCTCGATAGAACCTGTGTCCCTTCCGCCATCAATACTCATTCTCCCTCAGCCACTCCAACACTTCCTCCTCATGTTCCTCTTCTATGTTTTATTGCCTCCTCTCCCGTTCACGCGTCTCCCTCTTCCTCCCTTTGGCAGGGCCATATGGGCCCATCATCAGAGGGGCTTCGAGGTTGTAGGGGCTGCTCCTCCACACCACCACCAGCAGCAGCAACAACAGTAGCAGCAAAAGCAGGACCAGCAGCACCAGCAGCACCAGCAGCACCAGCAGCACCAACAGAACCAGGAGCAGGACCAGGAGCACCAGCAGGACCAGCATGACCAGGAGCACCAGCAGGACCAGGAGCATGAGCAGGACCAGGAGCACCAGCAGGACCAGGAGCAGTGCCAGCAGAGTAAGTACCAGCAGGAACAGCAGGCCGAGGAGCAGCACCAGCAGAGTAAGCACCAGCAGAAGCACCAGCATCAGGATCAGCGCCAGCAGAGTAAGCACCAGCAGGAGCACCAGCATCAGGAGCAGCGCCAGCAGAGTAAGCACCAGCAGAAGCACCAGCACAGGAGCAGTGCCAGCAGAGTAAGCACCAGCAGAAGCACCAGCACTAGGAGCAGTGCCAGCAGAGTATGTACCAGCAGAAACACCACCACCAGAAGCAGCATAAGCAGAAGCACCACCACCAGAAGCAGTATCAGCAGAGTAAGCACCAGCAGAAGCACCACCTGCAGAAGCAGCATCAGCAGAAGCACCACCTCCAGAAGCAGCATCAGTAGAAGCCCCAGCACCAGAAGATCGAGCCCAGGCAGCAGAAGCCCCAGCAGAAGTAGAGTCAGGGTCAGGGGGTGTGATGGTGGCCCTATCCCTCTTGCCAGGGCTGGCAGCAGATGGCAGAGGCTTCCGTTTCTTCCTCATGGTTGTTGGGTTGCTGGCTGGCTGGCTGGCTGGCAAGCTGTGTCTGGAAGCAGGTCTTTCCTCTGAATGGTGACCTGCTTGGGAGCTGCTTCCCTTTATATCCGCGAGGCTGACGCAATGCATCCTCCCCGCATGCGCAGTGAATTCTAGGCATCCTCTAGGCTTCTGCTAGGCATCTTCTCGGCATCCGCTGTGCATCCACTTCATCTGCTCGTTGTCCACTCTGCATCTGCTCTTTCTGTTTTGCGTCTGCTTTGCTGCGCTCCCCTGGAAGCCTTGCGGATGTGCCATCCACTCTCATCCGCTTCCATCCACTAGGCTTCCGTGGAGCATCCACTTTCCATCCGCCCTATGTCCTCCCCCCGTCCATTCCTTTCTGTGTTGTCCGCTCTGGTTTTGCAAATTTTTGCCCTTTTTGAGAGCAGATAACAATGGATGGAACATTTTTCTCGTCCGTTGTGTCCTTTTTACAAATGTTTTGCATTCGTCGGCCAGTGTGACAGGGCCTTAACTGATTCAGAAAAAGGTTTGGTTCTTCTAAGCAAGATACATTGTATGGTAAGAATCAAAGATATTGTAAATTAATCTTATGGGGAGAAAGGAGAACTGCAAAGAGGACACAGAAACATACTCCTATTCTTTCAGTGAAGAGCCAGACATTAGAAATTTAGTTGCAATCTGTATTTTATTAAATGCTTACTCTTTAGTTATCTTGAAATCCATGGGACTTGAAAGCAAAAGTTGTATGCTCCTGCCACATCAGGTTTAATTATGACAATAATTAAGAAGTCACGATCATGTTCTTATTTTAATATGGTGGAAATGTTGTACGACACATGCTGAATTCAAGGTATCTGACAATAAAGATAAAGATATTAAGATACAATTTAGAAGACTAAAGAGTTGGAAAATGATAGAAAAAGTGACCTGTTAGAATCAAAATACCATCCTAAAAAGATTTCCCCATTCAGGAGAAGTCGAAATAAATCTGTTTTAAACAAATATTTGGATATGAAATTTGGAATTGAAAATATTTCTCTCTCATTTCAACTAAATAAATCCTGGGGGACTATGAAACAATTGAAGTTTTTCCACAGTTGTTTTTTTAGGAAGATCTGACAAATGGCCAGTAGAAGTTATTGGCACAGTTAGGTGTTAATTTTACTTTTATAAAAAAAATATTTTGTACATGAAGTTTAATCTATGCACCACAATTTACATTCTTAGACACTGGAACCAGTAGATGGTTGAAGTAATGTCCTTTTAGTACATACATATTTTGCTATCACTTTTTTTATGCCCTACCTAAAATTTTGCACCATACTATTACAGTTATCCCATTAAATTCAGTTTGAAATACCTCTGATTTTTGGTAATTTAATGATTTTAGATACTGTCCATAACTCTTACATAGATTTATACAGCTGAATTTACTGTTGATTCTGAAATCCTACCTATATATACAGCATAGCCTTCATGGTATTGGTATTATGTTTCTATATTTCTGCTCATACTTTAAATTCTAGTTATTCTTGTAATACATAGATTAAATTATTGGCATGATATTGGTTTTAATTTTAGCACTGAAAATAAATTTTGCTGATCAATGATTGAAATAAAAGACTGCTACTGCTTTGCATAGATAGATCTTATTTTTCAAATAGCTTGATACAAAGTAATACAGATTATGAAATCTTGGAAGATTTATTCCAATGAGTTTATATAGTGGAAAGTTGGTAAATGTGGTGTATTATTTGTCTAATTTTTAAGAAAATGATGTGATATAGTAAGATACACGAATTATATTAATTAGAAGATTTACACTATCTAACTTGGACAGGTGTGACCATTGAAATAAAAAGCACCATGATATCGATTCTTTTCAAATATTAACTATTGAAAGGAATCAGTAGTTAGGCTTATTATGACAAAATATTAAAAATACAGATTGCACTTATCTGGACAAGCACAGGATTTTGACTCTGTAACACATTGCTATGTCCAGAAAATAATGTTCTATCACTGTTTATGGGAAAAAAATACCTTTCTCTGCCTTTCTATATATCCATACTAAAGGACATATATGGTGTGTGTGTGTGTGTGTGTGTGTGTGTGTGTGTGTGTGTGTAGTATAATGTTACGTAACATGGAATCATATCATATCATATATCATTTCTATACTGCCCATTACACTTTCATGCACAGAATCAAGTTTTGAATTATCTTCTGAAAGGCTTGGACTATTTTACCATTTCCAGTTGGTAAGATGTTTCATAAGGCGGGAGTGACAGCAAAAAAGGATCTCTTTCTAGAATCTGCCAGCCAAAATTTGTTGGCTGATGGGATCTGCAACATACCCTCCTTTCTTCACTAGACGGGATGAGTCGATGAAATAAAGAGAAGGCAGTTCATCAGCTAATTTATATATAAACATTCTAAAAGTCACCTGTAAACCACAGCAACATCATTAAATATAGAGAAAGTGAATTTGCACTCCAATATAGCAAGGAACAATGTATTGTTGGAAGAAATATCCTTCTGGGTCTAGTTCCAAGTGGGGAAAAAGACATTGGAAACATGGAGGCTATTTGGAAGGTTTAATGGTGGACAGGACCACATGGCCTAGATCTCCAAAGAAGGGTGATCACATGCTCCAAGGTGAAGGAAGAGATCAAGAAAAAGGCTGATATGCTGAGAGTGCCTGGGTTTTATAACCTTTGTTCGGATTTGAATTGAAGCTTGTTTCTAATTGGTTGTCAGACTCCCATGAGGCCATGCAGGGGCAACTCTGTAGGCTGTCCTGAGTTCCAGGCTTGGTTGAGCCTTTCTGGATGGTGATGCACTGAAAGAAAAACATCTACCTTTACCTGGAGATCTTTGTTATGTAAAGTATTCTGCCCCAGGCCTTAATGGTCCACCCATTAACAAAGATGGGGGTGAGCTTCTACTTCTGAGGTGAGTTTCTGCTTCTGAGTTTCTACTCTTTTTAGGGGAAATATTCTGCCTTTTTAATATTTCCCAGGATATTTCATTTTTCTAGGAGACAGGTGGGTGCTAATTTCCTACAGTATATAAATCTGTATTACATTTGTAAGGATAGATTAACCTCCTGACTTTTTCTCTTTATTCTTGATTAGATTAAAGCAGAATGCAGGTCTGTGTTAGGAGTCCCATCTATGCATATTTACATCTAATTTCAAAGTTAAATGTAAAGTGTAATCTGTATGTATCCCTATAATTTTAAAATTAAATAATTACACTTAATAGCATTGATGTGAAGTTTGAATTCAATATACTTAGTTCAGTTATAACAGTACTAATTACATTCAGAATGCAGCCATGAAATCAAAGAATAGTTTCTACTACTATTAAAAGTATAATATTCAAAATTACTGCTTGAATTACTTTTTGTCTTTATGTAAAATTATGGCAAATAGTATCAAAACAAATCAAACAATGACACCACAGATTCATTTTCTCCCAAAGGAAGGAGTTCATGCTGTTGACATTAATTCTAAGTAAACAACAAAGATAGAAAAATGTTTGACATCTATTAATTCATAAATCTGGATTATTTTCTACATTGGAATGAACCAGTCTGCATTAGGTTCTGATAGGTCCTTACCAAGGTGTTCATGGACAGTTTTCTTTTTCAAGTTATTAGTCACCCTTCCTCAAATTTCCACTTAGACTGTTCTTTATCTTTTTCTGCCTAGCTAAGATAAATGATGATAATATGAGCTAGAATCTAATTTGCTTGATTTACATCTAGCTGCTTTTTTCTTGCTTCTGGATGATGCAACTATGTCTGTTTGTTATGTTCTCATTAATTCATTTTGTGCTTTTTCTTTTGCTTGTAAAATGCCTGGATGCTGGACTTGTTGTTGTTTTCTTACTTTAAAAGTTCAGATGTCACACTGCACCAATGGATGCAAAGAGGATGTAAAATGGACAAAAAACCTTGCCATCCATTGGTTAACACGATGTACTCACTGCCTCCGTTTTGCTTCCTCTCTATCCGTCCAGCATCCGTTTATTGACGTTTCATCCGCTCAGAAAGTTTTGAGCTGCTCAAAACTTTTGAGCGGAAAATGTATCCAATGCATCCGTTCTGCATCCGCTATGCATCCGCTACGCATCCGTTCTGCATCCGTTACGAATCCGATATATCCGCTAGGCATCTGCTGTGCATCAGCACAACTCGCATCCGTTCGGATGCAGGGAGGAAGCGGAATGGATGCAGAACGGATGCCTAGCGGATGCAGCACAGAAACAAAGCATGTAAAACAGAAAAAAACGTCCGCAGAGGGGACCTTTCTCGGATATTAAGGATGTCTAGAGGATGCCTAGAGGATGCCTAGAGGATGCAAAGGGACACCTATACTGCCTATAAAAAGGGGAGCAACACATCTGGATCTCACTTTCAGACCAGCAGCCCTGCTGCAGATCTCTGCAGCCTTCATCTGACTCTTCCTCTTCCACAACATCCATTGATGTCCAACATGGATCATAACACACTCCTTTTGGTAGCCACCATCTTTCTGCAACAGTGCGAAGCCATCTACAGGCTCTTTCAACTGTTCTATGGGAAGAAAAGAAGGCATCCAAGAAGTGTCTGGGCCCAAAATTGGATCAAGAGAAGAGCAGAGGACGGACTGTACAACAACCTGATGGTGGAGCTCAGGAACGAAGACACTCGGGCATTCCATAACTTCATGGAGATTCCTCCAGTCATGTTTGATGAAGTTGTGGAGCGGCTGAGACCCAGGTTGACCAAGGCAAACACCAACTTCCGGCCCAGCCTGGAACCTGGGCACAAGATGGCACTCACTCTGTGCCACCTGGACTCAGGGACCACATACAGCAGCATGCAGTACGGCTGGAGGGTGCAACACAACACCATCAGCATTGTGGTCAGAGAAGTGGTGCAGGCCATCATCGAAGAATACAAGGAGGAGCTCCTCCAGTGCCCCTCCACTGAAGAAGGCTGGAAGAAAGTTGCAGAGCAGTGGTATCAGAAGTGGAACTTCCCCCACACCGTTGGAGCCATAGATGGCAAGCACGTGGCCTGCAAGGCTCCAGCCAAGTCGGGATCCACTTATTTCAATTACAAGGGCTTCTTCAGCATCATCCTCTTTGCCATGGTCGATGCTGATGACAAGTTCATGTACATCGATGCTTCAGGCAACAGCTCATCTTCAGATGCCCAGGTATACAATGCCAGTCACTTCAAGGAGGAGCTGGAATGCAACCTCATCGTGGGCTTCCCAGATCCAGAACCCCTGCCCAATGACACACAAGATGTGCCCAACTTCATCGTGGGGGATGATGCCTTCTCCCTCACAGCCTACCTCATGAAGCCCTACACTTCCAGACTCCTCACCCGTGAAGAGAGGATCTTCAACTACAGGCTGTCCAGGGCAAGGTGGGTGGTGGAGAACGCCTTTGGCATCCTGGCCAACAGGTTCCAGGTACTTCTCACCACCATGCAGCATCGCCCAGAGACCGTGAGGAGGATCATGGAAGCTTGCTGCATCCTGCACAATCTCATGCCCACCTGCTACCCAGTCTTGCAGAACAGGCTCGTGGACCTCCAACAAGGCAATGGGGACATGGAGCCTGGGGAATGTAGGCAAGGGTGAAACCTGATAGACACTGAGGATGTGCAAGGCCCCAACAGAGCCTCATGTGAAGGGAAGAAGCAGCGCAACCTCCTGAAACACTGGTGCAATTCCCCAGCTGGAGCAGTGGAGTGGCAAGACAGGATGATAGATGCTTAATGGATGCTTCCTTGAGCCTGTCTCATCACACTGATGAGATTGGGCCATGTATGTTGGGTGGGCCTACAATGAACAGGGCATTTAATAAAGAGTTGTGTTTATGTTCAAATGTATGGATCAATGATTACATTGTTATTGATAATAAAGGGCCAAAGGTGTGGCATCTGGGAGGGTGGACCATACAGTCCCACTATGCTTGCACTGGAGGTTTATCTATCCCACAGCTATTACCCATCCCACAGGTATCCCTGCCCATCCCACTGTTATCCTTACCCATCCCACAAGCATGCCAAGGCTTAAACCATTTCTAAAAGTTTCCACCAAGACTTTATTTAAAAAAAAAAAAAGAAATGAAGCAAGTGTATGAATCAAAAATAGACTTTATTAACAAGAAGCTATGAAACAAAAATGAGTGTCTGGCACTCCTCTTGGTCGCTCAGTCTCAGGGGTGAAGGGTCCAGGTGCTGTGGAGGTGGCTGGTGTTGGAGTGCTTGTCATCAGCTCCTCCAAAAGCAGAAGCAGCAGAAGCCCCAGCCCCAGAAGAGTGAGCTCGTGCTGCAGAAACCCCAGCAGAACCAGAGTGAGGGCCAGGGGGCGGGATGGTAGCCCTGTCCCTCTTGCAAGGGCTGGATGCAGATGGCTGAGGCTTGCTGTGCTTCCGCATGGTTGTGGGGTTGCTGGCTGGCAGGGAGGCTGGCAGGAACCAAGGCTGGCAGGAAGGCTGGCAGGCAGGCAGTCACCAAGCCTGGCAGGCAGACATGAACCAAGGCTGGCAGGAAGGCTGGCAGGGAGGCAGGCACCAAGGCTGGAAGGAAGGCTGGGAGGCATGCAGGCACCAAGGCTGGCAGGCAGACTGGCTGGCAGCAAGCCTGGCAGGCAGGCAGACAGCAAGGCTGGCAGGGAGGCTGGCAGGCAGGCAGACAGCAAGGCTGGCAGGGAGGCTGGCAGCAAGGCTGGCAGGGAGGCTGGCAGCAAGGCTGGCAGCAAGGCTTGCAGGCAGACATGCAGGCAGGACAGGCAAGGCAGTTGATGTGTCTGGAAGCAGGTCTTTCCTCTGAATGGCGACCTGCTTCCGAGCTGCTTCCGTTATTTCCGCGGGGCTGACGCAATTCATCTTCCCCACATGCACAATTAACGCTCAGCATCCGCTAGGCTTCCACTGTGCATCCGCTGTGCATCCGCTTCATCCGCTGTGCATCCATTCTGCATCCGCTGTATCCATTCCGCATCCACTTTGCTGCGGTCCCCCGGAAGCCTAGCGGATGTGCCATCCGCTCCCATCCGCTTCCATCCGCTGGGCTTCCTTTCCGCATCCTCTTTCCATCCGCCCTGCGTCCTCCCCGCATCCGTGTTATCCACTCCGGCTATGCAAATTTTTGTCTCTTCTGAGAGCAGATAACAACGGATGGAACATTTTTCTCGTCCGTTGTGTCCGTTTTGCATCCATTGGGCAGTGTGACAGGGCCTTAAATGATTTAAACAAACAAACTGCAACATGAAAACTTATCAGGATAAATTGCCCTTCCCAATTTTATTTTGTTAAATTATATTGGGAGTGATCTGAATAATTTTTTTTCCAGTCTTGGGCCAGGCATATTCAATAAACAAACTTGAGGCTGCATTCCACCATAACTTCACTGGTTTCTTATATTCAAACTGGAGGACATAGGAATCTTTTTTTTCAGGGGGGAGGCCCCTCCCAGTAAATGTTTTTCTTTCATATTAAGATAAGGAGACTTCTGAAGGCTGCTTCCCATCTGTAAGTGTTTTGACAAAATTGCATAGATCAGTAGGTCTTTTCTTTTTTTCCTATCTCATTACTGAACCCAATGCAATGTTATTTCATCTACCACTATAAGGACTCCAAAATTACAACTTTAATTTTTACAAATTATCTTCTCATCCTTGCTGAAACACCGAGGCAGAAAAACAGTATATATTAACAGTGGCGCCATCTGCCTGGTTCCACATTTTGTATTGAATACATAGAGATACATTCAGTGCAGGATATGAGATTAAGGCAGCCAAGAAAACAAGTGCATGAGAAACAATAATTTCTAGTGGTCAAACAGTATAATTTCATAGTCCTTAATGAGGTCACTGGGAAAACAGTTGAAAGAATAGCTATTTATTATTAAATTAATTTGGATTAATTAAATTTGGATTGATCAAAACATTCCAAATTATGTTAAATTTTCCTGTGAACATGTAGAGTAGAGTAGAGTACTCAATGTAGTAGTCATGTAGAGTACTCAATATACAAGGAGGGCCAAGACCAAATATTTTGTGCTCATGTCCCCCTTCTTGGTGGTAGTAGTACATATGATCCTCTCCGAGATATACATTGCAAGATGGCTGCAGTAGATGACAGAACTGCATTCCTGAGACACAAGAAAGCAAATTGTCAGGCATCCCACTCAGTCATATAGCAAAGAAAGAGTCCTATTATTGCCAAGAGTATACTTTACTGAAGCCCAGGTGGTTACAAAAGTAGTGTAAACTGAATCTGAGGTTGTCCCATGCAAGTAATACAAAGTAAAATTTCCTCTTCCCCTGCCCCTGCCCCCAGCTATCTCCAGGTTATCTGGAAATGTCCAATTAGGTGCTTATATATTGTTTAGAAAACAGGTTCTCAGTTCCCAGCTCTACATATCAATAGTCGGTTTTGGCTGGCTGAAACTTGTCACAAGGTGCAGCTGGGCTTCCATCCCCACTACTTCTTCCTTGCATCCCTCCCCCCATGCTAATGTCAGACTGTCAGCTCATGAAGCATGGTTAGCAGAGATACAGCCAAGACCTCTTGAAATGAGTCTACTCCTTCAAAATAAAATATAATAATAGTTAATAGCACATCATATCAGAAGGGTCATTTGGGTTTGTTAAGGTACTTAGCATGGAAATGGTGGGTAAGGCAGGGGAAGCGCAGGTGGGACACCTCAACCCACTCAATGTCAGAGTGGGACAAGTCCTCCCATAAAATTAGGCATTGCAACTTTGATTTACAGCAGAAAGAAGCAAGGATTCCCTTGACCTCAAAATGTTGTTCTCTTTCTGTTAGGATTAGAAGAACTGGTGGTTTTGTCGCAGCTATCTTTTAGGCCTGGGGGAAGGAGTATAGTAGATTGGAACTTGGCATCCCCCCTTCATATCCTAGTTCTCTTTGAACTGGCAGCTTTATTGAGTCTTGTGGTGGGTCTAAATCAAATGATTCCAAGAAAAAAAATCCCTCTTGTTATGAAGGTACAGCTATCTGTAACATAATATGCAAGAAAGAGACTTTGGACATGTCCCATATCCCCACAATTTTGATATTTCACTGAGATATAAGGATTTTAAGCTTAATTGCCTCCTTTTCCCCCCCTTCCCCCCCAAAATAATTGTAGTTCCTTTGCTAACACAAACAATATTTTAAGCAGATAAAGCCAAACACTAGCAAGGCCAGACTTAATGACAAATTATATTGGTTGCAAAGTATGAAATGTGTGGATTTATTTATTGAGTCATGACTGAGGTCTTTGATGCCAAATGAGGCATGAAACATATTGTCAAATTCTTAATGACAGCCTATGCAATGATGATGGGTTCTAATTTTATTTAGTTGTATGGTAAGAGATATCTGTTTCAAGAGATATCTGTATGAAATGTGCAGTTGAATCTGAGAAATTGCCATAATCTGCTTGGTATTTTTAATTTGAGTGATCAAGGATTTCAAATATAACATTATTATAGATGTTCATCATAATATACAACCATATTTTTAGAAGGATGGATTTCCAATAGAAAAGAATATCTGAGGCTCAGGAATTAACTATGAACTGCTTAGTGTTTTCTGATGTTGATTGTTTCCTTGCAAACATTTCATCTCCCAAATAGATAATGATGTTACCTAGCTGGGTAATGAAATGTCTTCACACAAACAACCAAGCTCAGCCTCAAGAACTCCAAAGGATTAACTTTTACAAATAAGGGTGGTGGCGTGTGGTTTAGCAGTATGGGGAGACAGCACTCTGCTCCGCCTTGCTGAGTTTCAGCATTCTGGTGGCCATCCAAGGTGAAATCAGTCCTGGGGGGATCAATGACAGAGAGGAAAACCTTTGGAGCTGAAGAGCTGAAGGTGCAATCCCCAGCGGTGTGATCGGAGGAGCCCTCAAAGCTGGCACTGAAGAGTCGGATCTTAATGGCCAATCCAGAGACCAAACGACCCACAAAATAGGAGAGGGAAGTGAAGAGAGAGTACGGTGTGAAGAAGTTGTGTTAGCAGTGAGAGGGGAATTGCTTGGAACTGCCAAAATGAGCCCAGAAAGAGACGGTGAAAGGGAAAGCTCAAAGCATCACCTGGACAGTGAATACAATGAGGAGAGTGGACATGAATTAAGAGAAGAGGGGAAATGAAAGTGGACTATTTGAAAAGGGGTAATTGAAACTTTTAG
The DNA here is from genome assembly GCA_015471245.1 of Laticauda colubrina. Taxonomy (NCBI): domain Eukaryota; kingdom Metazoa; phylum Chordata; class Lepidosauria; order Squamata; family Elapidae; genus Laticauda; species Laticauda colubrina. The sequence goes on along the minus strand of BLBF01000002.1, from coordinate 93,048,395 downwards.
GTTCCTAAAAGAATAACATTATTGCAGCAGAAGAAGAAACAAAGAAGCAGATAAAAAGACTGAAAAGGAAAATGATTCTGACAGTGCAAAAAGAGAAGTAAAAGTTAACCCTTCAAATGCACAGCTTTTAACATTACAGTAAGATTTAAGAAATCTGGTTGGAACTTTTAGAATACCTTAACTGAAAATTAATGGACAATCATGATTATAATATTTTTTAACCTATATACTCAAAAGCATTGTGATTAAGCTCTTCTCTTATTTTCTTTTCCTCTTTCTTTTTTCTCTTTTTCCTTAGTGATTATATTATATGATAAAAAACTTAAATACGTATATTGATTGAATTATATAGTGAATAGAGTGTAAAGAAGAATATATACATATAGAGAAAAGTGAATGTTTAAGTAATATATATTATAACACAAGTTAAAAAATTTAATATAGATATTCTTTAAGAATTATATTGATTGACTCATTCCAGGAATTGTTTTGTTTTCCCCTACTAGTAAACTTTTATTGTCATCAAAATGTATTGGAATATAGAATAGTAACTTTATAAATTTAGATTGACTATTAGTGATAAGAATTTAATTGTATAAGTTAGCTGTTAAATAATCAATTGGCTAAACATTTTATTATTAAAAGTATTAAAGTAATCTAAAGTATTAAGGTATAAACAAATAAAAGTATATAAGAAGTATATTAGATGTAACAGATTGGCAAAGAATTAATATAAATAGCTCTGGATATTGGAGCTGATTTGTAAAACAAATCTACGATTTGCATAGATTAATTATTTTTTTAAATTTACTGAACATAGGATTTAATACAAGACATAGAGGGGGTAGACTACAGGGTAGAATAAGGATAGTGACAGAAACTAGGGAAACAGTGAGCATTGGAAGGTGTTGTGGGACAAGATAGAAAGAATATTAGGACAACAAAATAGAATATTACAAGAAATGACAAGTAGTGAAGACCGGGGAGAAACTCACCCCAGCAACAACCACAGTGATACCATCTCCATCTACACAAAGATCCATAGAGGGAATGCTTACAACAGATAAAACAACAGCCATGATGAATGCACAGACCATGCAAGCCACCTTGTTAACAATACAAGAGACAATGATAAAGCTACAGGAAAGCATGACTAGGAATCACGGAGAAATGAAAATAGAGATGGAAGAAGTGAAAAGATAAGTGAGAAAGGACATTCAGAAGTTGGATGAGAAAGTAGGTCTGATTCAAGAAATCTTACAAAAGAATGACCAATGACTCCGAATGATTGAGAAAAGAACAGAAAAAACAGAACAGAAATTAGAGTTGTTAGATCAAAGAATGCAAGAAAGGGACAAGAAAGTAGACAGCTCACTGATTCAGTTGGAAATGGAGAGGGCCTTGTTCTATCTACATTTTCAGAAAATGGAAGAAATGAAGGCAATCTAGAGAGATAAGAGTGAGATAATCAATGAATTAGACGAAGTCTACTGAGTCTACACAAATTATGCCAGAAGATTCAAACTGCCAAAAGAAGTTCACATCCATTTTGCACAGAAAAAAGTGAGGGATATAATCTGTAAAATTACTAGAGATGAACCTATGACATATAAAGGAAAATAAATCATAACATTAAAACAAGGCCCAAAAAGAGTTCTTGAACAAAGGAAAGAATATCACTTTCTGGCTGACCGACTTAATAAAAACAAGATACTTTTCAGATGGATAACACCAGAGGGAATGTTGATGTTGTGGCAAGGGAAGAAGATGAAGATAGACACAGTGGATAAAGCGCAAGATTTCCATGCACAACTAACAAGTACAGAAGAATCCAGTAGCAGTAGAGAATGGATGAAAAATTAATTTCTAAAATGTATAACTCTCTATTAGAATTTGAAATGGCAGAAGAAATAGTTAAAGGCCCAATGATTGCATGGGCAAGGAATGTAGGGCAAAACATTAATCTGGAAAACTGGGAAAAAGTTTGGAAACAAAATTACAAAATAACAATATCAGCTGTCTGTAAAGAAAATCAATACAAAATGGGTTATTGATGGCATCTGGCACCCTCAAGGTTAGCAAATATGTACCCAAACTTAAAGGCCCAGTCCCTCTGGCCGATGGATGCAAAACATATGCATAAAGGACACAGTGGATGAGCAAAATTTTGGGGGTGGCTCCATTCGTTGTCATTTGCTCCAAAAAATGGCAAAAATTTGCAAAAACAGAACGGAAAAGAACGGAAAAGAATGGACATGGGTAGTATGTAGAGGGGATGTTAAATGGATGTTCATAGGAAGCCTAGCGGATGAAAGCGGATGGAAGCAGATGACACCTCTGAAGGGGTTCTGGGGGAGAATTTTGAAGCAGACGCATAGCAGAAGGGGCGGATGCATCACGGATGCCTATAGGAAACAAAGGGGATGCCTCACGGATGTATATTGGATGCAAAGCGTTCACTGCGCATACGGGGAGTATAAATTGTGTCAGCTCCGTGGATATAAAAGGATGCAGCATACACGCAGCTCCAGAGGATGCAGGCAGAGAGGCAGAGTAGAGGGCCAGGACCACAGTGTGCTGTTGGAGATCAGGGACACAATGAAGACCAGCACAGAACCTCTCTCTCAGCTGGTCCACTTGGACAGAGCATACTTGGGCTGGAACACCTTCATCACCTACGTGAGCCAGACCCTCAGGGACCTGCCTGAGGCCCAGTACCAGGTGATGAAGCAGAAGATCACAGCACTTCTGCACAACCCTCAAGGCCCAGATGAAGCTGCTCCTACCCAGTCCAGGTCTGCTCCTCCACCCCAGGTAATGTCACAGCCCTTCCACGGCTTTCAACATCCCCTCACCTACCAAGGCTACGACTACCAGGACCTCCCACAGCAAAAACAGACCTTCCCAGTCCAGGCCCAAGTTCATCGCACACCACAGACGCCAGTCCTCACCCAGCTGCAGACCAGACAGCCCCACTACACTCCTCCCAACCCTTCCTCCACCCCACAGCCAAACTCGTCAATGGACAATCTGTCATCAGTATTGGGCCTGACATCTCAAGTCCTTGATGAAGGGCCTCTTAACCTCATAGGACTTCGTCAGCTCTTGGAGAGCTTCCTGAACACACCACCACCTGTTGTACCCTCGGGGCCAAGCACCCCAATGGCGCCTCAGACCAGCACTCAAGCCACAGCCACCTCCACAGTCCCTGCCCGCTTAACAGCTGAGACCATGGACATGACTCAGAGTGACTCAGAATAGTATCAGAGACTGAGTTGTTTACTTGTTAAGTTTATCTTTGCTTAAGACACTTTACTTGGTTCATTTTGCTTATTTAATACAGTCATAAAATTTACCTAAGAAAGTTAATAAAGTTTATCTTTGCTTAAGTCACTTAGTATACTTGGTTCATTTTGTTTACTTAATAAAGTGTTGGTGAAAACTTTTTAAAAATGATTAAGCCTTTGCATGCTTGTGGAATAGATAAGGATAGTTGTGGGATAGATAAACCTCCAGTGCAACCTTAGTGGGACTGTATGGTCCACCATCCCAGCGATCCAGATGATTTTCTCTCCCTTTTTATAGAAAATATTGGTTATCCGCTATGGGGCCTTCTACATACTCTAGACATACTGCAGACTTCCTTACTATACGAGATACATCCCATATACAAACGTTTTGTCCATTTTTAATACTTTATATACGAGATGCATACGCTTACATCCTTTCAATTTCCATGCTACTAACGCTGAGTAGATGTTCCATGTACGTTTTGTTTCCTCCCTCTTTCTGTTTTCAGCTGCAGTGGATGTGAGTTGAGGGGATGGCCAGAGGATGCAGAGAGGATACAGCGGACGTTTAACAGATGATAATGGACATAGAACGTTTGTTGCCTGTATATGTCGCAGATGTACATCGTACACAGTGGAAAGTTCATCCATTCACAAAGTTTTGTGCAGCTCAAAACTTCTTGCGCGGATGAAATTGCAGTGGACGGATGCTTGATGGATAGAGCATATGAAACATGGAGTGAGTACACAATGGATGCATAGCGTTTTCCAATGGATGGCAAGCTTTTTTTAACGTTTTACATTCTCTTACATCGATAAGTGCAGTGGGACCGGGCCTTAAGTCTGACTTGCTGGAAATGTAAGCAAATGAGTGGTACCTTCTTCCACACTTGGTGGCTTTGCTGAAAAAGTAAAAAATACCAGAAAGTAAAAAAATTAGAATGTGAATAAAAGAAATTACAAACATCCAACTAGAATTTAAGGCCAAAATATTTTTGTTGGGAATGTTAAAAGGGGACTACGCAAAAGAAACAAAATATTTTATTCTCCGCATAATTATGACAGCAAAAATTGCACTGGCACAATGTTCGAAGGGTGACCAAATGCCAATAAATAATTTGATTATTCAGAAAGTTCTTGACTGCAATGAAATGGGCAAAAACTTAGGGATGAGGAAGACTCAAGTACACCTTGGGAAAAATGGTACAAGTGGATCAAGGATAACAAACGAGGGAATTAAAAGATAAGGATTTGAACAATGAAGTGGTTAGATCAAGAGCATTTACCAAAAATAGGAAAGGAATATTAGTAAAATTGTTTTCAATAAAAGATCACACTGTCTTAGTTGATGAGAAACATACATGCTTTTATTTGTTATATAGTTGTTTATTGATTTCATTTTCAATGAAATGTTGTATTCTATGTAATGTACATATTTTTCTTTTTATTCTTTTATAAAGTTTATTTTTAAATGAAAAAAAAAACTTTTACAAATAAGTAAGCCTAAGCATAAGAAGAATGTCCTAGTTTCATTTTGCCTAAGAATTCAAGCTAAAAAGATAAAATATGTGGTACATATAAGATATTATAAGGAATAATTCTATGTATTCTAATATTGCTTGAAAGGGTGACTGAGATGCAAATTCTGGCCTCATTGCCTTTCTTCTGTGACCTTCCTCTAATGTGTTTCATTCATATTCCCTCTCTCTCTCTTTTCACATCTTCAACTCACCCTTTCTCCAACATATTCAGGCAATGTGCATGAAAAGCACTCTATTTTATCTTTGCATAGTTTCATAGCAATGCTGGAATTGTAACTGACTTACCATTATCCAAATAAAGTTCTCTTTGAGGGGTTCTTGGTGCTCCCTGAGTTGCTTGTTTTCTTGTATACATTTCATTATCCTAACTCGATAACGTCATCAGTGCTTGTAAGGAGTGCTGTTTGCTGTCACTTTATATTCTGGTGCCTTGCCTGTCTGTGTGGGGAGTGGTGATCTTAGATATTATTTGGTTGAGCTGTTTACTGTTGGCTTTTGGGCAGTTTCTTGATTGGGGTATTGCTTACTTGATAGTTGATCTGACATTAACTTTGGAGTTAATCTGAGCCAGAGATGTTAAATTCAATTTCATTGAGGGCTGCATCAGGGTTGTGTTTGTCCTCAGGGTGAGGGGCGTGGCCAGAGTAGGTGTGGCCAACAGGATGTCACTCGTGTCAGGGATGTTTGGCAGCAGGCTTCGGAGCTCTGTTTTCAATTGTGACAGCCTCCTGCAACCCTCTTCCAGTGAAAACAGAGCTCAGGAAGGCCACATGTGGCCCTCTCGAATTACATTTTCTCTGGCAGAGGCACTGCAGACCAGTCCTTCGCTGTTTCCAGGGGGTCTGCATGGGCCAGATCTAAGTACCCCACAGGCTGGATCTGGCCCATGGGCCATTAATTTGACACCTCTGATCTATGCTGATCTGAGTGCTGAGTACTGGTGGAGAGGTGCTGGAGTCTTTTTTTCTTTTGGGCTGGTTGATTGTCTTTTTTGCATAGTTTATATATGTTGTTAATGTCTATGTGTCTATCGATGGCTGATTTGTCAGAGTCCCAGGCTTCTAAAAGTTCCATGGCAGTTTTAGACTTGGTCTGGTCTAGGATTGTCACATTTTTCCAATTGAAACTATGGTTAATCTCTATATATGTCATGAAATTAAAGAATTTTCATCATGTCTATTATAAAAATGTTCTCTTTTTAAATAGTAATTATATTAATCATTGCAGTTAAAAAAAAACAAGCTAATCAAAAAGAAAAAAAAAGAAGTGCAGGGAAAAAATGCACTGGTTATTTTTTAAAAAATATATAAAATGGGTGCATGAACCATCCAAAACCAATGGGAGTAAGGTAGCATATTAATTAAATAAATAAACAAGGCTGCTTGGCAGAATGTATGTTTCATGAGCTTATTATTGATTATAATGGCATACCAGAACCACAATTCCAGTTTTCTTTCTCTGTCCACAACACATACTTATCAATTCCACACAAATGAAGGATGGGAAAATATCAGTGAAATTACTGTGATCAATCTTAGGGTAATGACTAAAACATTGGAAGAGCTACAGAATTTGATGTTGAAATCTGTGTACATTTACAGAGCAAGGTGCTCAATCCCAGCTATATAATTTAAATGAACACTGGGGAAAGAACCATGACTGATTTCTTGACATTTAATATATTGTCAGCTGCTGACAGCAGTCACTTGAAAATTGCAGGTGTAAGGGAAACCAAAATGTTTTCATTGGGTGTGTTTTGAGACTACAGAAAAAAATTGTGTTATGTGCTGGTTAAAACAAAACAATATGAAGGATCAAAGAGCCAATCAGTGATGCTGTCAAGCCAATAGAAAGACAGTCAGAGTGATAGAATTCCTTAGCAGGTTAATGTATTTGTAGTGATTTCCATGTAAAATAGTGAAATTGGCCAAGATGCTGCCACACACAGCTTTTCTTTACTACACTCTAAAATTTATCCAGATCTCATATATTTCTGATCAATTTGTGAGAAACTTGCATGGAGAGGCTGATGAGTACAGAGATTATAAAAAATGGTCTTGAAGGATGGTAGGAAGATGCATTACCAAGGCAGTGATTAAATACATGCTACTGAAGCCCATTCCAAGAATCTAACCAGAAAAGTTAATTAGGGCCTCCCCCTAATTCATCTGAAAATAGAGTGATGGAGATGGGAAGCACATTCAGACATGCAAGTTACTGTTACTGTAGTTGCTGTAATAATAAATATAGTGTTAGACCAATATAGAGTTGGTTTCTTGGTGTGGTCTAACCATAGGGCTGATAGTGTGAGTACAATCTTATAAAGGACTGAAGAAATTGATAACAGATACATAGAAGGAGATCAGTACACAAAAGCCGTGCCAGTAAACCCTGGTAATTCATCAAATACATGGAAAATTTTAAATTATTCCAGATTGGCTGACAGTTGAATATTTCATGTTGATGAAATCACGGGCTCTGCTAAGAATTTTAACTGTTGCTGAAAAATACAACTAAGCCATGCAATTTGTATTCTAAGAGTAACACAAATACTTGGGGGAATATTCTCATAATGAGTGCTCGGTCATAATTCAACTTTTGAAAGTTCTAATCTTCTCAGATCATAATTAATATTGTGACTTATATTATTGATTTAAAAAAAAACACAAAATGCATCTTTTTAAAATTCTGATAACAATTTTTTCTTGGCAGTCATTGCAATTTTTGTATGCAAATGATCTCATTCTATTTTAAAAGCTAAATTTATGGATAGAACTCATTATTTTTTAATTAAAATCCGTTGCAGTTCTTGTGTTTCAAAGTCTTTTGCCACAATCTCCCCCACCCCCTGTTTTTCTAGATTCTGAGAATAGCCGACAGGAGCTTGCAAGAAACTAAAGTGTTCCACTGGCAATAGTGATAGCAGAAAATGTTTTCTGGAGCAGGGGTCTCCAACCTCAGCAACTTTAAGACTTGTGGACTTCAACTCCTGCTGTGTGATGAATCATAATAATGATAATACTGGATATGTTTTTACTCCATTTCACTCTATATTTTAAAAGTGCTAACTTCTCAAATCAGAAAAATGATCTGATCCTGGAAAGTTAATACTATGGAAACATCATTATATTTAAAAGTGAAAGAAATTTGAATAGAGGTTTATAGATAAATTATCATGATCTTCAAACTGTTTTACATATCTGGGGAGCTATATGATTTTACCTGAAACATTCCAAAGACTCCTGAACAATAAATGTGTTCATGTCATCTATATTAATGACTGAAGTTCAGATAATTATGCAGTGAAGTGTGGGAGTAGTTTATACCTGGAGTTGAGAGAAGAGAAGGACATCAGCATATAATTGTTTCTATACAGAAGAATTAGATTGAAGGCATAATTTTACTCAAGTTGGAATTTCAGCAGGGTCACAGAAGAAGAAAACTATCTGCTGGATTGTCCGTGCTGATCTCCTTTAGCCCAGGATTACTTTTTTAAAAAAAGTTGAAACTGATACATTCTTATTATGAAATTTAATGGCTGTAGAGATCACAGTGGAAAAAGAAAAATTACAAAGTAGGCAAAAGATGGTATTTCTGATAATTCAGGGCACCTCAATGAAAAATCTGCAATACAAATAAAAAAGAATTAAACATTTATTCCAATGACCATCACTAAATTAATACCTGAGATTTACCAATTATTTAGTAGTAATCCTTTGAGGCGTTGCTCTCCCGGAGGGCTCCCCATGAACTGCCGAATGGGTTTGAGGAAAGACACGACAAGCGTTTTCTCCTCGGGGTGAGCGAGCCCCGAACTAACTCAAGTCAAGCTCTTTTATTGAGGTTTGGGTGGGTTACAAAATGTCAGAAGGCAAGCATGTGATCCTGATTAACCATACACAAACTGACACATTGGGTTGAATACACATATATGGCAACTATGTTTTGCAAACACAGTTGAGTGGGATGGATATCCATATTTGGGTGTCAGTAGATGTCTTCTATGTGTAAAGGCCCTGTCACACTGCCCAACGGATGCAAAACGTTAGTAAAAAGGACACAACGCACAAGCAAAATGTTCCATCCGTTGTTATCCGCCCTCAAAAGGGGCAAAAATTTGCATAACGGACCGGATAACATGGAAAGGAACGGACACGGGGAGGATGCAGGGCAGATGGAAAGCGGATGGGGAACGGAAGCCCAGCAGATGGAAGTGGATGGGAGCAGATGGCACATCCGCTAGGCTTCCGGGGGACCTCAGCAAAGTGGACGCAGAATGGATACAGCGGATGCAGAGTGGATGCACAGCAGATGAAGCGGATGCAGAGCGGAAGCCTAGCGGATGCACAGCAGAAGCTGAACGGATGGCGAGCGTTAATTGCACATGCGAGGGGGATCCATTGCGTAAGCCACGCGGATATAAAGGGAAGCAGCTCGCACGTGGAAAGCATTCGGAGGAAAGACCTGCTGCTGGATACTTAGAGTCCTTGCCTGCCCTGCCTGCATGCCTGCCTGCAAGCTTTGCTGCCAGCCTTCCTGCCAGCCTGCCTCCAAGCCTCCTGGCCAGCCTCCCTGCCAGCCTTCCTCTCTGCCTGCCTGCCAGCCTTGCTGCCAGCCTGCCTTCTAGCCTCCCTGCCAGCCAGTCTGCCTGCCAGCCTTGGTGCCTGCCTGCCTGCCTGCCTTCCTGCCAGGCTTTCTGCCAGCCTTCCTGCCAGCCTTCCTGCAAGCCTGCCTGCCAGCCTGCCTGCCAGCCTTGGTGCCTGCCTGCCTTCCAGGCTTCCTGCCAGCCTTGGTGCCAGCCTTGGTGCCTGCCAGCCTCCCTGCCAGCCTCCCTGCCAGCCAGCAACCCCACAATCATGGGGAAGAAGCTAAAGCCTCAGCAACATGCCGCCATCCCTGGAAAGAGGGACAGGACCACCCTCCCGCCCCCTGTCCCTGACTCTGCTTCTGCTGGGCCTTCTGCTGCTTGGGCTCGCTCTTCTGGTGCTGGAGCTTCTGCTGAAACTGCTCCTGGCGGTGGTGCTTCTGCTGGTGCTTACTCTGCTGAAGCTGCTCCTGGCAGTGGTGCTTCTGCTGGTGCTTACTCTGCTGAAGCTGCTCCTGGTCCTGTTGGTCCTGTTGGTCCTGCTCATCCTGCTCATGCTCCTGGACTTGCTCGTCCTGCTCGTGCTCCTGGTCCTGCTTGTGCTCCTAGTCCTGCTGGTGCTGCTGCTGCTGATGATGATCCTGCTGGTGCTGCTGGTGCTGCTGCTGCTGCTGCTGATGATGATGATGATTATGATCCTGCTGGTGATGATGATGATGATGATGATGATCCTGCTGGTGCTGCTGCTGCTGCTGGTGTGGAGGAGCAGCCCCTACCACCTAGGAGCCCCTCTGATGAGGGTCCATCTGGTCCTGGCAAAGGGAGGAAGAGGCGTATGTGGGGACGGGAGAGGAGGCAATACTTCATTGAGGAGGAACACGAGGATGAGGTGCTGGGGTGGCTGAGAGAGAATGACTACCTGTGGTGGAAGGGATACTGGCTGTACAGGGACACCAAAAGAAAGCAGGCTGCTTGGAGAGAGAGGGCGGAGAGCATGGGTTACACTTTGGAGGTGCTCCTCGGCTGGTGGAAGCACATGCACACCTGGTATGGGAAGCTGCACCTGAAGAAATCTGGCCAGGCCATGGTTAAGCTGACGGACAGAGAGACCTACGTCATGGCCAGGTGCAGCTTCCTGGAGGGTGAGATCCGCCACCAAGGAGCACCAGCAGCCCCTCTGTCTACCCTCTCTCTCCGGCAGCCTGCTGAAAGCCATCCTCTTCCGGCCAAGAGTCAGTCCCTGTCTCCATGCAGGATTCTGTGTAGCGTGCCACGGCGGAGAACCCATGGACAGGTGTTGTAACCATGGTGGAGCACGTGGGGGACTCGCTGGTGTGGTGGGAGAAAGGAGACGGCGCATCCACCACAGTCGTAGCCGCATCCACCACCACCTAGCTCCACCTCCACACAAAGGCAGAGAGCCAGACAGCAGGAGGGGCAGAGCCACACTGTCCTCCTGGAGATCAGGGACACCATCCGCACCAGCATAGATTTCCTCTCTCAGCTGGTCAACATCGACTCCTCATCCTCCAACCACAAGCCCTTCCTCACCTATGTCAACTAGACCCTCAGGGACATGGTGGAACCCCAGTACCAGGTGGTGAAGGACCGGATCACCGATCTGCTTCACAACCCTCCAGACCCAGAGTAACCTGTTCCCACCAAGTCCAGGCCTGCTCCTCCAACCCAGGTGATGTCCCTCCCATTCCAAGGCTTCCCACAGGCCATCACCTACCAGGGCTACGGCTACCAGGAGGTCCAGCAGCATAGGCAGCAGCCCTTCCAGGTCCAGGCACAGAGTCATCGATGCCACCCACGCCAATGATGCCATGGACAGCGATGCCACCCACACCAGTCCTCACCCAGCTGCAGACCAGACAGCCCCACTACACTAGTCCTTCCTCCACCCCACAGCCAAGCCTGGCCACAGTACATCTGCCATCAGTACTGGGGCTGACACCCCATGGCATGGAGGAAGGACCTCTCAGCATCACGGGGCTGAGCCAGCTGTCTGAGAGCTTCCTCAACACACCGTCACCTGTTGTCCTCTCGGGGCCAGGCACACCAGTGATGCTTCAGACCAGCACTGCAACAGCACCCACCTCCACAGCACCTGGACCCTTCACCCCTGAGACTGGGCACACCTCCGAGTGACCAAGAGGAATGCCAGAGACTGGCTGGCTGGATACCTATGGACTTAATTTGGACACTTGACTTGGGTCATTTTTCTTTTACAGCTTGTTGTTCAATAAAGTTTATCTTTGATTCACACACTTGCTTCATTTCATTTTTTTAATAAAGTCTTGCTGGAACCTTTTAGAATTGGTTTAAGCCTTTGCATGCTTGTGGGATGGGTTAAGATAGCAGTGGGGTGGGCAGGGATACCTGTGGGATGGGTAATAACTGTGGGATGGGCAGGGATACCTTTGGGATGGGTAATAGCTGTGGGGATAGATAAACCTCCATTGTAAGCATAGTGGGACTGTATGGTCCACCCTCCCAGGTGCCACACCTATGGCCCTTCATTATCAATAATAATGTAATAATCATCCACACATGTCAACATAAACACAACTCTTTATTAAATGCCCTGATCATTGAAGGCCCACCCAACATACATGGCCCAATCTCATCCGTGTGATGAGACAGGCGGAAGGAAGCACCCATTAATCATCTATCATCCTGTCTCGCCACTCCACTGCTCCAGCTGGGGAGTTGCACCAGTGTTTCAGGAGGTTGCGCTGCTTCTTGCCTTCATGTGAGGCTCTGTTGGGGCCTTGCACATCCTCAGTGTCTATCAGGTTTTGCCCTTGCCTCCATTCCCCAGGCTCCATGTCCCCATTGCCTTGTTGGAGGTCCATGAGCCTGTTCTGCAAGACTGGGTAGCAGGTGCGCATGATATTGTGCAGGATGCAGCAAGCTTCCACAATCCTCCTCACGGTCTGTGGGTGATAATGCACGGTGGTGAGAAGTACCAGGAACCTGTTGGCCAGGATGCCAAAGGCGTTCTCCACCACCCACCTTGCCCTGGTCAGCCTGTAGTTGAAGATCCTCTCTTCACGGGTGAGGTATTTGGAGGTGTAGGGCTTCATGAGGTAGGTTCTGAGGGAGAAGGCTTCATCCCCCATGATGAAGTAGGGCACATCTTGTGTTTCATTGGGCAGGGGGTCTGGATCTGGGAAGCCCATGATGAGGTTGCCTTCCAGCCCCTCCTTGAGGTCACTGGCGTTGTATACCTGGGCATCTGAACATGAGCCGTTGCCTGAAGCATAGATGTACATGAACTTGTAGTCAGCATCGACCATGCCAAAGAGGACAATGCTGAAGAAGCCCTTGTAGTTGAAATAAGTGGAGCCCGACTTGGCTGGAGCTTTGCAGGCCACGTGTTACGATCCATGGTGGACATGACTGGATGCTGTGGAAAAGCAAGAGTCAGATGAAGGCTGCAGAGGTCTGCACAGCTGGGCTGCTGGGCTGAAATTGAGATGCAGGTGAGTTGCTCCCCATTTTTATAGGCAGTACAGGTGTCCCTTTGCATCCTATTAGGGATAACATTGTTTACCCTAACTGGTTTAGGTGAAATAATAACTATGATTCATAGTTGTGTATGTTAAAGTGTCTGCAGCTTTAACTGTGGGATAGTAATTAAGGGAGTGGTTATGAAAACACTTTAAAAGTAGCAAGACTACAGCTTGCTCACTCTGGCTTTGATGATCCCTGATTACTGCTTCAAATCAAGACTGCGTTGCTCGAACGGGAGAGAGAACAAAGGACTGATTTGTAAGTGAACTGACATAGGATATTCTACATGGACTTTGCTAACTGAATATCCCTGAATGGACTGACTACTTGATACATGACTATTGGACTGTTATT
>BLBF01000002.1:93021924-93035093 GCA_015471245.1 Laticauda colubrina | reverse complement strand
TGTTATTTTTACTGTATGTTAATAAACATACAAGCTTAGCTCACTCACTTATCTGTGTGCCTATCTGACTAACGCTGCACATTCTGTTTAGCTTGTCTCCCTAACCCTGGTTGAGGAACCCAGGCTTAACACATCCTCTAGACATCCTCTAGGCATCCTCTAGACATCCTTAATATCTGAGATAGGTCCCCTCTGTGAATGTTTTTTTCTGTTTTAAATGCTTTGTTTCCATGCTGCATCTGCTAGGCATCCGTTCTGCATCCGTTCTGCGTCCGTTCTGCTTCCTCCCTGTGTCCGAGCAGATGCGACTTGCGCGGATGCGTAACAGATGCCTAGCAGATATAGCTGATGCGTAATGGATGCAGAACGGATTCATAGCGGATGCATAGTGGATGGAGAACGGACAAATTGGATACATTTTCCGCACAAAAGTTTTGAGCAGCTCAAAACTTTCTGAGCGGATGAAACGTCCATAAACAGATGCTGGAAGGATAGAGAGGAAGCAAAACGGAGGCAGTGAGTACAGAACGGATACATCGCATTAACCAATGGATGGCAAGCTTTTTGTCCATTTTACATCCTCTTTGCATCCATTGGTGCAGTGTTACAGGGGCTTAAAAAGCACTTTCTACATCATGTCCAGTATTTTTCGGACAGACCCTGTGGTTAGCGTTTCCGAGCAGTTTGCAACAGCAGGTGTGGTCATATTTCTACAGAGCTTTTCTGTTGCAGAATGTCATATGCAGCAGGGTAGTTCGTGGTTGGAACAGGATATGGACAAACAATATAGCTATAGCTTATTCTAAAGATTATATGGCTAATGCAAGGCAAAACTGCCTGATCATTGCAGTAATGTTTCTCCACATCTCCTCCTTTTGTTTTTTATTTCAAGGAAAAGGCTGTGCAGGTTAAGCCGGAGTGTAGCCCGGACTCCTCCAAGCCTGAGAGTCACTTCCACTCACCAACCACTGGACACAGAGTCAAATCCTCCGAGTCAGCCTGTATCGTTTGACCTTACCCTATTATAGTCTGAGGAGATGTTTATGTGTTTAGAGGACTGAGTCGTCCTCATTCTCCCCATTCAAGATGAAGAGATTTTTTGCTGACATATTATCCTGTGGCATGGATTGATAGGTGTCACCGCTTTCCTGGTCCCAGAGGGTATTCTGGGATTGCAACAACAGGGTCTGCAATGAATCCATTCCACTTGTGATAAATTTAGAGAAGCGATTAAACAAACATGGGCCAATTGTGCACATTAATACAAGCAAAATTAATGGTCCTATAAGAGTGCTTAACAGGGTGGTGAGCCAAGGGGAGAGGTTGTACCAGCTTTTAAGCCATCCTTGTTGATCCTCCCTTTCTTTTTTTCGTTTATTCAGGCCCTCCTTTAGTTTAGTCATGGAGTCCTGCACTATGCCAGAGTGGTCTGCATAGAAGCAGCATTCTTCTCTTAGAGCCACACATAACCCCCCTTCCTTTAGAAAAAGTAGGTCAAGTCCTCTCCTGTTCTGCAAGACTACTTCTGACAGGGAGGTCAGAGATGTTTGTAAGTGAGAGATAGAAGTTTCTATTCTTTCTAAGTCTTCATCGATGGCTGCCCTAAGGTCACTGTATTGAGTATATTGATGTGCAAAAGAAGCTATTCCAGTTCCTGCTCCAGTTAGGCCAAGTCCCACCAGAAGAGCTATTGTGAGAGTGGAGATAGGTTCTCGCTTGTGCCTTATGAGTCGTAATCCTGAGTATGTTTTATAGACTTCGTCCTCTGTTTGGATGTATATGCGTGGTATGACCTGGACAAGGATGCAAAAGCCTTTGGTGCTTATCACATGGCCGTGGGCACAGGCTGTAAGACCTGTAGAGCAGGCCCACCATCCATCTTTAGGCGGTATGTAAAAGATTGTTGTGTCAATCTCGCTATGTGTTGTATTGCAGTACTGTTCGTACTGTGTGGGTACTTGTCCAATGCAGGTTCCTTTTCCTGAGATTGACCGCAGTGTTTGTGAGCCATGTTTCCATCTGCATGCCTTGTCATCTGAGGAAGTATTGTATGGAGAAACAAGCCCCACAGCTTCATAATATGGGGGTTGGACATTGTAGCAGAACCAGCAGGCTAGTAATGTTGGGATTGGTGCTATTTACCAATTGGTAGGTGGCTGTGACAATGTCCCAGAGAGGGTTCCCAGGGCGGCTCTGTGAAGGAGAGTAAGAATAAACAAGAGGAGCAGGTGAACTTTTCTCTGGAATACCGGTGGGTTGTGGGGGTGGCATCTTACGGTTGGTTAGTATATTCTTGGGGGCTACCGGAACAGGGGGTTCTACGGGGGTTTGTATTAGTTTTATGGTGAAAATGTTACCTGGGTCTCCGTCGTTATCATAAACACGACCTCCCCAAGTGACCCCTGCTTGCCATCCCCTATACCTTTTTCCCTGATTGGTAAAAGAAATTTTTACCGGATTACAATTCTGGTATACTCCTCTTTGGTTTCGCTTACATATTACGTTCTCGCCAGTCCTTTTGAGCGTAATAAAATCATCTTTGAGAGGAGGGTCCCATGATATTTCTCCCGTGGAGACACAGCTCCAGTCTGCACAAAAGTATATGCTTTCCCCCCCACATTTCTTCCGGTGTGCTGTATCCTTCTTATGGCCAGGGCAGACATAGAGGGGCCATTGCTTGACCCATTTATGGCTTATGGTGGTGTCCACTATTATACCAAAGTCAAAGTACAGATCAGGAAACCAGGATCCCGGTACTGCCAAGGATGAAGTGGAGTTCAGGATGTCTGCGTGTACGTCCAGTACTACCCATGTTAAGTTTTGGGGCTGATGAGGATTGGGTTGCACACAGTTAGAAGTATAAAAGGCAATGCTCAGTAGCTGAAGGGCAACAGGAAACCACAGCATTCTTCCCGGTTGAGGCATGGCTTTAGGGAGATGAAAAGGGAACCGTCTTTAATGTGTCTTAACCAAATACGGTCTGGTGTGTCTGGCTGGAACCCAAAGCACTCGGTCCAGCAGCTGGATGGCTGCGTAGCCTTGACCCCAGGTGATGAGATCAGCAGGTCCTCGCCAAGTCAGGTTGACAAAGTTTAAGACATGAAGACATAGATTCAATGTGTTTTGCACTGCTGTGAGGCCAGGGGCTGTTTTCCCCTGTGTTTTCGTATATCGGTCAAGAGCTGTTTTTAAAGTTAGATTGGCGCGCTCTACCAAGGCTTGACCTTGACTATTGTAGGGAATACCAAACTTGTGTGTGATTCCCCATTTGTTACAAAAGTCTGCAAAGGCTGTACTAATGTAAGCAGGACCATTGTCTGTTTTAATCTCTTTTGGGCATCCCAGCGATGCAAAGGTACAAATGCAGTGATTAATTACATGTTTTGTGGCTTCACCCCTTTGAGGGGTTGCCATGATGAAGCCTGAATAAGTATCGATGGAAACATGGAGATATTTCCATGGGGCAAAGGATGGATATTGAGTTACATCCATTTGCCAGATTTGACAAGCTTGAGTTCCTCTGGGGTTAACTCCCATAGGAAGAGAATGTGCTTGTTGGCTACAAGTAGGGCATTGCTGTAAAATAGCAGATGCTTCTGTAGCCAATAAGCCAAATTGTTTCATGAGCGCCTTTTTTTTTTTTTTTTGATGAAAATAAGAATGACTTTCCCAAGGAGTTTGGGAGGAAATAGAAAGTGCTGTCATAGAAGATTTCAGAGAAGCAGCCGATGCCGCAGCGTCGGCTCGGTCATTTCCTTCCTGTAGTATTCCAGGGAAGGGTTGATGACTTCGAATGTGAGAAACATGAAAAGGAGAGTGGCGAGTAGAAATGAGTGTTTGCAATTTAATAAAGAGAGTAAGTAGTTCAGAGTCAAGAGACGGAGAAAGGTATGATTCATAGATGGAGGATACAATTTGAGTTCCATATAGGCTGTCAAGAATTAGATTGAAAGGTTGAGAAGGAAACATCTGAAAAGCAAGTATAGATGCAAAGAGTTCTGCTCTCTGAGCGGATTTCTGGGGTGGTGTTATCTTCGTGTGCCACTGGCCATCCTGTTGCCAGGCACATGCCCCAAAAGTTTTGCTCCCATCAGCAAAGACAGTAAGTGCATGAGGGATCGGTTGAAGAGAGTGAGGGGAATTCCCTGAAAAAGGTACAGTTTTTAGTAATAGTAGTCTTGGGTCTGGAGGCGGATGGCAGGAGACTTCTCCTGGCCAATCAGCAAGTGCAAACTGCAATTCATCAGACATAGACAGTAATGATTCCCAGATAGAAAGAGAAAAAGGAACATACATCACAGAAGGTTCTAAACCTATAAGAAGTCTACAACGATAGCAAGCCTTTGAGATAAGTAAAGAAAGTTGTGTGGGTTTGGGAGTGTCAGATGTTCGGGAGGTATGAGGAAGGTGGAGCCATTCAAGAATGAGAAGCCGTGGCAACCCTTCCCTCTGAACCAGGGCAGCCGTAGGCAACATGACTGTATTTAAAACTAGAATGGAGACAGGGAGATTAGAAGCAAATCTATCCACCCACACTGAACTTAGGGCTGTATTGACTTGTTCCAATGCATGAAGTTGTTGAGTGTTAAAGGTGATTCGGTCTGCAGGATGAGAACCTTGTGTAAGGGCAGAGAAAAGGGGAGAAAGTTGTGCAGTAGTAAGGGCCATATAGGGGCGAGCCCAATTAATGGACCCTAAGTACTGTTGTAATTGAACAAGGGTAGGATTTTTAGAGAGATGTAAGAGAGGCATGCTTGGAGCTGCAGCTGAGCGAAGGACAACATGACCCAGGTAAGAAAAGGGAGGTGTAAACTGAATTTTTTCAGGGGCTACAGTGAGGCCCCCCTTCTGTAAGATTGTTAGAAGAGTAGGTAAATGAGGTTTGACTGTCCCAGGAGGTCCTGGGGCAGCAATTAAGATATCATCCATGTAATGATAGACCAGAAAGGAAGGAAAAAGAGTACGGAAAGGTTGAAGGATTTTATCCACATAATATTGACACATAGTAGGACTATTGAGCATTCCCTGGGGTAAAACTTTCCACTGATAACGAGAAGTAGGCTTTGCATTGTTGAATTCAGGGACAGTGAAGGCAAATAACTGCCTATCTTTTGGATGCAACAAGATAGAGAAGAAACAATCTTTTAGATCTATGACAGCTAGACCATAGTCCCTGGGGATGATGTTTGGGTTTGGAAGACCACACTGTAAAGGGCCCATAGATCGAATAATGGCATTAATTTGCCTGAGATCAGACAAAAATCTCAATTTTCCTAATTTCTTTTTTATAACAAAAACTGGGGTATTATAGGGACTAAAAGAAGGTTCAATGTGCCCTTTGGCAAGCTGTTCTTACACCAAGGAGTGCAAAGCAGTTAGCTTTTCCTGTGTGAGAGGCCATTGATCCACCCACACAGGGATATGTGTTCTAAGAGAAAGAGGAAGAGGCAGATGAAGGCTGCAGAGGTCTGCACAGCAGGGCTGCTGGTCTGACTGGATGCTGTGGAATCAGGTTCCCCTGTCCATTGGTGTCCAAAGTCACTGGACATGCAATTAGATCTACATATTCCTCTGGTTCCAATGATCCCTGCGCACGAGCTTGAGCTAGTGCCGTGGCCACTGCCCCGGTGGTAGGGGGGTGATTAAGATTGGCAACAGAAGGATTAGGGCATGGGACAGAGGAAGGGTAATACGGGGGAGTGACAGGGGACTGACAGGCAGTAGCAACTGCCACTGTGTCGTAAGCAGGAGGCTTTGAGTCAAAGGTCTGTTGTTCTCCTTTTTTCGGATACAGCAAATCAGTCATGGCCATAAGGGTCTGCCACGTTGTTAATAATGGTGGAAGGGCTTGTGGGGGCTCATGGATCCATTTCCCCATGCGCACCCATGTTGATTTTTTCAGCGACCCTTCCTTCTGATAGGCAGGGCAATGGTCTCCCATATACTTCAGAAGGATTTTAACGTTTGATTGGGAGACTGGGTAAATGGTACTACCGTTTGATTTTTGAATTTTATTAGCTTTCCTGACTAACTTCTCCAATTCTTGCAAATGCACAGTCTGCTTTTTGGATAGGTCCTGCCCCATAACTCACGTGAGGTTGCGCGATGTCTGTTCCAGACAGCAAGTAGATGGGGTGTCAGGCGGCGTAACACGGCACCCGAACTTCATCCGTGGGTTCAACGAATCACGGAGCGGAGCCCGGGTCTGCGAATCATGTCGGGGACACCAGTTGAGGCGTTGCTCTCCTGGAGGGCTCCCCATGAACTGCCGAATGGGTTTGAGGAAAGACACGACACGCATTTTCTCCTCGAGGTGAGCGAGCCCCGAACTAGCTCGAGACAAGCTCTTATATTGAGGTTTGGGTGGGTAACAAAATGTCAGAAGGCAAGCATGTGATCCTGATTAACCATACTCAAACTGACACATTGGGTTGAATACACATATATGGCAACTATGTTTTGCAAACACAATTGAGTGGGATGGATATCCATATTTGGGTGTTAGTAGATGTCTTCTATGTGTAAAAAGCAGTTTCTACATCATGTCCAGTATTTTTCGGACAGGCCCTGTGGTTAGCGTTTCTGAGCAGTTTGCAATAGCAGGTGTGGTCATATTTCTACAGAGCTTTTCTGTTGCAGAATGTCATATGCAGCGGGGTAGTTCGTGGTTGGAACAGGATATGGACAAACAATATAGTTATAGCTTATTCAAAAGATTATATGGCTAATGCAAGGCAAAACTACCTGATCATTGCAGTAATGTTTCTCCACAATCCTTACTGCCACTAGGAGTTTATTTCTCTCCCCCCCCCACCTCCAGCTCTATGGAAACTTCCCCATCTTTTAGGAAACTAAGCTTTCTTTGGTCCAAAAAAGTATTCTATATGTGCAAAAACATACTCAATTCCTATTTGTTGAAATGGCAAAATGTGCAATTTCAAATAATGCATCAAAAATGACTAAATGCTTGATTGAATGTTTGTTATTTAATGATACTTTCTCTAATGCATGTGAGTGTGTGAATGCTTCATCTATTCTCTTTATCCTGGCATTATAGTCCACAGAAAAATAGATAATTGGCGGTGAGACAATTTGCATTTTTTTTTAAAAAAAAGCATGTGGGCCTTTCCCATTGTAACTGCCTTTTATATAGTCTAAGATTAGTTGCATTGCTTCTTTCTAGGCAAAACTCATCCCTCTGCTCTTTCTAAGAATTTGTCCTAGCTTTGCTAAAATAGGATTGTCCAGAGAGTAGGGATGCTTGAGAGATTGGGATTTTCTAGAACTTTATAATTGTGATACAGAAAATAATGTAGCCAGATCATACAAAAGGTCATCTGGGTTTTCAACCCTTTCCTGCAGGGCCAATATGAAGTTCATAAACAGAACCCAATTCAATGAAATATTTCTATTTCTTCTGCATTCCACGTTATGACATAATTGATTGCAACTGAAATGTATCAAATAATGCTTAAAGCTTACATGCATTGAGAAAAAAAAATGTGAGATAAATATTACCTTACTTCAAAAGTAAATTCCTCTGAGGATTCATTTTCAGATAAAATAGTATCAGATTTGTGATGAATAATATACTTGATCGTAACATGGGCTAGCTACAAATCTATTTTACCTAAAGAGTTTTTCATTCAGATGCCTTCAGACCTGAATTACTAATGCAGATTCTCCTTAAACGTCCAGCAAAATAATTCAGTGTCAATTGACAAATTCCACCAAAATCAACCCTATGGCATCATTTAATAGTAGTGAAAGTAGCTCTCTAACAACATTTCTTCTCTGATCAATTTGCATATAAGAAGATGGGGAAAAGGTGGGTGTGTGGTTATGGACAAACTGCTTTTATTTTCACATACACATATGTAGACAGACACACATAAACACACACTAAAAATGATTGATACATGTGACTCTGACATAGATTATGTGACTATACTCAATTTTCAACCTTCTATCAAGTCAGTATTTGGAAAGTGAGATGATCTCTGTGAAGGAGGCATGAATATATGAGTTTCCATTTATCAACATTGAAATTATTGTTAAGTCAAATTTTACCGCAAAAGGAGAAAAATGATTGTCTGTATGATGCAGCTATGAATGTTGATGATTGGTAGTTTTGTTGTGTGTATGCATGATATTTTTTTTGACTTTCTATTTAGATTACTTATCGATCCAAATAAATGAGATGAGAATGATGCATTCAGTACATAAATATACTATGGATGATTACTCTGACCTTCCCAAATTGATTTTTTTATTGCTAGCTAGCCAAGTTGAATACAGAGGAGGAAGGGAACAGATTTAGTCACTGGACTAAATCTTAAACAACCCTATAAGCAACAGCCTCCTAAAATGGAAATGTTAATAGCTTCAATTAAAGCTCCTAGCACAGCTGATCAATACATGACCTTCCATGTAACTCTTCCCCATAACCACTGGAGTTTAATACACATGAAATAAAGCTCAGAAAGATTCAAGAGATATGACTTTCAAACTACTGGGATATGGAGGCTCAATATACTGTAGTAGCAATAATATACTGTATGATATTGTTTGTGTTTGGAATTGCACTATATAAGTAAGTTAGTGGTTGCAATGCTGGATAAATATCTGTAGTAGCAGATATGATGCAAGATAATAATAATGCTTCTTTAAGTCAAAACTGCCACACAAGTGTTGTCATGTGAAAAGAACTCTACAAGAGTCAGTGGCTTCAGACATGACTTCCTCTTGTCTATTCATGTGTCAGTGCAGAAACCCATTGTGTTCGCAAGCTGGTAAGAGAACATGAATGTAGAGGGGGTTTTGTTTTGTTTTTCTTAGGAAAATGTTCCTGTAGGAACAAGAAGGCATTCAAGATGGACTCTTAATTAACATAGGAATTTTGGGAAAGAACTACTTTCCCAAAGAATTGGAATAAAGGGTCATGTATAAAGAGTCATGTATGCCAACTAAGTGGATCTATTTATTTATTGGAATTTTTCAAACAAAAACAAGAATAAGAGAATAAAAATACAATGACAGGGATGATAGGCACTTTAGTGCCCTCATGCAAGCCCCCTCTACTGACCAATTAAGCATGAAGGATCTAGACACATTTGGTTGCTGAAGATTGGCAGTTGGTTTTTTAAAAAAGCACATGGGAAGCCCGGATACCTACTGTAGCAATAACTAGGAAGTGTTGAAGTTTTATTCTGGCATGATGGAAAGCACTTAAGTGGAGAAAGAGATTCACATTCAGAGATATGTCCAAGATGAAGAAGCATACATGCCATGAGAGATTGGAAGATGATCCCTTTCCAGATGATTTCTCAGGGATTGCAAAAACAACCGGGAAAATAAAAATAACCATCACTGAAATAGCCCAAGAACATAATAGGTACAAGAAACCAATGGAATTGGCCAGATGGATATCAGAAGCTACAACAGAGACTGCAAAAAAGAGGAAGAAGCAAAAGCTATTGATGTCAGGGAAGAAATGTGAAGACTAAATGTAAAATTCCAGAGAGTGCAAGAAAAAATAGAAAAGTTTTGGCCAGAACAATGTAAGAAAGCAGCCATGAGAGTTCAGATAAGGAGGAAGCAGTCATGAGAGACAAGTGTCTGAGAGACACTCAGACAAGAGAGTGTTTCACTTATGTGAAGAAGGCCAGAAACCCCTTTTTGGCAAGAAAGACTATGCTCAGAGGATATAATGGACACAAATTACATGACGAACAAGCTGTCATAGAATGATGGCAGGAATAGAAGAACTTTACACAAATGAAAAACAAGGCCAAGCCATAAAGATGAGAAGCAAACCTACCAGAAATGGAACAAAATCTCCTGGAGGAGGAAATAGTGTAAAAACTCAACCATTAGCCTAACGGAAAAGCCCCAGTAGTTGATGGAGTCCTCGCAGAGTTGCTGAGACTACTGTCAACAGAAGCACCAATAGCACTTTGCCAAAGTGTATGTAAGTCTAATCAGTGGTCAAAGAATGGAAAATATCAATATTTATCCCAATACCAAAAGGCTCTTCCAACCACAAATACATAGCCTTGAAACTACACATAAGCAAAATACTCTTGAAGATAACCCAACAATATTTGGATCCAAATGCCAACACAGAGCTGCCTAATATACAAGCAGGAAAAAAAGGAAGGGAAACATGTGATCATATTGCCAATCTACATTGGATGATAGAAAAGCAAAGGAATACCAAAAAGACCTCTACATGTGCCTCATTGATTACAGAAAAGCCTTTGATTGTGTTGACCATGACAACAGCCTCAAAGAACTGGAAATATCACCACACAACATCCTCATTCAGTCATTATAATCTGATCAGGAAGCCACTGTAAAAATGGAATATGACACAAATTGGCTCAGATTTCATCTTGTCACCAATACTATTCAACATGAATACAGAAATACAGGTGAAACTCAGAAAATTAGAATATCATGCAAAAGTTCATTTATTTCAGTAATGCAACTTAAAAGGTGAACCTAATATATGAGATAGACTTGTTAAGATAGTTCAAGCCATGATTTGTCATAATTGTGATGATTATGGCTTACAGCACATGAAAACCCCAAATCCACAATCTCAGAAAATTAGAATATTGTGAAAAGGTTCAATATTCTAGGTTCAAAGTGTCCCACTCTAATCAGCTAATGAAGCCATAATACCTGCAAAGGGTTCCTGAGCTTTTAAATGGTCTCTCAGTCTGGTTCAGTAGGAATCACAATCATGGGAAAAACTGCTGACCTGAAAATTGTGCAGAAAACCATCATTGACAACCTTCATAAGGAGGGAAAGCCTCAAAAGGTAATTGCAAACAAAGTTGGATGTTCCCAAAGCACTGTATCAAAGCACATTAATAGAAAGTTATGTCAAAAGGAAAAGTGTGGAAGAAAAAGGTTCACAAGCAGCAGAGATGACCACAGCCTGGAGAGGATTGACAGGAAAAGGCCATTCAAAAGTGTTGGGGACTTTCACAAGGAGTGGACTGAGGCTGGAGTCAGTGCATCAAGAGCCACCACGCACAGATGGATCCTGGACATGGGTTTCAAATGTCATATTCCTCTTGTCAAGCCACTCCTGAACAACAAACAACATCAGAAGCATCTTACCTGGGCTAAAGAACAACAGAACTGGTTTTTTGCTCAGTGGTCCAAAGTCCTCTTTTCTGATGAGAGCAACTTTTGCATCTCATTTGGAAACCAAGGACCCAGAGTCTGGAGGAAGAATGGAGAGGTACACACTGCAAGATGCTGGAAGTCCAGTGTGAATTTTACACAGTCTGTGATTTGGGGAGCCTTGTCATCTGCTGGTGTTGGTCCACTGTGCTTCATTAAGTCCAGGGTCAATGCAGCCATCTACTAGGAGATTTTGGAGTACTTCATGCTTCCTTCCACAGACGAGTTTTATGGGGACTTCATTTTCCAGCAGGACTTGGCACCTGCCCACACTGCCAAAAGCACCAAAACCTAGTTCAATGACCATGGGATCACTGTGCTTGATTGACCAGCAAACTCACCTGACCTGAACCCTACAGAGAATCTATGGGGCATTGCCAAGAGAAAGATGAGAGACATGAGACCGAACAAAGCAGAAGAACTGAAAGCTGCTATTGAAGTACATTCCATTCATATTTTCTTCTATGACTGATTTCTTCCATTCATATTTTCTTCTATGATTTTCTTCTATGGCTGAAGCTTCTGCCATGAAAACATCCAATTGGAGAGCACGGCTGATGATTCTTGGCTATGGACATTTTTTTCATTGGATGATACACCCGGGGGGGGGGGGGGAAGCAGGATCAAGGGTGACAGTGAATTATGTATCTCAGAGTTGGCTACACCCAGATTAGTGCCGGAAGTAGAATGTTACCTTCAAATAAATTCTCTTTAGTTTTGGGAGTGTGACTCAAGGCTAATGATTTAATTGGAGTAACTGCCAGAACCCTGACAATTCACTTGAAAACAATGAGAGTGATCAGCAGAAAAAGGCAAGAGGTTACCCTAGTACCTGATGGCTGGACACTATACAGGATGACACCTAGATGACACCTAGATGACCATGGTGGATTTGAAATAACAGATGGACACAAGTGAATGGCTGACATCGACGACATATATCTTGCAAATATATACATACTTGGATAAGTTTTCGGTTGCTCTTCAGTCATCTTTTTTTTTGGGGGGGGGGGGATCCACTTACTACTTATTTTAATTCTCATATAGAAATTTCACTCTCATCTTGATTTCTTAGCTATAATAAAAATCATGGCAAAGCAGGAAAGCCCAGGTTTAGCTTGGCAAGTTTTAAATAGTCTTGCAGAGAAGTGTATTTGAAAGTGAAATTGGATGCTGCTTATCTAAGAAAATGCCTTCTGTGTAAACTGTTGTTTAGATCAAATCCTGGGGATCTAAATGAGGCCTCAGTCACAGGATGCATTGTTATCCAGAAGAAACAATTGTATCCTCCTGCAGGAATCCATCTTACTGAACATCTCCTTAGTATATATTTGCCAATGTGTAGTTAACAATTGCATGACAGTGATCTCTGGCTTGGAGCTGATAATAAAGCTAGCCATTATACTTTATTTCCAGAATTAATTTCTTATTAGACATTGTGAATGACCTGGTGCAGGTATACACCTATTGCAAGAATTAGCATGGTTATGACAACTAAAGCTTTTTCTGAAGCAATCAAATTAGCAGAAGATAAGCAACAGCAATTATGAAGCTAGTTAAACTTTTTAAACACCTTTGTTTTTAAAACAAAGAATTTAAATAGAAATCACAAGCAGGCCATTGCTACATAAAACAAACTGGAATACATCTACTTAACATAAGCACCTACATTCTGTATTCTTATGGCCTGGGGAGATGGATCTGAGTGCTTTGATTGGAAATATACAGTATTCAAAGCTTCTAGAAAAAGTAAAGAGAGATATCTACAGAATATCCTTGAGAACTGAACATCTTTAATTGTTTTTGAGTCAATGAATGTTTTGTGACTGGCAAATACAGCTATAATCATAATCCTTTCCTTTTCTCACAGAGCAGTCATTTTCTGAGTAAGCTTACTTTCTTACTTCTAAATATGTCTATTGGTTAAGAATAGAATAGAATAGAATAGAATAGAATAGAATAGAATAGAATAG
>BLBF01000002.1:92998038-93021914 GCA_015471245.1 Laticauda colubrina | reverse complement strand
AGAATAGAATAGAATAGAATAGAATAGAATAGAATAGAATAGAATAGAATAGAATAGAACAGAACAGAACAGAACAGAATAGAACAGATCCTGGTGTTCTGCAATAGGCAATGAAATACAACTAGGGAACTTACTAAAAGTAGCTTCTTGCAAGTGGCATTATCAGCAAGTCCTTTTCTAAGAACATCATGAGTTGTGATTTCTCTGCCTTAAGCAGAGAGACAATGTGGTTTTTGCATTTGCTGTAAAAGCTTCCAAATTTTTAAAAACTGTGGGGGGGGGGGGGAGATTTTACAAGGTGCAGTGAATTTGGAAGTTTCTATGGGGAAGGGGTCTGGAAAAATGAACTGACCTGTCTTACTACAAAGTGTTGTATGAAAATGGTTAACAAAGGAAATGCAACAAATATGTGGCATCTTAAAGGTTAGCTAACAAAGCTATTGCAAACCTTTTGAGGATCACAGCCCAGTTCATCAAACATAATAGATGTAATACATGAAAGCTGGTGTGATAATAAATATTTTAGTGGCTAAGTTGCCACAAGCCTTTTTCTGTGGTATTTTTTTTTTTCTACAAAAGCCTAATATCATTATCCCTCTGGAAACCAGTATAAACATATTTTCCAATTAGTAGCTGATAAGGATGTGTGAAATTTCCCTAAGAAATTTAGCTGATCTCCTAATAACACCTTTAAGCAGCTTTCTGAATTGTCCAGATGATGCATCGAAAGAGAAATTTCTCTTTCCTCTCACATTCTGCAAAATGTTGTAGCATTATGTAGGGGTTGAAGAAATTTCTTTGGGAGTTCCAAAAAAGGAGTCAAATGAGTTAATTTAATTACAAATGGCTAACACACATAGTTGAAGGATTGTCTTCACCTGGTGAGTGAAGGTCAGTTGTCTACTAAGTGAAAACCTGAAAGAGTTATTTGCAGCTTCTGGATGCTTCAGAACCTCATTTCCCAGCTACTCTCGCCTTTTTGATAAGCAGGAAGACTGCTAAGACATTTCAGTGAATGTTAAATGTTAAATGTTCTCATGACACATATTTCATGCTGAAATAAGGCTGAATAATCTTCTCCCATCTTCATAGCTTCATCTTTTTTACTATGACAGGGTCAAGCTCATGACATGTCATCATATGACGTATCACAACTTTTTCCCCCTTTGCTAAACCAGGGGTGGGCATGGCCAGCACATGACGCATCCAGCCAATGGGCCACGAGTTTGACACCCCTGGACAATGAATACAGAAGACATGTTTTCAGTATTTTCCTTGAAAAACAGATTATAAGTGGGACAGTTTTAGAAAGTGGAGGTTGTGCTAATAAAAAATTTGGTTTAAAGTTGCAATTCTTCTTTCTTTAACATAAGCTTATTTCCAACTCTGCTTCACATGCAGAGATCCGTGATCCTGATTTCCTTCAATTTGCTCAATAAAAGCTGAATCAAATAAGCAAATATATTTTTCAAATGGTAGTCTGAGATTTTCTGTCTCTCCATGCCTCTCCTCTATTTTGTTAAGTGTTAGGCCAATGATCAAGTGTCCAAGCAGCTGTTTCTTTTAGATCCAGAGACAATGAATACTTAATAAATAAGGGAATTTTAATCTTTGTTGTTAGCTTAAGCAAACAAATTTAAAAGCCTAACATAAAAAGTGTACACAACAAGCAAGAAAATATCCACATATTCTACAAGCTCCCATCAGCTTCTTAATAATGACAACAGTTATACCTTAAAGCAGGGTGTTAAATTGGTGACCTGTGGGCCAGATGCATCATATGCAGGCCATGCCCACCACAACTCCATAAAGGCAAAAAATATTGTGATATGTCATGTGATATCATGTGACATGATCGAATTTGACACCCATGCCTTAAAGTGATGAGTTTCCACAGTACCCAGTTACTAGGTTCTATGCAAAACTGCCACCACAAGGGTAGGATTCAACCAATGTTAACAACCAGTTTAGTGAGCACAAGCCTCGTGCATGCATGCAGCATTTGCAACTCACCTTCTGCTGCAAGCTCTGTGTGTAAAACAGCTGGTGCACAGATATCCACAGTGTTGCACGAATCATTTGATCAGATCTTTGGAGATACTGGTTCACTTGTACCAAGCCAAACTGGTAGAATCCCAGCCCTAATAACAACCTCAAGGGCTTTTTTTTTCAAATCAGAACCTGGACTTCTTCATTCTGCTATGGTCAGGAGACAGCAAGCTCTGATCTTGACTGCAAAGCACATGACTCTGGGATGGGAATCCAAAATCTGAGCTTTTCATAGCAAGAAAAGCTTTGAAGCTACAGGAAGTTTCCCCTCTTTTTTAAACAGTGAACAGGAGTAGAATACCAAGCAGGCTATTTCAGAATGAGCTTTAAATTTCTGTCTTTTCCTTATCTGAAGGAGAAATCTAAATGTGGCATTAAACTCCTAGAAATAACAACAGTCTTCTCCATTGCTTCTATATTCCTTCCCTAAAAGTAGATATTTTGCAAAATAATTCATAATCATATTTTACTTACATCTTACCATCCCTGCCCTATAATTATCCACTGGAACTGCATTGTGGGAATTCAAAAATAACTATTTTTTACAGTAAAAAACAATAAAGAAAATCAGCATCTCAGGAAAGCAAAATAACTTAATAAACAGTGCAAGAATGCTCCCATTTTCCTAAAGCTAGACTTATTTGTTCCTCTAACAAAAGGTTTGAGATTCTGATTTTTTATTATTATACTGATTTTTTTTATAATACAAAGCATGATGTATTGTTTCCAGGCAGATTTCACTGCAGTAATGCTTATCTAATATGATTAAAATATTGGTATTCCTTTGTTTAAAAAGATAACATATTAAATCTACATGAGATAATATTCTCCATCCTTTGCCAAAAAAAGATAACTGCATGTCATTTTTGTTTTCTAACTTTTGTTGATTTTAAGACTGTTTTTGACCTATTACCAAGGGAGAGAAAATGGGGCAGTCTGAGGCAAAACTATTGATAAAGGACTGCTCCAACTTATTCAGTTACTTTATTCAAATACCTCCCCAAGAATTAGATGTATTTCTTGTGGATATTTATCTACATAATTTCCAGTTTATAGAGGTGTAAGCCAAGGTTGCATTTTCGTCTTTTTTCTAATATATATTCAAAGTAATCCAAGTGCTTGCTGTTTCAGCCCATCACCCAGTGTAATGAAAGGTGTGAAAATGACCTTAAGGATGAGGGGAAATATATATTGTCTATATGTCAGCTGTATCAGGTAAACCAAACAGGAAATAAACTAATTCTAGTTTATTGCAAATATACTACACCATTAGTTAAATAATAAACTTCTTACAATGCTATTTTTGTTCTATTTTATATATGTTTGTAATTTTTATATCCTTTTATACATTGCTTTTCTGCTTATGTTTAGGTATTTAACAGTTTTAATGTTCGGTATTTTATTGCATCTGGTCTTAGAGCTATAATAAACTGAAAATAAAATATAAAAGAAAAAGAGAAAAGAAAAAAGAAAAAAAAAACTATCAATATTAATTGCCATTTAGAATTTGTAAATTTCTAAAGAGTAAGATTTAAAGACTAATATTGCTTAAATTTTCATCCAAGGTTGAATAAAAGATAAAAAAGTAAGTACCACTGTACTTCACATCAAAGCATTGGTTATACAGGAATAATTTCAGTCTTGAATTGATTAGTTAATATCAAGAGCTCCATTGCAGTGTTTGGATCAAGAATTTTCAGAAGGTACTATCCCATTAGAACATGTTTCTCAGACATAGCAACTTAAGACATATGGCCTTCAATTCCCAGAAACATTATCATTGATTAAATACACCTGAATCTCAAAATGTAGAATGAAAAAGGCACAATGAAAGCATTAGAAGAGTTCTACATTTAAATATTTCCCTGCCAAAACATAGTTTTTGTCCAAGTGCAGGACACTTTTTCCCTTATGAAATAACACTGCAAATGTTATCTAGGAATGGAAGAAAACTTCCACTTAATCACAAAGACATCAACAATTTACAAGCGTGTGGCATTTATAATGCATAATAGGTTCCAGAGTCCTTGAATATGCCTTGAGAACCGAATAAATAGGCAATGCAATTACAATAGATTTGGAAATCACCTTTTTCAGTGTGAGAGGAAAACTAAGTATATTCTTTTTGTGTGTCCTGTTTCCCTATGTTTGTTTGTTTTTCCTTTTCTGGACAACACAAGTACTGTGCTGAACAGTGAATGGGCAGGGAGAAAGAAACTGTAAAAACAGACTGGAGAGGAAAAAAATTAATAAAGGAAGGCTGTCTTTAAAAAGTTTTGAAGAAAAGTTGTAAGGTAACTAGCAATCTGGACTTCAGAGATTAAAAACTATTGGCAGGATAACAAGGAAAAAAAACTAAATGTTCTCAAATACATTTGAGAACAATACTTCAAAGCAACAAAGCGAGAGCAATTTAGCTAAAGTGTTAAGTATCTGAGTGACTGCAATCCATGCTGTGTAGCAAGGAAGCCTCTCAAACCTGGGAGCGAATTAGAGAGTGACAACAAGATAAACGGGCACTTATTATGTAGAGTGATTATTCCAAGTATTCTTAGCTTGGTAGGGGAACCAATTATTCTTTTTAAAAACATGCTGGTAGTATGGAATCTTGAGGTAGTAAAAAAAAAATTAGCCAATTATGGCATGCAATTCTCCTTCCTCTTGAAACAGCTGCAGTAGCCAGCTCTGTTCTTGGTGCTACAATTCAATGGAAATGGCAGCATGACAGCACATCCTGCAGTATATCTGCAATCACTTCATCTCTTCCACATGATGAAGTTTTTTTGGCAGTGAACTATTTTGCCTTCCCTCCTTTGGTACAATACAAGGGAGTTTAATGGCTCATCTTCAAACTTCTACCAACCTTTCCTGGTTCTCAGTCATCTATCCTTTTTTTTAAAAAAAATGATGCAGCTGTCTGATATTTATCTGAACATTCTAAATATTTTCCTCTTGGGGAGTTTTAATATGGCATCTTAGATGGGCTGCAAGTGCTGTTATAGTCATAAAAGGGAAATTATAGAGCCAACTTTTTACATAGTAATGTTTAATTTATTTTGGCTTGTATGCCAATTTTTTGAATGAAAAAAGTAGTTTTAGCTTTTCTTTTATGTTATCACCCCAATTTTTTCGAAAGCTGCTCATTCAACCTT
Organism: Laticauda colubrina; assembly: GCA_015471245.1. Taxonomy (NCBI): domain Eukaryota; kingdom Metazoa; phylum Chordata; class Lepidosauria; order Squamata; family Elapidae; genus Laticauda; species Laticauda colubrina. The sequence goes on along the minus strand of BLBF01000002.1, from coordinate 93,016,713 downwards.
AACCCAGGCTTGTCAAATATGTACATTTTATCTTCCAGATTTTTTTAGCAATAATCATAGTAGCCTAATTTTTTTAAAAAAGGTTTGATTTGAAGTACACATATAAGAAATCCAGACTTGAGATTGTTATATTAGATACTTGCTCAAGTATTTGTGCTGTATTGGGTTGTGGCCAGTTGAGTGGATGGGGTTTTTTGGGTGGTGTTTGTGTGTTACAATTCAAGAACAAGAAGTCAGACAATATATCAATCATTTTTATTTATGACTAAAGGTTCAAAAGTGAGGCAATATAAAATAAAGGAATCTCTAATGTTAAAGTGTGGACAATGTGAACTTATTTTTTAATTGGGTTAGAATGTCTTTATCCAAAAACAAATGTCTATAAAACATTAAAATTTTCAATAGCAAAACTGCAAAATAAATAATTCTTAAAATGGGGCTTTAACACATGAAAGCATCTTATTTTGATAAGTGATTCCTTTGCAAAAAAATATTAATGGTTCCATTCCACTGGATAAAACTGCACACTGCATCTTCAAATAGAAAGAATTGTAATTGTTATTTGCTTATAGCCTGCCAACTGTTCCTAGCAGATGGAGATCACTTTTGCAAACTTTAACTTCTGTGGAAGAAAGAAAAATACCAGGATAGAAAACACCACAAGATTTCAAAGTATATAGCAGTGATCGTGAAATTGTTCTGGAGAACTTAGGGCTCTTTTGGAAATTATCATGGTTTTTCAAAGAAAAGATCATAACGGGCAACCAAATATTGCAAAAGGTATCTTCTTTATCATTAAAACATTTATTTTTGATTTTTTTTTAAAAAGGTATTAGGTCAATTATTTTCCTAAAAATTTATTCTTAGTGTTCTCCACTGAAATGTCATGGCAATTCCAACATGTACATTAATTACATAGTCTTCAACTATTTGTTTCAATAATTTTAGTGCCTGGTTTTGTTACACATAAATTATCACACTCCTCCACAAAAAAAAAAAAAAAGAGAATCATATAATTGAAATTATAATTTTACTAGGTAATTAATGTAATGTAATAAATTTACATTGATTGTTAACTGGATGTATGCACAAAAGTTTTTAAATTCATTTCTCACATTCTCCCATTTTCTTGCAAGGATTCTAGTGACAGCTGACTGAACATGAATCTTTGCTTTATTTTCAAAACAGGAATAGAAAATCCAGATGATCCTGAACTATAGCTCCCAATAACTGGATATATTTATTGGGCTTATGGGTTTTCAGTTGGAGTAGAACAGATTTGTAACATATCCAGGTGTTGTGGTCCTGATTCCCGAGCCTATGCTGTCAGAGGAAGAGGAGCTGGAAGATGAGGAGGAGGAACTGGGAATGCCTTCTTCCCCAGGACCTTCCTCCCTGATAATGCCTCAGGTTCCATTAGACAACCGAGAGGAACAGCCTGAGATTAATCAGGAGGAAGGCATGACAGGGAGTAAAGAGGAAGAGTGTTGGCTCGATCCTAAGCAGCATTGTAGGGAGAAATATGAGCAGCAACGTAGGAGCTGTGGGAGGGTCAGAGAGTGAGCTGAGTCATTGAGCCACACCCCACAGGGGATAAAAGTGTGTGTGTTTTCTCCTGAAACTTTGTATGGGACAAAGTTTAACCTTACTTCAGATTTTCTTCGTGAATGATTATTTTTGTGGACTGCCTTGTGATTTTTTGTGAGTAAAACTTTATTTGTTATCAGTTCAGACTTGGCAGGCAGGACATGTTGGAATGCCAAGAATATTATCAGTTCCAGAGAATTAACTCTGTGAAGTCCGAGCCAGCTTGCCTGCCTGTGTTTGGATGAGTTTGTACTCTTTCATCTTTTGGGAAAGAGGAAAGGCGAGACAGAACATCCAGGTATTTAGAATAATGAATATTAAAAATGGACAAGCCAAAGGCAAAGTAGGCTACAGGAAAAAAAATGATCACAGGATATTTTGCAAATTAATTTTGCAAAGTGTTTCCTCGTTTATTTTTGTGAAAGGAAAAGATTTTCATGTTCAGATAATAATTTACTTCCTACCTGATATCAACCACATGGATTTCTGAAAACACAAAATTGCAGAGAAAGAAAATTGAAAAAAGAAGTGTCCTCCCATATAAGCCAAAAACAAAATGAGCCTTTAGGAAGTTATCTACCATGGAACATTTCTCACGTTCACAGTAGCATCCATAAGTTGTTTTCTTTCCTTGCATTTTGGAAAGAAAGAAAGGAGGGAAAAACATTATTGTGTCCTGATGCTACAGTTTGTAATTTGCTTCCTGAGTAGCAAAAACAAACAAACAAATAAATGAAACATTTGATGCAAAACTATTCAAAAGACCTTGACTGCATATCAGTGGCAGGCTGTGTATTGAATTTTTTTATCTGTCCACTTCTCTGAGATATTTAAAGAAGATGAGTTCATGAAGTTAACTAATTAAATGGGGAACAAATGACAAAATGACTTGTTTCACCAGAAAAAATGGCTTGAGGCCAAATGGCTTCTGTCCTATGAAGCATTTGCTGTAAATCCACTGACTATTACTTACCCTGAGATTATGAATTTTCCTTGACCATCCTCATTAATCACAGTCAATTTATTCCTTTTGAAAAACATTTCTCCCTCTTTCCCTACTTTATATTCTAACTAAACAAGTGGAAAAGACAACAAGGCTATTTTGGTTGTTCGTTTTGCTTTTACACAATTTGTGGTAATCATCAAGCCTAGATTTTAAAAGGAGTTACTCATAATATTTATTATGTTATTTTATTTATTACAGTTCTGTAACACTAATCATTCTAACATCTTAACATGTGCTCTGCCTGTTCATTGTAGTTCATTAGCTTCCTTTTGTTGATGGCTTTGTAAGGACACCATATTACATATTGTCTCAGTTGCTTTGAGAAAAATTACACTAGAGAAATTCAGGACTTCACACTCAGAATTTGGAATCAGAAATCCTGATTATAGAAGCATAAAATAAGGAACTTTGAAATTATACTGGGAGAACCATCTTAAAGATTTGTGGGGGTTTTGAAATTCTCTGAGTTTCGTTGTTTTCTTGCAGATGTTTCATTAACCAACTTTATAACACCAAGAATGAGAGGAAGGAAGTAGGATTAAACTTTAATGGTTTGTTCAGACTGTGCAGATTCATGAATGCTGGTACTAATTGCTGTTAAGGCCCTGTAACACTGGCCGACGGATGCAAAACATTAGTAAAAAGGACACAGCGGACGAGAAAAATGTTCCATCCGTTGTTATCCGCTCTAAAAAGGGGTAAAAATTTGCATAACCAGAGTGGATAACACAGAAAGGAACGGACGGGGAGAGGACGCAGGGCAGATGGAAAACAGATGTGGAACGGAAGCCTAGCGGATGGAAGCGGATGGGAGTGGATGGCACATCCGCAAGGCTTCTGGGGGGCCACAAAAAAAGCGGACATGGAACAGATACATCGGATGGCGAGCAGATGGCGAGCGGATGGCGAGCGGAAGCCGAGCGGAAGCCTAACGGATGCCTAGCGGATGCACAGCATTCACTGCGCATGCGGGGAGGATGCATTGGTCAGCCCCACAGATATAAAGGGAAGCAGCTCGGAAGCAGGTCACCATTCAGAGGAAAGACCTGTTTCCAGACACATCAAGTGCCTTGCCAGCCTGCCCTGCATGCCTGCCTGCCAGCCTTGCTGCCAGCCTTGCTGCCTGCCATCCTGCCAGCCTCCCTGCCAGCCTGCCTGCCAGCCTTCCTGCCAGCCTCCCTGCCAGCCTCCCTGCCAGTCTGCTTGCCTGCCAGCCTTGCTGCCACCTGCCTACCAGCCTGCCTTCCAGCCTCCCTGCCAGCCGGTCTGCCTGCCTGCCTGCCAGCCTTCCTGCCAGCCTTCCTGCCAGCCTTGGTGCCTGCCTTCCTTCCAGCCTTCCTGCCAGCCTGCCTGCCTGCCTGCCTGCCAGCCTGCCTGCCAGCCAGCAACCCCACAACCATGGGGAAGAAGAGAAAGCCTCAGCCACCTGCTAACAGCCCTGGCAAGAGGGACAGGGCCACCCTCCCACCCCCTGGCCCTCACTCTGCTTCTGCTGGGGCTTCTGTAGCACGGGCTCGCTCTTCTGCAGCTGGGGCTTCTGCTGCTTCTGCTTCTGGAGGAGCTGCTGCTGCTGCTTATGGCGGTGGTGCTTCTGCTCATGCTTACTTTGCTGATGCTGCTTCTGGTGGTGGTGCTTCTGCTGATGATGCTTCTGGAGGAGCTGATGATGCTGCTTCTGGCGGTGGTGCTTCTGCTGGTGATTACTCTGCTGTAGCTGCTCCTTGTCCTACTGGTCCTGCGGGTCCTGCTGGTCCTGCTGGTCCTGCTCATGCTCCTGGTCTTGCTTGTCCTGCTCGTCCTGCTCGTGCTCCTAGTCTTGCTCATCCTGCTGGTCCTGCTCATCCTGCTGGTCCTGCTCATGCTCCTGGTCCTGCTCATGCTCCTGGTGCTGCTGGCGCTGCTGGTGCTTACTCTGCTGTTGCTGATCCTGGTGCTGCTGGTGCTGCTGGTGCTGCTGCTGCTGCTGGTGCTGCTGGTGCTGCTGCTGCTGCTGCTGGTGATGATGATGATGATGATGATCTTGCTGGTGCTGCTGCTGCTGGAGGTGTGGAGGAGCAGCCCCTACAACCTGGAAGCCCCTCTAATGAGGGCCCATCTGGTCCTGCCAAAGGGAGGAAGAGGCATATGCGAGAACGGGAGAGGAGGCAATACTCCATTGAGGAGGAACACGAGGATGAGGTGCTGGAGTGGCTGAGAGAGAATAAGTATCTGTGGCGGAAGGGACACAGGCTCTACAGGGACACCAAAAGGAAGCAGGCTGCTTGGAGAGAAAAGGCGGAGAGCCTGGGCTACACTTCGGAGGTGCTCCTCGGCTGGTGGAAACATATGCACACCTGGTACGGGAAGCTGCACCTCAAGAAATCTGGCCAGGCCGCAGTCAAGCTGACAGACAGAGAGACCTACATCATGGCCAGGTGCAGCTTCCTGGAGGGTGAGATCCACAACTGAGGAGCAGCCCCTCTCACAACACTCTCTCTCTGTCAGCCTGCTGCGACCCAGTCCTCTTCCGGCCGAGAGTCAGCTCCTGTCTCCAGGCAGGTTTCTGTGGAGCGTCCCACAGCGAAAAATCCATGGACAGTTGTTTTAACCATGGTGGAGCACGTGGAGGACTCCCTGGCACAGAGGGAGAAAGGAGATGGCACTTCCACCATAGTCCTACCCGCATCCACCCCCAGCTCCACCTCCTCAGAAAGGCAGAGAGCCAGACAGGAGGGGCAGAGCCACACTGTCCTGCTGCAGATCATGGACACCATCCGGAGCAGCATAGATCTCCTCTCTCAGCTGGTCCACACGGACTCCTCATCCTCCAACCGCAAGCCCTTCCTCACCTATGTCAACCAGACCCTCACGGACATGGCTGAACCCAAGTACCAGGTGGTGAAGGATCGGATCACTGAGCTGCTTCACAACCCTCCAGATCCAGAGAAACCTGCTCCCACCCAGTCTAGGTCTGCTCCTCCACCCCAGGCGATGTCCCTCCCATTCCAAGGCTTTCCACAGCCCCTCACCTACCAGGGCTATGGCTACCAGGAGGTCCAGCAGCACAGTTAGCAGCCCTTCCCAGTGCAGGCACAGAGTCATCGAATGACACTGTTGCCACCTGTTCCACTGATGCCACCAATGCCACCGATGCCACCCATGCCAGTCCTCACACAGCTGCAGACCAGACAACCCCACTACACTGCTCCTTCCTCCACCCCACAGCCAAGCCCAGCCTCAGTACATCTGTTGTCGGTATTGGGACTGACACCCCATGGCATGGAGGAACGAGCTCTCAACATCACGGGGCTGAGCCAGCTGTCTGAGAGCTTCCTCAACACACCGTCACCTGTCGTCCTCCCAGGGTCAGGAACCCCAGTGGGGCTTCATACCAGCACTCCAGAAGCAGCCACCTCCACAGCACCTGGACCCTTCACCTCTGAGACTGGGCACACCTCTGAGTGCCAGAGAAGAGTGCCAGAGACTGGGTGGCTACCTGTAGACTTTATTTGGACACTTGATTTGGGTCATTTTTTTTTTACTGCTTGTTATTAATAAAGATTATCTTTGCTTCACTCACTTGCCTCATTTATTTTATTAAATAAAGTATTGGTGGAAACTTTTAGAAATGGTTTAAGCCTTTGCATGCTTGTGGGATGGGTAAGGATAGCATTGGGGTGGGCAGGGATACCTTTGGGATGGGTAATAGCTGTGGGATGGGTTAAGATAGCTGTGGGAGGGGCAGGGATACCTTTGGGATGGGTTGAGATATCTGTGGGATGGGTTAAGATAGCTGTGGGATGGGCAGGGATACCTGTGGGATGGGTTAAGATAGCTGTGGGATGGGTTGAGATAGCTGTGGGATGGGTTGAGATAGCTGTGGGATGGGTTGAGATAGCTGTGGGGATAGATAAACCTCCAGTGCAAGCATAGTGGGACTGTATGGTCCACCCTCCCAGGTGCCACACCTTTGGCCCTTTATTATCAACAATAATGTAACCAGACTTCTTCAGTGGAGGGGCACTGGAGGAGCTCCTCCAGGTATTCTTCGATGATGGCCTGCACCACTTCTCTGACCACAATGCTGATGGTGTTGTGTGGCACCCTCCAGCCATACTGCATGCTCCTGTAGGTGGTCCCTGAGGCCAGGTGGCGCAGAGTCAGTGCCACCTTGAGCCCAGGGTCCAGACTGGGCTGGAATTTGGTGCTCTGCTTGGTCAACCTGGGTGTCAGCTGCTGCATAACTTCGTCAAACATGGCTGGCGGCATCCTCATGAAGTTCTGGAATGCACAAGGGTCTTCGTTCCTGAGCTCCACCATCAGCTTGTTGTACAGTCCATACTCTGCTCTTCTCCCGATCCATCTTCAGATCCAGATGCTTCTTGGCCACCTCCTTTTCTTCCTGTAGTAGAGTTCACAGAGCCTGTAGATGGCTTTGCACTGTTGCAGAATGATGGTGGCTCCCAAAAGGAGTTTGTTACGATCCAAGGTGGACATGACTGGATGATGTGGAAGAGCAAGAGCAAGGCTTCAGAGGTCTGCACAGCTGGGCTGCTGGGCTGAAAGTGAGATCCAGGTGAGTTGCTCCCCCATTTTATATGCAATATAGGTTTTCCACTATGTGTCCTTCTGCATCCTCTAGGCATCCTCTAGACATCCTGCATATCCAAGATAGGTCCCCTCTGCGAACGTTTTTTCCGTTTTAAATGCTTTCTTTGCGTGCTGCATCCACTTTCATCCTTTCTCTGTCCGTGCTACTAACGCTGCGCGTCTGTTCCACGTCCGTTCCACTTCCTCCCTGTGTCCACTTTCCTCTGGAGCGGATTTGAGTTGCGGGATGTGCAGCGGATGCCTAGCGGATGTAGCGGACGCGTAACGGATGCCAACGGATGCAGAACGGATGTCCCCCATATGCCTAGCGGATGCAGAATGGATGCGTTGGATACATTTTCTGCTCAAAAGTTTTGAGCAGCTCAAAACCTTTTGAGCGGATGAAATGTCAATAGACGGATGCTGGACGGATAGAGAGGAAGCAAATCGGAGGCAGTGAGTACAGAACGGAAGCATCGCATTAACCAACGGATGTCAAGCGTTTGTCTCCATTTTACATCCTCTTTCCATCCGTTGGTGAAGTGTGACAGGGGCTTTAATTGAGAGTGACAGGCCCCACATTCAACCTATATTATATCAGGTTTTCCATCTATTCCCCCCACATCTATTTAACATCCACATGAAGCCACTTGGTGAGATCATTCATGATCATATGGTGAGGTATCATCAATATGCTAATGATTGCCAGTGTCAGCTTTGAAATTCACCTGCCACATATTTTTTTAAGAGATTTGGATGAGTTGAAAAGTTCAGTTATTCTGTATGAGAAATTCCAATTCCAGTTAATTGGTTCTCATGATTTATGAAGTGTAGAAGTGGGAGGAGAGAATGGAGAAGAGAAGGTGGATTATGTGTAACGCGCGAAAAATTTTCACTTTGAGAAATTGCCTTTGACATGCCAGATCTGTTTCTAAATAAATCAATTGGAGAAAAAATGTCTCAGAGTGATTGATATCATGGATACTTTATGGATGCCTTACATTTATTTCCCAAAGTGACTTTTTATATTTTGAAAGGGTTGGCTGATACCCCGAAGTTCTTTTCCCAGAAATTGAGAGAGATCAACAATCAGCTGAAGTTGGAGATGTGCAGGAGGGACCGTGTGGGGGGCCTCCCTGTGGAGCATTAATTGAACCTGCCAGCTGTTGTTTGAAGATGATGGATGCTTTCAGGATAGCAGTAGGAGAAAGAGATTTGGGAGCTATACCAAAGGGTTTCAAATGAAGAAGTTGTTATAACCCAGATGTAACCCAGCTGTCTGAAAAGAAATCTTTCTCTAGCCCCAGGCATATGGCTATTCTGTCAGATTATTCCTGGAAGTCCACCAAGGGCAGATTTACATGAACAGTTCCAGAATTTAAAGGTGACAGGTTTGGTCTCACAGTCTGTTTGAACAGGTGGAAGCTTGAGATAATCCATATTCACTTACCTAAGTATCGTGAGGAATGAGGAGACTATACAGATGCCAGTTGGTAGAAGCCAGAAAGAAGCATCAACTGACAGAGGTATGTTGCAGCCCCCCGGGCGATCCCCTCATTTTCCAGAAGGAATTTTTCCCCCTGCAGAGAGAATCCCTCGAGGGTAGGGATTTTATCCAGGAGAGGGGTGGATTCAATACCAATGGCAGCCAGCACCAACACAACCCTGGTCTGAAGAGGGGGTTGCCCAGACAGCAGACAGCAGCCACTTCCCCTCCACCCAACCAGGGAACCAAGCCACACCCATCTTCCTCCTGGCAACCACAAATGCAGCCCCAACCAGCAGTGAGGCCATAGGGACCCTTATTCCAGAGAGGCACCACCCAGTCAGGATACAAGGGGCCTACCCAGCCTATGTATGCCACCAGGCCAGTTCCTTTCATTCCAGTACAACCTGCAGAGGCCTGGCCTATGCTATCTCCCCAACCATGACCCAGGGCAGACCAAATACCCTTTATGGCTGTATTTGATGGCCGCCATGAACATTTCAATTATTTCTTCACTTGAATCTGATCCCATATAGAACAATTTGGAGATCAATATAGCACAGAGCATGATTTGGTTACGGCCATAACAAATGGGATGAATGAAGGGGATGCTTTAGGTTGGGTGGCCCAACTACATGATGAACAAGCCCCCAAATTATATGATGTAAATTGATTTATTCAATTATTAAGACTCAGATTTGAAAATCCAGACAGGGTAGCAGAGAATGAAGAGAAGTTAATGGAAATGAGGCAAGGCAAGCGACCCTTTCAGAATTCATTTGGAACTTTAGAAGGGTCACAAGCCACCTCATGGTTTGGCCTGAAAGAATGACTTTAAACTATTTTTAAAAAGCCATTGATCCAGAAGTAAAGAAGGCCTGTGAAATTAGAGGAATCCCAGAGACCTTACAATTGTGGTATGTCACATCATTCAGCTTAGATCACAGCATCAACCTACACAGGAAACCCCTTCCATCAGCCCTGACTAAGAGAATTGTGGTGAGGAGACCACTGACCAGACCAGCTGAAACTGCTCATACCCAACCCACCAGGGTACTGAAATGTAACAGATGTGGCCAAGCTGATCATAGGGCAGCAGACTGTCTGCCCTCTGCTTCTGTACCACAAGCCCTGCAGTAAAAGCCTAATACAACTGTTAGAAGTTGGAAGAATCAAGGAAGACCTCCGGGAAGGGACGGGTTTGCCAAACACAGCTGGGAAAGCCCCCTCTGTGCAGATGGGAGCAACGGACAACTGGAACGACACCACGTCCCAAGAACCTGACCTGCGAAGATGACCCAATGATGAGTGATCCCATCGTATCTTTTACAGTTAAGGTCAAGTTAGTGGTACCAAACACGGGGGAGGCCAGGGAGTTAGAAGCTGTCATTGATACTGAATGTTCTAGATGCCTTATCAGATTCATCATTGTTGAACAATTGGGCATAAAGATTAACCCGCTAAAACACCCGATCAAATTTGAGCAAGTGGATGGATACTTAAGCCCATGTCACACTGAACCAAAGGATGCAAAGAGGATGTAAAACGGACAAAAAACCTTGCCATCCATTCGAAAACGCAATGTACTCACTGCCTCCGTTTGGCTTCCTCTCTATCTGTCCAGCATCCGTTTATTGACGTTTCATCCACTCAGAAAGTTTTCGGCTGCCTAAAACTTTTGCACAGAAAATGTATCCAGTTCGTCCGTTCTGCATCCGCTACGCATCCGCTACGCATCCGTTACGCATCCGTTATGCATCCGCTATATCCACTAGGCATCCGCTACGCATCTGCGGAACTCCATCCGCCCGGATGCAGGGAGGAAGCGGAACGGATGCAGAACAGATGCCTAGCGGATGCAGAATGGAAACAAAGTGTTTAAAATGGAAAAAACATTCACAGAGGGGACCTATCTCGGATATTAAGCATATCTAGAGGATGCCTAGAGGATGCCTAGCGGAAAACCTATACTACCTATAAAAAGGGGGAGCAACTCACCTGCATCTCACTTTCAGAACAGCAGCCCAGCGGTGCGGACCTCTGCAGCCTTCATCTGGCTCTTCCTCTTCCACAGCATCCAGTCATGTCCACCGTGGATTGTAACAAAGTCCTTTCGGCAGCCACAATTGTTCTGCAACAGTGTGAAGCCATCTGCAGGCTCTGTGAACTCTACTGCGAGAAGAAAAGGAGCCACCCAAAAAGAGTCTGGATCTGAAGAAGGTTCACCAGAAGAGGAGAGGACGGACTGTACAACAAGCTGATGGTGGACCTCAGGAACGAAGACACTTGGGTGTTCCAGAATTTCATGAGGATGCCTCCAGCCATGTTTGATGAAGTTGTGCAGCGGCTGACACCCAGGCTGACCAAGGCAAACAACAGCTTCCAGCCCAGCCTGGAACCTGGGCTCAAGGTGGCACTGACTCTGCACCACCTGGCCTCAGGGACCTCCTACAAGAGCATACATTACGGCTGGAGGGTGCCACCCAACACCATCAGCATTGTGGTCAGAGAAGTGGTACAGGCCATCATCGATGTTAGGGATAACATTGTTCACCCTAACTGTTTTAGGTGAAATACTAACTATGAATCATAGTTAGTGTATGCAGCTTTAAATGTAAAATAGCAACTGTGGGTGTGGTTATGAAAACCATATAAAAGTAGCAAGGCTACAGCTTGCTCTCTCTCTCTCTGGCTTTGATGATCCCTGATTACTGCTTGGAAGCAAGACTGCATTGCTTGAACGGGAGAGACAACAACGGACTGATTTATGTGAACTGACAATAGGATATTCTACATGGACTTTGCTAACTGAATATCCCTGAATGGACTGACTACATGGTAAATGAATATTGGACTGTTTTTGACTATGCTATAAACTCATACTGGAATAAAATATATTCTTGATAGCACAAGCGTATCTGTTATTTTTACTGTATGTTAATAAACATACAAGCTTAGCTCACTCATTTATCTGTGTGCCTATCTGACTAACGCTGCACATTCTGTTCAGCTTGTCTACCTAACCCTGGTTGGGGAACCCAGGCTTAACAATCGAAGAATACAAGGAGGAGCTCCTCCAGTACCCCTCCACTGAAGAAGGCTGGAAGAAAGTTGCAGAGCAGTGGTATCAGAAGTGGAACTTACCACACATCGTTGGAGCCATAGATGGCAAGCACGTGGCCTGCAAAGCTCTAGCCAAGTCGAGGTCCACTTATTTCAACTCCAAGGGCTTCTTCAGCATCATTCTCTTCGCCATGGTCGATGCTGACTACAAGTTCATGTACATTGATGCTTCAGGCAACGGCTTATCTTCAGATGCCCAGGTATACAACGCCAGTCACCTCAAGGAGGAGCTGGAAGGCAACCTCATCGTGGGCTTCCCAGATCCAGAACCCCTGCCCAATGACACACAAGATGTGCCCTACTTCATCATGGGGGATGACGCCTTCTCCCTCACAACCTACCTCATGAAGCCCTACACTTCCAGACTCCTCACCCATGAAGAGAGGATCTTCAACTACAGGCTGTCCAGGGCAAGGCAGGTGGTGGACAACGCCTTTGGCATCCTGGCCAACAGGTTCCAGGTACTTCTCACCATCATGCAGCATTGCCCAGAGACCGTGAGGAGGATCATGGAAGCTTGCTGCATCCTGCACAATCTCATGCGCACCCGCTACCCAGTCTTGCAGAACGGGCTCGTGGACCTCCAGCAAGGCAATGGGGACATGCAGCCTGGGAAATGGAGGCAAGGGCGAAACCTGATCGACACTGAGGGTGTGCAAGGCCCCAACAGAGCCTCACATGAAGCAAAGAAGCAGCGCAACCTCCTGAGAAAATGGTGCAACTCCCCAGCTGGAGCAGTGGAGTTGCAAGACAGGATGGTAGATGCTTAATGGATGCTTCCTTCAGCCTGTCTCATCACACGGATGAGATTGGGCCATGTATGTTTGGTTGGCCTACAATGAACAGGGTGTTTAATAAAGAGTTGTGTTTATGTTGACATGTGTGGATAATTATTACATTATTATTGATAATGAAGGGCCATAGGTGTGGCACCTGGGAGAATGGACCATCCAGTCCCACTATGCTTGCACTGGAGGTTTATCTATATCACTGCTATCCTAACCCATCCCACAGCTATTACCCATTCCACAGGTATCCTCACCCAGTCCAAAGCTATCCTTACCCATCCCACAAGCATGCAAAGGCTTAAACCATTTCTAAAAGTTTCCACCAAGACTTTTTTTTTAAAAAAGAAATGAAGCAAGTGTGTGAATCATAAATAGACTTTATTAACAACAAGCTATAAAACAAAAAAGAGTCTCTGGCACTCCTCTTGGTCGCTCAGTCTCAGGAGTGAAGGGTTCAGGTGCTGTGGAGGTGGCTAGTGCTGGAGTGCTTGTCATCAGCTCCTCCAGAAGCAGAAGCAGCAGAAGCCCCAGCCCCAGAAGAGCGAGTCCGTGCTTCAGAAGCCCCAGCAGAACCAGAGTGAGGGCCAGGGGGAGGGATGGTAGCCCTGTCCCTCTTGCAAGGGCTGGCAGCAGATGGCTGAGGCTTGCTGTGCTTCAGCATGGTTGTGGGGTTGCTGGCTGGCAGGGAGGCTGGCAGGAACCAAGGCTGGCAGGCAGGCTGGCAGAGAGGCAGGCACCAAGGCTGGCAGGAAGGCTGGCAGGGAGGCAGGCACCAAGGCTGGCAGGAAGGCTGGCAGGGAGGCTGGCACCAAGGCTGGTAGCAAGGCTGGCAGCAAGGATGGCAGGCAGACATGCAGGCAGGGCAGGCAAGGCAGCCAATCCGTCCAGCAGCAGGTCTTTCCTCTGAATGGCGACCTGCTTCCGAGCTGCTTCCGTTATATCCACGGGGCTGACGCAATGCATCCTTCCTGCATGCGCAATTAATGCCAGGCATCCGCTAGGCTTCCGCTGTGCATCCGCTGTGAATCCGCTTCATCCGCTCAGCGTCCGTTATGCATCTGCTGTATCCGTTCTGCGTCCACTTCGCTGAGGCCCCCCGGAAGCCCTGCAGAAGTGCCATCCGCTCCCATCCGCTTCCATCTGCTAGGCTTCTGTTCCACATCTGCTTTGCATCTGCCCTGCGTCCTCCCCGCGTCTGTGTTATCCACTCCAGTTATGCAAATTTTTGCCCCTTTTGAGAGCGGATAACAACGGATGGAACATTTTTCTCTTCTGCTGTGTCCTTTTTGTATCCGTTGGGCAGTGTGACATGGGCCACACAAATGACAGAATTGATCAAGATGGAATTAAGGCCCTGTCGTGAACTCATATGCTTCATAGTGGCTCCCAAGATTTCAGAATCAATCATACTGGGACTTTCTTGGTTAGACAAATGGGCCCCAACGATCAAATTGGAGGATCGATTCAAAAAAATCCTCATTGGACTAGGCCCATTGCCCCCTCTTCCACTCATTACAAAGCCACCAGTTATCTTGAACCCAGAGCCTGAGCCAGCATCCATGACATCCTACCTTCTTCCAGATAACCCCTATGTACCCGACCAATACAAAGACTTGGCTGAAGCATTCAGTGAAGAAGAGTGTAATGTTTTACCTTCCCATCAAGCCACTGATTTTGCCACAGAATTAGAGCCCAGGGCAAAATTACCAAAAACAAAGAAGTATTACATGATGCCTGCTGAAATGACTGAATTAAGAAAATACATCGACAGCAATTTGGAATGAGGTTTTATTGAGCCTGCCAAATCAAGATTAGCTGTACCTGTATTGTTCAAGGAGAAGAAAGATGGCAGGTTGATATTGCATGTTGACTTTAGAAGAGTGAATGCCACATGCGTAAAAAACATGTATCCTCTCTCTCTTATGAAGGATTTATTGAACCATCTGTAAAAGGGCAAAGTATTCACCAAGCTAGATCTCAGGGAAGCTGACCACATTAAAGAGGGAGGTGAGTGGAAAACTGCTTTTAACTAACCTCTGGGTAGTTTCCAAATCAAAGTCATGCCTTTCGGACTTCAGGGGGCTCCTGCAGTGTTTATACAGCTCATCAATGAGGTGCTACACCTGCACCTTTACCAGGGGGTCCTCATGTACCTGGTTGACATCTTTATCATCAGCTAAACCATGGAAGAACACGTTCAATTGGTTCGACAGGTTCTAGAAAAACTTCTAGCTGCCAAGTTATATGTGAAACTCTCAAAATGTGAATTCCACAAGGAGTCGCCTGACTACTTAGGCTCCTGAATATCTAATCTGGGGATTGAAATGGACCCCGGAAAGGTGAAAGCGGTGCTGGACTGCCAACCGCCCAGAACCCAAAAACAACTTCAAAGTTTCTTGGGGTTTGCCAACTTCTATAGACAATTCATTCTGTCCTTTGCTGAAGTTGCCTTCCTGTTGACAGAGCTATTAAAAATGGGCCCATCACCCACAAACTGAAGCCAAGTCAACCTCTGGCTTGGACTATGGACTGTCAGAAAGCTTTTGAGGCTTTAAAATGCCTCTTCACAACTGAGCCCATCCTTCAGCACCCAGACGCAACCAAGCCTTTTATTGTCCAGATGGATGCAAATGATGTAGCGGTGGCAGCTGTTTTGGTGCAAAAGGACTCTCAAGGCCAACTGATGCCTTGCACTTATGTGTCCAAAAAGCTGACAGACACAGAGCAAAGGTGGGCAGTCTGGGAGAAAGAAGCATTCGCCATACGATGGACTTTGTTGATTTGGAGGCATTTTTTAGAAGGGGTGCCAGAGGCCTTTGAGGTATGGACTGATCATAAGAACCTTGAGGCTCTAAAGACCCCTGGGAGATTATTGCCCAAACAAGTTTGCTGGGCCCAATATTTCAAGTGATTCAATTTCAACAATAAATATATCCCTGGAGGGAAAAACTGGTAGACGCTCTGTCCAGAAAACCTCAGTTTGACAGCCACTGAGAGGAAATAGCACAAGCCTTAATTTCAGATGCTCAATTGGCAGGCCAAGTGACCACTTGAGCCCAAGCCAACTGCAATCCCAAACACCTGGAAGATAAGCTGACTGCAGAATTCAAAATGGCCCGATTGACTGATCTTTGATTCCTGGACCATCAAACCGAGTTGACAATGAATAGCTTGGAAAGGGACTAAGCTTTATGTACCCACAACCTAAGACTACTGGTACTAAAGCGTAACCACGACTCCCAGCTGGGAGGCCACTTCAGATTCCTAAAAACCCTACATTTACTGAGAAGACAGTTCTAGTGGCCAAAAATCAAACCTGATTCGAGGACTATGTAAAAAGTTGCTCAGTTTGTGCCACAATGAAACACTGAACTGGAAAACCCCCTGGCATTCTGCAACAAGTCACTGAATCAACCCAACCTTGGGAAGAGATCACAGTGGACTTTTTTGTTGAATTACCTGAGTGAAGAGAATACAATCATTGGGACTATAAAGGATATAAAGGACTTCCATCTGCGAAAAACTTGCAAAGCTGTTCGTGAAACATATCTATAGACTACATGGAGTACCTTGTAGAATAATATCAGACAGAGGAGTACAATTTACCGCAAAATTTTGAAGGGAATTTCTGAAATCCAATGGATCCTCTCAAGGGTTATCCTCAGCTTTCCAATCCTGCTTGTAATGGAGCAGCAGAGAGGGCTAATGCCATGATTGAACAATACATTAGATGCTATGTAAACTATCAACAAGAAAATGTAAGCAATCTCTGCAAAAGGTAATAACTCAGCCCAATTTTCTTGTTGATAGTTTACATAGCAGCACAGGATTGACTCCATTCCAAATCAACACTGGAATGGATTTTGTCCCGATGCCAGAGTTACCTAGACAACCTCCCTCATCCATGTCCCTAACAGAATGAATGAACTCATTAAAGAAAGATGGGAAGATACAAAAAAAGCTTTGACTGAAGCTGCAAATTTTTTTAAAAAACAGGCGGATAAGCATAGATCCCTTCAACAGCCTTTTAAAGTAGGGGACAAAGTATACTTGTCGACCAAGTATCTTAGGTTGAAAATTCCCAGTAAGACGCTGTGTCTAAAATTCTTCGGTCCATTCCCAATTTCAAAGATAATCAATCCAGTCACTGTCCAATTAAGTCTTTCTTGAATATTGCGGAAAATTCATCCAGTATTCCATTGCAGTTTACTAAAACCAGCTAATACATCAATGATAAGACCACTGCCAATCGCTCCTCCTAAACCTTTAATGGTTCTGGGGGAAACACATTATGAGATTCAAAAAATTATCAGTTCTATATTACACCATGGCCGATTGCAATATTTG
This sequence comes from Laticauda colubrina, assembly GCA_015471245.1. Classification (NCBI taxonomy): domain Eukaryota; kingdom Metazoa; phylum Chordata; class Lepidosauria; order Squamata; family Elapidae; genus Laticauda; species Laticauda colubrina. Next base: position 92,999,807 of record BLBF01000002.1, on the reverse strand, counting down.
GTCTTATGGAAAGGATACCCCCTCTCAGATGCTAGTTGGGTAAAGAGTTGGGATGTTCATTCTGATCAATTGGTTAACCATTCCATAAGGATTTTCCACACAAACTGAAGGGTCCTCATAGAGGGGGGAGAGGGCGTTAAGGACAATGTAAACCCCCGTATCTGTTTTTCTTTCTTTTCTTTTAGGAGGAGTAGTTTTCAAGGGGGGACGCCTGTCAGCTTTGAAATTAAGCTGCCACATTTTTTTCAAGAGAGTTGGAGGAGTTGAAAAGTTCAGGGTTATTATGTATGGCATATTAGGAAATTCCATGGCAGTTAATTGGTTCTCATGATTTATGAAGTGTAGAAGTGGGAGGAGAGAAGGGAGAAGAGAAGGTGGATTCTGTATAACGCACAAAATTTTTTTACTTTGGGAAATTGCCTTTGACATGCCAGATCTGTTTCTAAATAAATCAATTGGAGAGAAAATGTCTCAGAGTGATTGATATCATGGATACTTTCTGGATGCCTTACAGCCAGTTATACATATTTGGTCCTGATGAATTAGGCAATTCCACTGATGTCTTATCCCCTTTCCTTGAGCTGGAGAGGTCTGGATAGGGAACAAAAGGCTTCAGCTAAATGCTAAATGTCTTTGGGTTTGGGGACATACTGGATCTGGGAATTTATCTTTGGTACTGTGTGAGGTATGACAGTACAGTCTCAGAATGCAATCTGAGGTTTCTCCTAAACTTTTGATCTCTTCTTGAGGAATAGGTGCTTCTCATAATAGCTTTGTGCTGTGTGCCAGTTGCATCCCTTCCTGGTTCATGAGGTTCTACTCATTGTCACTCATGCCCCTGGTCACCTCCAGAATGGATTATTATAATTATTGTATTGTGCTTGGCATGGACTGCCTTTAAAGAATATCTGAAGCTTCAGCACTCAAACATGAGTTACACCTCTGTTCCATGAGATGCATTGGTTGCCAGTTTGCTTCTGGGTGGCATTCAAAGTTATATTTTGATATTTAAAAACCTACACAGCATAACCTGGACCAGTTATTTGACTTACTGTCTCTTTCTACCATAGATACAACTACCCTCCTATCTGGCCCAGAAAAAAAGGATTGCTGTAGATCAGAGGTTCCCAACCCCTGGGCTGTAGCCTGCTTGGAACTGGGCCATGCCAATGGCAGGTGCACATATTTGTGCAGCTCCATTTGTGCAAGCAGTGGGCACAAATGGAGCTTCACATGTTTGTGGGAGTGCTTGCCGTTCACCTGGAATGATTTCTTCTTCCTCCTACTGGTCTTTAAAGCCAGAAAGGTTGGGGACCAGTTTTCTGTCTGTGAATGAGTTCTGCCTGGCAGGAGATGTGCCTTTTCTGCAGTCCTCACCCTCTGGAACATCATTCCCTCCAAGATGAGATTGGCTCTAATGGCTGAAGAAGGCTAAATGATGGTTGAACTCCTGCTGTCTTGGATTATGTTTTACTCCATAAAATCCCTTTTACTTTTTTATTTTCCTTGTTATTAATAAATGATTTTTTAAAAATGGGATATGGTTTTAATTGTTGTTTCACTTATAAGCAGCCACAGTGGCATGGACAGTCATATAAATTTACTAAGTAAATTTTTAATGTTAGAGCCTATGCCATGCCAGACAATTGCAAATCACTTATACAGACACAGTACTTTATGCCTGTCTGTGTCTGTTTCTGTGTCTGTCTGTCTGTCTGTCTGTCTGTCTGTCTGTCTGTCTGTCTGTCTGTCTGTCTGTCTGTCTGTCT
>BLBF01000002.1:92969746-92998028 GCA_015471245.1 Laticauda colubrina | reverse complement strand
TCTGTCTGTCTGTCTGTCTGTCTGTCTGTCTGTCTGTCTGTCTGTCTATCTATCTATCTATCTATCTATCTATCTATCTATCTATCTATCTATCTATCTATCATCTTATTCATCTTTTTTATTATATCAACAATGGAATAAGAAGTATTTTTCAGGAGCAGCTTTTAAGTTTACTATATATTAGCCAGGCTCTCATGTGATGAACATTCATACATGTGTGATCGTGAGAAAACAACAAAACTAAAGGAATATTAAAGTTTGAGTTGAAAATACTATCTTTGCTAAAAACAAAAATTAATTCTGATACACTTTTTAGGAATAGATATATTATTCCCTGTAGTAGCTGATAGGAAATCATTTTCATATGGTGGAAATATAATTTCCATACAGTCAGAAAGGGAATGAAACAGCTGTGTCCATTTTAACCTTCACCTTTTATCATGGGATATTGCAATACAGCATCTTATTAGTCTCTAGATGTATCTTTGGAAGGAAGATACATTCTCATGCTTCCCTTTTGTTCTAGAAACAAAAGTTATGAGAAATTTCTTACTTTTCTCCTGTGACTCTTTGTAATCACTGTTGTTAAATATTTACTAGGGATAGTGAAAACTTTCAAATTTCAACAGCAAAAATGGCAAAATTGTGAATAAGAATCCTCCAGATTACTAAACAAATTTGTAAACTGATGACACATGCCCTAACAATTATTGACATATGCCCGAACAATTAAAAAATCTGTGTGAAAATAGGAGACAGTGGCATCACATGACATATTATAAGTTTCCCCCCCCTTCACTAAACCAGGCATGGATGTGGCCAGCGTTGATGCATCTGGTCCACAGGCCATGAATTTGACAGCCCTGATATAGAGAAAAGTGAAATATCTACCGTTGTAGAAAAGTAATCCAAGGAAGCTGAATATTTCTTAAGATGTTGAACATTTGTGATGGATGGGCTTTCCTTATCCAAACTAGAATTACAGCATTTAAACCTAAATAATGAAGAATGCTTCCAAAGAAATATCTAAAATGGATCTATTTAAGGAGGTCTAATCTGAACTATAGAGGTTCCTATTTATTATTAGTGCATTTTTTTCTGAATTGTTTTATTAACACAGTCAAAAATACAGCGGGAATTTTTTACATCTAACTGCCAAGAGCACATATTTCATAGTTTTTATGATCTGTGTATAGTTTACATTTTAAAAAGGGGTAATATATAATATACTCCAGTTATTGATCGTATGTGATAATTAGTATGATAATTTGAATGAACTTAATGTTTATTAACCAAATATTTATATATCACACTCTTTCAGACAAAGGTACTAAAGAAATGTTTATTTTAGTCATACTTGAAGTTTGATTTTTAATGTTTCTTTCTAAATAGTTATAAATTAAACTCTAACCCCTTGATGCATATCTAAACATGTTTCTGTACCTCTCATAAATTATTTTTGCATCCTAATTTTTTTCTTTGATAATTTTTTTACATTTCAAACAATTTTTTTAATTGTACAAGTCACTGCAATGAGCATTTAGTTCTAATATTTATCAAATGATAACAAAGATATGTTTCCAGAGGAAGAGATCTAATTAAAATAATTCAGAGACAAAAGATACAATATGCAAAACACAAAGATTATTTTTATGCATATATATTTTCTCTTTAAAAAAAACATATATATTCAATCGTTTCAAATAAGAACTTTGAATATCCAATACCCATGATCCTCCTAAGCGTTAACATGCCATCTCTGTTTCCTTCAAGAGATTAAACAGTGATTGATATTTACATACAGCTATGTAAACAAGATTGGCAGATGTTTGAGGTTTACAGGATCATCTATTTCAGTGAGTAACATTTGATCAACAATTCATTAATAATTATTCCATTTCATTTCATAGTTAGAATATTGCTAGCATTAAGGCTGACAGCATGTATCTCCATCAGTTTGGCTTAAAGGATGAGCTTGTTACATCGCATTTCCTAAAAATGTATTAAAAGTTTTTTTTCCTGAAAGTTGAAGGTTGACACCATCTTGAAGGCTGACTCCATAGTTTAACCAAGCCCAGTTATCCAAAAAGCCACATCAGCTGTTGTGTAACCTACCAAGGACTACTTAAAAAAAAAAAAAAGGGCAAGATCATTGGAGAGGGAACAGTTTTGAGAACTAGAATTAAGTTGCAACTTGCTGTTGGCTTCTACTGAGGCAGGAAATTGCAAGCCCAAAGGGGGGGGGGTGTGGAGGGATGAAGGGAGGGAAAAAGAGAGAAAGAGGGAAGGAGAGAGAGAAGCATCTTTGAGACAATGTTTACAATGGTTTCTTCCCTACTAACCTTTTCCTTGTACCAGTTTGGGAGAATGAGAGGTGGAATAAATTGGAAATTTATGTGATTTTACCATGTGAGTTGACAATGAGGTTCATTTTATTATTCTTATTATGCTTTTATTTATTTGATTTAATCATTATGCTGTATGGTTTTCTGTCATATTTTGTGTACCTGGTGTTTTAGATAGAGGTAATGCTTCCTCCTTGAAAAAAGGACTTACATGTCTGTTCCGGGGATTACTTTGATCGTTGAGTATATGATGGGCACTATGTTGAGTATGTGATGTGTAATAATAATAGGGAGAGATAAACTAACTTTGAGATTGGGGCAGCAGTTTATTCTGTGACTACAGAGAAGCCAGTGCAGTCTGCTTTAATTATTGCTTCTAAATTTATTGATCCCATGAATTTAGCTTTAGAATAATAAATTATTGGGTTGGAAGGGATCTTAGAGGTCTTGTAATACAACCTCCTGCCCAAGACAATCCTTATTCTATATCAAATGGTTATCCAATCTTTTTTAAAAAAAACTTCCAACAATGGAGCATCCCAAAATCCTGAGGGGCAAGATGTTTCATTGATTAATTGTTCTCACTGTTCAGAAATTTTCCTTAGTGCCACTTTGAATCTCCCTCTTTTCTGTGTTCAGTTTTTTGTGGCTTGGGGGATTTTTTAAAATGGGAATTGTAGGTAAAATGCATTTTTCCTTTGAGAATAGCATCATTTATAAACAATATAGCCTAAAATACAGTAATTGATGTTATTCACATGCCCATGTGCCTTCAGAGTTACCTGATGGGTGCATACAAATATTGCCAAAATTTGAACATCTGGAATTGGGGTTTCTGGCCAGGAGCCACCATAAGTGAACAACCAAAATGAGTAATTGCATAAAAGAGGGATTGCATATAGATTTCATTCCATATATATTCTTGCATTTTTAATTCAGATTTCATTTAGAAATTATTGAGCATATATAATTTTTCAGTAGTTTTAAGTCAGCTCTTCCCCTTCCACATACAAATTAAAAAATTAATCCTGATGTTTTATAATGTCATTGTCATCATCATCATCATTTTAGCCATTGTCTACACTACAGGATAAATGTCTCTTCCACAGGAATGTTTCTGGACTGAATTAGGCAAATATATCACAACTGCTTTCTTTACACAGAGATGCAAACAGCATACACATATACTGGAGCAAATCAGCAACCTGTCGAGAATAAAAGAAAACTATAAAATGAAACATAAATTAATGAATTCAAAACAGTTTGAAATTTTGCCCATTTTTCAAATGAAACCAGAAAAGTATGGAAGAATCAGCAGAGCAGAATAATTCTCAAACCAAGTGCAATGGGAAAAGGAAAATATATTAAATCTTAGTCTTTAATAGAAGAAATGTTGCTACTGTTGTAAGAAATATCCTTCTGGGTTCAGTTCCAAGTGGGGAAAAATATATTGGAAACAAGGAGGCTGTTTGGAAGGTTTAATATCAGGACCACATGGCCTGGAGCTTCAGAGTGAAAAGGAAGAGATCAAGAAAAAGAACTGACAGAAGAAGGCAGAGCCCCTTCACTGACAGATAATAGATCATGACTCTCTGCGGCTATGGTCCGTGCTCTTTCATTGGAGAGCCCTGATCATTATGATTAGGGGCTGAAGCTGCCTTGGAGGAGTGGTGCAGTAAGGGGAAGCCACAAGCCAGGTTGAGGGGAGCCGCATCTCCCCCCCGGGCTTGGTCTTTTTCCCCCTGAAGATGACTGCAGCGATGGTTTAAAATGGCCACCCCGAAGAGGAGGACTCAGCTGGATTAAGATTTGTGCAGGAGGGAAGAAAGAAGTGGATAACATCTGAACCGGGACAACTGGGCAATACAACTAAACAAAAATACTCTAGGATTAAGGTAACATGGAATTTTTAAGAAAAGAAAAGTGAGCGGCGAAAGTACAAAAGGACAGGAAAAAAAATAAGAAAATATTTTTTACAGCTAAGCGGGGCTTCGAACTGGGAAAGGAAGAAGCTGGAAATAAAGATTTAACTAAAGGCTAGGTCCCACTGGCCGACGGATGCAAAACGTATGCAAAAAGGACACAGCGGACGAGCAAAATTTCGGGGGTGGCTCCATCCATTGTTATACACTCCAAAAAGTGCCTCAAATTTGCATAAACAGAACGGAAAAGAACGGAAAGGAACGGACGGGGGTAGTACTTAGCGAGGATGTTAAGCGGATGTTTGTAGGAAGCCTAGCAGATGACAGCAGATGGAAGCGGATGACACATCCGAAGGGCTTCCGAGGGAGAATTGTGAAGCAGACGCATAGCGGAAGGAGTGGATGAATAGCAGATGAAGCAGATGCATCACGTACACCTATAGGGAACAAATGCAAAGCGTTCAATGCGAATGTGGGGAGTATGAATTGCGTCAGCTCCATGGATCTAAAAGGATGCAGCTCACAAGCAGTCAGCATTCAGAGGAAAGACGTGCTTCTACAGACATCTTCGAATAACACCATGGTTCGTCAGTCAGGGAAGAAAAGAAAGCTTGTGCCTACTCCTGCCAGCCCTGGCAAGAAGGACAGAACCACCATCCCACCCCCTGGCACTGACTCTGAAGCTGCTGGTGCTTCTGCTGCTGCTGGTGGTGCTCCTGGTGTTGCTGCTGCTGGTGCTTCTCCTGCTGGTGCTGCTAGTGCTTCACCTGCTGGTGCTGCTGGTGTTTCTCCTGCTGGTGCTGCTGGTGCTTCTCCTGCTGGTGCTGCTGGTGCTGCTGGTGCTGCTGGTGCTTCTCTTGCTGGTGCTGCTGCTGGTGCTGCTGCTGTGATGGACCAGCCCCAAGGCCCTCAAAGCCCTGCTGCTGAAGGCCCTGAAGCCCCTGCCAGAGGGAGGAAGAGGCAAGGGAAGGAGAAGGGAGAGAGGAAACAGTATTCCATTTCCGAGGACCATGAGAAGGAGGTGCTGGAATGGCTGAGGGAGAACAAGTACCTGTGGAGAAAGGTCCACAGACTCTATCGCGACACCTAGAGGAAGCAGGCAGCTTGGAGAGACAAGGCAGAGAGCCTGGGCTACACTTCAGACCTACTCCTGGGATGGCGGAAGCACATGCGCACCTGGTATAGCAAGCTACACCTCAAGAAATCTGGCCAGGCCACTGTGAAGCTCACTGACTGGGAGATGTACATAATGGCCAAGTGCAGCTACCTGGAGGATGAGGTCCGCCACCGAGGAGCAGCCCCTCTGACAACCCTCTCCCTCAGACAGCCAACAGACAGCCAGTCCTCTTCCAGCCAGGAGACAGCTACCATGTCCAGGCAGGTGTCTTTGGAGGTCCCCACGGCAGAGACCCCCCCGACAGCTGCACTCCCCATGCCAGAGGATGTGGAGGATCCCCTGTCTCAAATGGAGCAAGAAGAAGAAGCAGCCAGTGACCAACCCACACCCGCATCAACCATGGCAAAGAGGATGATACTGAAAAAGCCCTTGTAGTTGTAATAAGAGGAATTGGCTGGAGCTTTGCAGGCCACCTGCTTCCCATCTATGGCTCCAACGGTGTGAGGAAAGTTCCACCTCTGATACCACTGTTCTTCAACTTTCCTCCAGCCTTCTTCAGTGGTGGGACACTGGAGGAGCTCCTCCAGGTATTCTTTGAAGATGGCCTGCACCACTTCTCTGACCACTTTGCTGATGGTGTTGTGTGGCACCCTCCAGGCATACTGCATGTTTCTGTATGTCATTCCAGAGGCCAGGTGTCGCAGAGTCAGTGCCACCTTCAGTCCAGGGTCCAGGTTGGGATGGAAGTTGGTGCTCGGCTTGGTCAACCTGGGTCTCAGACACTCTACAATTTCATCAGACATGGCTGGTGGCATCCTCATGAAGTGCTGGAATGCATGAGGCTCTTCATTCCTCAGCTCCACCATCAGCTTGCCATCGAGTCCAAACTCAACTCTTCTCCCGATCCATCGTCAGACCCACACAACTCTTCAACGTCTCCTTCTCCTTGCATAGAAAAGGTCTGAACAGGGCTTGGTTCTGGTGTTGAATGAAGGCAGCTACCATCAGGACTGTGTTATGATCCATGGCAGAGATCAATGGATGATGTGGAAGAGCAAGACCAAGGGTGAAGAGGTCTGTACACCACGGCTGCTGGACTCATACTGAGATTCAGGTGATTTCCTCCCCCTTTTTATAGGAAATATCAGTTTTCTGCTAGGTGTCCTTCCACATACTCTAGGCATACTCCAGACATCCTAAATATCCAAGATACATCCCATATACAAACGTTTTGTCCATTTTAATGCTTTATATACGAGATGCATCCGCTTACATCCTTTCTATTTCCGTGCTACTAATGCTGTGTGGATGTTCCGTGTACCATTCGCTTCCTCCCTCTTTCCATTTTCAGCTGCAGCAGATGTGAGTTGCGAGGATGTCCAGAGGAAGCCGAGAGGATACAGCGGACGTTTAATGGATGATAACGGACATAGAATGTTTGTTGCCTGTATGTGTCATGGATGTACATCGTACGTGGTGGAAAGTTCATCCGTTCAAAAAGTTTTGTGCAGCTCAAAACTTCTTGCGTGGATGAAATCTCAGTAGAAGGATGCTCGACAGATAGAGCGTATGAAACACGTATGCAGTGAGCACACAACAGATGCATCGTGTTTTCCAATGGATGGCAAGCTTTTTTGTCCGTTTTGCATACATTGGTGCAGTGGGACATGGGCTTAAATTGGACTAAAATATTTTGGGAATAAACAGGTATAAAATAAAGCTGGACTTAAGATTGTCAAAAAATTATAATCACAAAGTTTACAAATTGGAGACTGGACTTTGCTGGAATATTGAGGTTTGAAAAACCCTAAATAAAAAAATAGGGGGGAAAGGTGAAGACTTTGTATAATGGAGAGTGTCACCTTTTGACAAAAACTTGAGCTCAAACAAAAAGGAAAGCATCCTGTTTCTGAATGAACTTGTGTGGATATAACATTAAAGAAATATTGAAACAAAGTAAGAATCTTAGAAAGTGAAAGCAGAACCAGAATAAAGAAAAAAGCAAGGAAAGACTGACTGTGGGATTGATTGATGTTTTTGGTATCAACCCTGGGCTGGAATAACTGAGAACTTTAGAAAATTGAAAGAAGAAAGAAGGAAAGTCAAAGTGTTTTTGTTTTGTTTTTTGTGGTCTTTAACGATAGAAAAATATAAGAGTGTGTAATAATTATATCTCTTCAGGCGTTAAAAATGGAACTTAAATATATGAGAGAATTATTACAGGAAATAGGCGAATCACTTTGCTCTGTGTTAGAAAAAATGGAAATGGCGACTGAAGAACAAGAAGAAAGATCTTCAGAGGAGGAGGAGTCAATTCAAGGAGAAGGCATTTTAAATAAGACAATTAAGACAAAGAACACTACAAAGAAGTGGGGAAAGAAGGAAGGTTAAAAAGTTGAGATTTAATTTTCAAAAAACAAACATACACAAACAAAACACAAAACATCAAAACATAAAACTTCTTTTTGGAAAGTGGCTTCGTCCCAGGTTACATCTTTTTATACAGACATAAATTCAAAATTCATGCTCACTTTTTATCCCATTTCATATCTTATTTACCATTCTACATTTTCTATATAGCTTCTCTCCTCTTTTCACTCTCTTCATTCTATTTTATTTATTTCATCTCAATTTAAATCATTGTGCATATTTCTTTTGTCTGTTCTATTTCAATTTTCTATTATCTTTTCTCAGTAACGCAAAATTTCTCTTGTAATCACTGAAGTATGACGCCTTTAAATCTTTCCCCTAAATTTAACACTTAAAATAATATATACTTTTCATTCTGATTCTGCTTAGTACATTCTAAAGCTACTTACTATATTATATATTAGAAAAGAATAATAAATTTATAATATAATTAAAACAATAATTTGTTCTGTTCTGAGAAGAAAGGTACGTGAGACCGGTGTTCCAACAAACAGCTCTTTATTATAACAACTCAGTGACTTGGAACAGAACATTTGCAGAAGCCGCGGCAGCCCTTTTTATAATGGCTGCTCACGGCTTCCGGCCAATGACAATTCTTTTAGCTTTCCTGCCATCAGATGGGCCAATTGCAATGGTACTTTATTATCCAATCCTATTGCGGCCTGCTCGGCAAATCAGATTTTGGTATTTGGAGTATTCTAATTTCTATACACAACACCCCTCCCCTCTTGGTTTCCTCCTACGTGCATAACATAGTCACGCAGATAGGTGGGGCTTTAGCAGGTCCTACTTGACCTGCGCAGCTCAGTCTCAGCATGGTCTTCTATCGGTTTGGTCAGGACCGTCTTTTCTCTGTGTCTTCTCCATGGAACCTCCTGGAAGTGTGAGTCAGCCTTGCCGCTCCTGCCTGGGTCTCTCGGGCTGGTTGAGTTGGCTCTGCCGCTCCCTCCTGGTCTGTCCTGCTTGGTCGAGCTGGCCTGGCTGTCTCCTTCCTGGAAGGCCTTGCCTCACTTCCCTACTATCGGTTCTCTTTTCCGGAGGTCGTCTATGGGTAAGTGCTCAATTTGTTTTCCCGGGGATTCTAATTCGGGTTTGTGTTCTGTCTTTTGTCGTGTTATTGGTGGTTCATCTCTCCCCTTTTTATTATTTTGTGTTGCCCCCTACTTGGTTGTTTTTGGATTGTTTGTTGGGGGTGGTATTTGCGGCGGTGCTTCGGAGCTAGGTAGGTTAGTATTGTGTTCCAATGTCCTAGAGTGGAGCTGGTCGACCTGTCGTTTTCATGTTCTGCTATCGTCTAGTGCAAGCCGGTATGACCGGGGCCCTGTAATTTCTGTAACTGTGGCTGGAAGCCACAGTGGGTCCCCGGTAAGATTTTTGGCGTAGACTAGGTCTCCAATGGTAAAGGAGAGATATTTACTTGAGGAGTCAGGGGGGTTTTCAGAGGTGTAGGTGGGGTATAGCTTATCTAGGTAGGAACTCAATTTTATACCCATGAGGAGTTCTGCTGGCTTTTGTTAGTGGTTGTGCTAGGGGTGATATGCTGAATTGTTAACAGTTTGTTTAGTCTATCTTGGATGTCCCCATTGTCCAGTTTGTCTAGGGCTTCTTTTGTATAACGAACCATGCGTTCAGCTCATCTGTTTGAAGCCGGATGAGCCAGCGCTGTTAGGGCATGTCGGATGCCTTGTGCACCTAGGTATTGTTCGAAAGCTAAGGCAGTAAACTGGGGGCCATTGTCAGATACTATTACATCTGGCAGTCCATGTATAGCAAAAAGTTTGTTCAATTTTTTTATGACTGCTTCAGTAGTCATGGACCCCCTAAGAACAACCTCTAGCCAGTTTGAATAAGTGTCAACAATTTCCCTTTTATTGGCCCAGCAAAATCAATATGGAGTCTCGACCATGGGTCTCTGGGAGTTTCCCATTCTAGGACTGGTGCAAGAGGGGGGAGGGTAGGCTTTGATTTCTGGCAGTCATGGCATGTTGCCACCCATTTTTCAATGTCTTTGTCCAGCCCTGGCCACCAGACGTAACTCCTGGCCAGGGCTTTCATTTTTACAATACCTGAGTGTCCCTCATGCAACATGCACAATACTTCTTCCTGCGATTTTTTGGGAATTATCACCCTGTCCCCCCACAGTATACAACCCTTTTCCAGGGATAGTTCAGTCTGGCGGGTGCAAAAAGGTTTAAAAGTCTCACCTCTATCCTCATCCGGCCAGCCCTTATCTACCCAATGCAGAATTTGAGCTGTCAGTGGGTCTTTCGCGTGGTAGCTTTAGCACCGTCTGCTGCGGTTAGTGGCAGATTTGGCCATGTCTCAATCTGAAGAGTGGGGATGGTAGGAGCTGGGTCACCTTCCTTGACGGGCAGCAGGGAACGGCTTAAGGCATTCACATGGGTGATGGTTTTTCCTGGGCAATGGATGAGTGTGTAATTGTATGCAGTGAGGAATTCTGACCATCTCGTCATTCTTGGCGATAGGATGTTCGGGGTTGGTTTGTTCCCTGCCAGAATTCCTAGCAGGGGTTTGTGGTCCGTGATAATAGAAAATGTCCTACCATATAGGTATTTGTGGAATCTCTTGACACCTGCTATGTTGGCGAGGGCTTCTCGGTCAAGTTGGCTGTAGTTCCTTTCAGATTTTGACAGCGTTTGGGAATAGAAGGCGATTGGAGCTTCTCTGCCATCTGGTAGCTTGTGGCTCAGTATGGCCCTGATTCTAAAAGGTGATGCATCACAGGTGACCCTCAGTGGCAGGGTGTTGCTGTACTGTATTAAAATGGTTTTGAATGTTAATAAGTCCTTAATGTTTTGGAATGCTGTTTGTTCTCACTGGCCCCAATTCCAGACAGTTTTTTTTATCTAATAGCCGATGTAATGGCTCTGCTACGGTTGCCTTTTGGAGCAAGAAGATATTGTAGAAGTTAATGAGACCTAAGAACGCCTGTAAGTCTGTTTTGTTCTTAGGTCTGGGTGCATCTTTAATTGCTTTTATTTTCTTTTCAGTGGGGTGTATTCCTTTCTCATCTATAAGGTAGCCTAAGAATTTGACTTGATTGGTGGCAAGTTGACATTTTTCATTTTGACTTTAAGTCCTGCTTCCCTAAATCTTTGTAAGACTTCTCTCAGTCTGTCTTCTAATTGGTGTTTGTTTTTTGCTGATACTAATATGTCATCAAAATAGGGAATGATCCCTTTTAGTCCATTTAGAAGGCACTCAATTAGGTTTTGGAAAATGCCTGGGGCAACACTAACACCAAATTGAAGTCTGTTGCATTTGAATGCCCCTCTGTGCATGACTATAGTCTGTGCCTCTGCAGTTTTGGGGTCAACCGGCAGCTGTTGATATGCTTATGCGAGATCAAGTTTCGTGAAAATTTTTCCTCCCCCTAATGAATACAACAGATGTTGAACTACTGCAACAGGGAATGCGCTTTGTTGAAGTACATGGTTGAGGGTGGCCTTATAGTCACCACAGATGCATACTGACCCATCTGGTTTGACAGGAGTCACAATGGGAGTTTCCCACCTGGCATGGTCGATTGGCTCTAACACCCCTTGTGTGATGAGTTTGTTAAGCTGCTCATCTATTTTCGGCTTTAAGGCAAAGGGAACACATCTGGCTTTCAGCCTGATGGGAGCTATCTTAGGATCTAGGCTGAATGTTATTGGGGTCCCCTTGTACTTGCCTAGGGTCCCGTCAAATACATCCCAGAACTCTTTCAGCAGGCTCTCCTCCCAATCTGTCTCGGCGACACAGTTGATTCCTGTCACTCTGATTTCCAGGGGCGCGAACCATTCGATTCCCAGCAGGCTAGGGCGATCACAATAGACGATTGTCAGAGGAAGTACTTCAGCGTGGTATTTGAATTCTATTAGGAAATGTCCAAGACCCACTACCGGGATTCGTTTTCCCTGGTAATCTTTGAGTATTAGACTTTGCTGTTCCAGTTCTCTTTGCTTGAAGTCTGGTATCAGATTTTTGATGGTGTTCCATGATACCACTGACAGGTATGATTCGGAGTCTACTTCCATCTCACAGGGCTTTCCTTCGATTTTTATGTTTATTCAGACCTTTTTTGTGTTTGCTGCCCTGGCATTTCCTATGATTATTGTTTGGTGTGTTTCTTTGTCGTTCATTCGCCGGTTTCTGTTCTCTTGGCTCCATCAGCTTCTGGCTTGTCTCTCTCTGTTTCTGGGGGGGTTGCTGCCATGTCTTTTTGAACTATAGCTCTTTTTGTTCTGGCAGACCCTTGCAATGTGCCCCTGTTTCTCACAAAATTTGCAAATGGCATCCAGGAATCTGCATTCTGAGCATGGGTGGTCCCCTCTGCATCTAGCACACTGGAATTCTCGCCTCCTTCCCCTTTTTTCCCACCGATTCCTTTCTGACTGAAACCTATGTATGTCTTCATTGTAATCATCGGTGACGCTTGGGGAGTCGAGGTCTTCATGGTGGGCAGTCGCAGTGGTTTGTTTTTGTGTTCCTTAATGGTGGCTGCAGATTTCTTGGCTGCTTCAGCAGTGGTGGCTTCTGCGATGGCACAGCCACTGTGATATTTGGTCTGTTTAGTAGCTTGCTTTGGAGTGTAGCATCCTTCAACCCGAGGACCACGCGGTCTCTCATGGCTTCGTCCATGTTGAGAAACTTGCAGGCTCCTCCAATATCTCTTAGGGCTGCTATGAAATCTCCAATGCTCTCATCTTCACGTTGATCTCACTTATAAAATTTGTGCCTTTTAATAAGATTGGAGACCACAGGCATGTAATGGGCTTGTAGCATTCAGTTTAATTCTGGCCATGCCATTTGTTTTATGTTCCATGGTTTGGCTAACGCCTTGGTCATTTTGAAGATGGCAGGGCCACAGTGCATGAGGAATATGGCTCTCTTCATCTGGTTGGTTATTTCTTGTAACTTGTTGCTTTCTAGGAACTTTAGGAAGCAGTCAGTGTATGACTCCCAATCTTCTTCGGCTGGGTTGAACGGTGTGGGCAGCGCATTGTTACCGGCCATTTTGGTTGCTCGGTTCTTGTTGCCATGTGCTTCGGTCTCGCTCTTCTATGACGATCCCACCTTCGTCGCCAGTGTTCTGTTCTGAGAAGAAAGGTACACAAGACCGGTGTTCCAACAAATAGCTCTTTATTATAACAATTCAGTGACTTGTAACAGAACATTTGCTGAAGACGCAGCAGCCCTTTTTATTGCGGCTGCTCACAGCTTGCAGCCAATGACAGTTCTTTAAGCTTTCCCACTGTAAGGCGGGCCAATTGCAATGGTACTTTATTATCCAATCCTATTGTGGCCTGCTCGACCAATCAGATTTAGGTATTTGGAGTATTCTAATATCTATACACAACATAATCCATAGCAAATTAAGCTGTATTATTAAATCCAATTTTCTAACATTATTTCAAACATAAATACAACAATACAATCTTGTGTACTTTTCTTTTTTAATCATATTTTTACCCACTATTTCTGAATAAATCTTGTTTTTTTACATCTTGTTCTAAACCTTTGTAACTTCTCTTCCCTTTGTCCCTTCTTTTCTTTTCCAATCCTGCTTTTACCCCCTTGTCTCCTGGTATATATTTTGTCTGTTTTATTTCAATTTTCTATTTATCTTTTCTCATTAACACAAAAATTCTCCTGTAATCAAAAATTAAAGTATAACACCTTTAAATCTTTCCCCTAAATTTAACACTTAAAATAATATATACTTTTCATTCTGGTTCTGCTTAGTACATTCTGAAACTACTTACTATATGATAAAATAAAAAAGAATAATAAGTTTGTTTATTGAAAACTAATAAAAATCTTTAAAAAAAAAGTTGAGATTTAAGAAGACAATCAAAAGGGGTAATACATGTGAAGTCTCAAAAGGCAGAAAGACCCAGCAGAAAAGGGAAAAGGAAAATATTAAGAAAGTGAGGGATATAAATTAGAATGAGAAAAGATATGGGGGAAAAGAGAGGGAGGAGAAGCAGTAAGAAACAGGTGCATGAAATAAAGAAATACGGAAATTGTAAAACGTTGAAAAGAAATTGTTTTTTCAGAGATAATGGTTGATGAATTAAAAGGGGGATTCTGCAGGGTGACAAGGGGTAACAAGAATATTTCTGCAATTAAAAATATTTAGAAAATAAGGTAATATAGATACTGATAACTTATTAAAAATCAAGCAGGGAAAATATGCTGCAGAATCCAAATGAAAAGATGTAATGATTATTCTTGTAATTTCTTAAAAATAATGGTTTATTGGGAATTAAGATGAAGGAATAAAGGTATATTTTAACTATTGAGGTGTCACACTTAAAGCAGGAAAACCTAAACTTTTTTTTTTAGTGTTAAAATTTGTATTAATCTAGAATTTATAAAAAGAATGTGTAATGGAAAGGGAATATGACAGACTAAAGAACCAACTAAATTAATAAGTTAATATAGACTATTAAAAGCAAGGAGAGACATTGGTAACTTTATTATTATCATTATCATTATTATTATTATTAGGCAAACACATATTGTTTGTATTTATTTTTAAAATAAATATTAAAGGATTATATTTGAAATAATTGAAATGAAACAAAAAGATGTTTCAACTGAGATTAATGAAAGAGGCTAGAATTAATGTGTTTGTTTCTCTCCTTATTGAAAATTTGGAATGGAAAAGGTAATAATAGAATTAAGTATTCATATATGAATGTATAATTGCTGTCATATTGGTATGTAAAGGTGATGACCCAGAAATATGTTGTCTACTAAAAAGATATTTTTGTTTTTAATGTGAAAAACTGAATAAAATTTGTTAAAAAAGAAAAAGGACTGAGGTGCTGAGAGTGCCTGAGTTTTATCACCTCTTGTTGGGATTTGAATTGGAGCTTGTATTTTAAGGCCCTGTCACACTGGCCGACGGATGAAAAACGTTTGTAAAAAGGACACAGTGGACGAGAAAAATGTTCCATCCGTTGTTATCCGCTCTCAAAAGTGCGCCGAATTTGCATAACCAGAGCAGACAACACGGAAAGGAACGGACGGGGGGAGGACGTAGGGCAGATGGAAAGCGGATGCTCCATGGAAGCCTAGTGGATGGAAGCAGATGGAAGCAGATGGCACATCTGCAAGGCTTCTGGGGGAGTGCAGCAAAGCGGATGCGGAATGGAAAGAGCAGATGCAGAGCGGATGCCAAGCGGGTGAAGCGGATGCAGAGCGGAAGCTTAGCGGATACCTAGCTGAAGCCTAGCGGATGCCTAGCAGATGCCTAGCATTCACTGCGCATGCGGGGAAGATGCATTGCATCAGCCCCGCGGATATAAAGGGAAGCAGCTCCCAAGCATTCAGAGGAAAGACCTGCTTCCAGATACAGCTCTCCAGCCCGCCAGCCAGCCAGCCGGCCAGCAACCCAACAACCATGGGGAAGAAACGCCATCTGCTGCCAGCCCTGGCAAGAGGGACAGGGCCACCCTCCCACCCCCTGGCCCTGATTCTGCTTCTGCTGGGGCTTCTGCTGCCTGGGCTCACTCTTCTGGTGCTGGGGCTTCTGCTGATGCTGCTTCTGGAGGTGTTGCTTCTGCTGATGCTGCTTCTGGTGGTGGTGCTTCTGCTGGTGCTTAATCTGCTGGCGCTGTTCCTGGTCCTGCTGGTCCTGCTGGTGCTTACTCTGCTAGCGCTGCTCTTGGTCCTGTTGGTCCTGCTGGTGCTCCTGGTCCTGCTGGTGCTCCTGGTCCTGCTCCTGGTCCTGCTGGTGTTGCTGGTGCTGCTGCTGCTGGTGGTGGTGGTCCTGCTGGTCCTGCTTTTGCTGCTACTGTTGTTGCTGCTGCTGCTGGTGGTGGTGGTGTGGAGGAGCAGCCCCTACAACCTCGAAGCCCCTCTGATGAGGGCCCATATGGCCCTGCCAAAGGGAGGAAGAGGAAGACGTGTGAACTGGAGAGGAGGCAAAACAAAATAGAAGAGGAACATGAGGAGGAGGTGCTGGAGTGGCTGAGGGAGAATGAGTATCTATGGCGGAAGGGACACAGGCTCTATCGAGACACCAAAAGGAAGCAGGCTGCTTGGAGAGAGAAGGCGGAGAGCCTGGGCTACACTTCGGAGGTGCTCCTTGGCTGGTGGAAGCACGTGCACACCTGGTACGGGACAGCCCAACCCGCATCCACCCCCAGCTCCACCTCCACAGAAAGGCAGAGAGGCAGACTGGAGGGGCAGAGCCAGACTGTCCTGCTGGAGATAAGAGACACCATCAGGAGCAGCGTAGATCTCCTCTCTCAGCTGGTACACCGACGCCCGCTCCTCCGCAAGCCCTTCCTCACCTATGTCAACCAGACCCTCATGAACATATCGGAACCCCAGTACCAGGTGGTGAAGGACAGGATCACCGATCTTCTTCACAACCATCCAGACCAAGATGAACCTGCTCCCACCCAGTCCAGGCCTGCTCCTCCACCCCAGGTGATGTCACTGCCCTTCCAAGGCTTTCCACAGGCCCTACCCTACCAAGGCTATGGCTACCAGGAGGTCCAGCAGCACAGGCAGCCCTCCCCAGTCCAGGCACAGGTACATCGGATGTCACCGTTGCCACCGATGCCACCCATGCCACCCATGCCACCCATGCCACCCACGCCACAGATGCCACCCACGCCACAGATGCCACCGATGCCAGTCCTCACCCAGCTGCAGACCAGACAGCCCCACTACACTGTTCCTTCCTCAACCCCACAACCAAGCCTGGCCTCAGTACATCTGTCATCGGTATTGGGGCTGACACCCCATGGCATGGAGGAAGTACCTCTCAGCATCGTGGGTCTGAGCCAGCTGTCTGAGAGCTTCTTCAACACACTGTCCCCTGTTGTCCTCTCGGGGCCAGGCACCCCAGTGGCGCTTCAGACCAGCACCCCAGCAGCAGCCACCTCCACAGCACCTGGACCCTTCACCCCTGAGACTGGGGTGAGTGACCAAGAAAAGTGACAGAGACTGGGTGGCTACCTGTTGACTTTATTTTTGCTTTGGACACTTGACTTGGGTCGTTTTTCTTTTACAGCTTGTTATTAATAAAGATTATCTTTGCTTCACATGCTTGCTTCATTTATTTTATTAAATAAAGTCTTGGTGGAAACTTTTAGAAATGGTTTAAGCCTTTGCATGCTTGTGGGATGGGTAAGGATAGCAGTGGGATGGGCAGGGATACCTTTGGTATGGGTAATAGCTTTGGGATGGGCACGGATACCTTTGGGATGGGTAATAGCTGTGGGTGGGCAGGGATACCTTTGGGATGGGTTAAGATAGCAGTGGCATGGGCAGAGATACCTTTGGGATGAGTAATAGCTGTGGGATAGATAAGACTCCAGTGCAAGCATAGTGGGACTGTATGGTCCACCCTCCCAGGTGCCACACCTATGGCCCTTTATTATCAATAATAATGTAATCATTCATCCACACTTGTCAACATAAACACAACTCTTTATTAAATGCCCTGTTCATTGTAGGCCCACCCAACATACATGGCCAAATCTCATCTGTGTGATGAGACAGGCTGAAGGAAGCATCCATTAATTATCTATCATCCTGTCTTGCCACTCCACTGCTCCAGCTGGGGAATTGCACCAGTGTCTCAGGAGGTTGTGCTGCTTCTTCCCATCATGTGAAGCTCTGTTGGGGCCCTGCACATCCTCAGTGTCGATCAGGTTTCGCCCTTGCCTCCATTCCCCAGGCTCCATGTCCCCATTGCCTTGCTGGAGGTCCACGAGCCTGTTCTGCAACACTGGGTAGCGGGTGCGCATGAGATTGTGCAGGATGCAGCAAGCTTCCAAAATCCTCCTCACAGTCTCTGGGCGATGCTGCATGGTGGTGAGAAGTAGCTGGAACCTGTTGGCCAGGATGCCAAAGGCGTTCTCCAGCACCCGCCTTGCCCTGGACAGCCTGTAGTTGAAGATCCTCTCTTCACGGGTGAGGTATCTTGAAGTGTAGGGCTTCATGAGGTAGGTTATCTTGCGTGTCATTGGGCAGGGGGTCTGGATCTGGGAAGCCCATGATGAGGTTGCATTCCAGCCCCTCCTTGAGGTCACTGGTGTTGTATACCTGGGCATCTGAAGCTGACCCATTGCCTGAATCATCGATGTACATGATCTTGTAGTCAGCATCGACCATGGCAAAGAGGATGATGCTGAAGAAGCCCTTGTAGTTGAAATAGGTGTTCCCCAACTTGGCTGGAGCTTTGCAGGCCACGTGCTTGCCATCTATGGCTCCAACGATGTGGGGGAAGTTCCACCTCTGATACCACTGCTCTGAAACTTTCTTCCAGCCTTCTTCAGTGGAGGGGCACTGGAGGAGCTCCTCCAGGTATTCTTCGATGATGGCCTGCACCACTTCTCTGACCACAATGCTGATGGTGTTGTGTGGCACCCTCCAGCCTTACTGCATGCTCCTGTAGGTTGCCCCTGAGGCCAGGTGGCGCAGATTCAGTGCCACCTTGAGCCCAGGGTCCAGGCTGGGATGCAATTGGTGTTTGCCTTGGTCAACCTGGGTGTCAGCCGCTCCACAACTTCGTCAAACATGGCTGGAGGCATCCTCATGAAATTCTGGAATGCACGAGGGTCTTCGTTCCTCAGCTCCACCATCAGCTTGTTGTACAGCCCATACTCTGCTCTTCTCCCAATCCATCTTCGGACCCAGACACTTCTTGGATGCCTCCTTTTATTCCCGTAGAACAGTTGAAAGAGCCTGTAGATGGCTTTGCACTGTTTCAGAATGATGGTGGCTACCAAAAGCAGTGTGTTACGAACTATGGTGGACATCAATGGATGCTGTGGAAGAGGAAGAGGCAGATGAAGTCTGCAGAGGTCTGCACAGCAGGGGTGCTGGACAGAAAGTGAGATCCAGGTGAGTTCCTCCCCCTTTTTATAGGCAATATAGGTTTTCCACTAGGTGTCCTTTTGCATCCTCTAGGCATCCTCTAGACATCCTTAATATCTGAGACAGGTCCCCTCTGCGAACGTTTTTTCCGTTTTAAATGCTTTGTATGTGAGCTGCATCCGCTTTCATCCTTTCTCCATCCGTGCTACTAATGCTTTGTGTCTGTTCCGCTTCCTCCCTGTGTCCGTTTTCCGCTGGAGCTGATTTGAGTTGCGCGGATTCACAGCGGATGTCTAGCAGATATAGCGGATGCGTAACCGATGACAACAGATGTAGAACGCATGTTCCCCATATGCATTGCAGATGCAGAATGGACGTGTTTGATACATTTTCCGCTCAAAAAGTTTTGAGCAGCTCAAAACTTTCTGAGTGGATGGAACCTCAGTCGACGGATGCTGGACGGATAGAGAGGATGTAAAACGGAGCCAGTGAGTACAGAATGGATGAATCGCGTTAACCAACGGACGGCAAGTGTTTCTCTCCGTTTTACATCCTCTTTCTATCCGTTGGTGCTGTGTGACATGGGTTTTAAATGGTTGGCTGTCCTGAGTTCCAGGCTTGGTTGAGCCTTACTGGAAGATTATGCCCTTAAAAGGGCTGTTTTTTTGCTATAGCTTTACTGGAGTTCCTTGTTATGTAAAATACTCTGGCCCAGGCCTTAATGGCCCACTCATTAACAAAGGTGGGGATGAGTTTCTGCTTCTGAGGTGAGTTTCTGCTTCTGAGTTTCTACTCTTTTTAGAGGAAATATTCTGCCTTTTTAATATTTCTTAGGATATTTCAATTTTCTAGGAGAGGGGTGGGTGCTAACTTCCTACACTGCAGATCTATTTATTTCTAGAATTTCCTAGGAATTCTTCTGATTTTGTTCTGTTATTAGAAGGAGTCTTGTTTCCTTTGTATTATTTCACTGACCACAATTTTTAGTCAGCATGATTCCCATTCCCATTTTCTTTTATGCATTCTTATTAAATTAATACAGTGGAACAATAGTCCTCAGTATCTCTATATAGGATTACTGGAGGAAAAAACTTTCTTCAATACAAACTACTAAGACAGATACACTCGCCCAATACTGACTAGCCTTAGTTTATTGGACCAAGGCAACTTCCTCAATTAAATATTCAATAATGGAGGTGAGGGAAAGGAGATATAATGCAGAAAATATATTCTGTTTTTTTCTCCCTACCTGTTCTTTTTCAAGAACAAGAATCTACTTTTCAATTGTATTCCAAAGGAATTTCACAGTTACTCTCATGAGAACACTAAGGTTTTTTATACTTATTTTAAAATGGACTGGCCAAGAAATATATGTGAATACCTTTTCTTAAAACAAAATGATATAATCATATCTCTGATAGTTTTTTAACACTTCAGTTTCATCTCCATGAAAAATCCCAGGGATGAAGCTCCTTCCATTAAAAGTCTACAGAGATTCTCAGTCATTCAGGTCATAATTGTCCGAAAGGTGCATTTTCAAGAGGCAACTGGAATTTCTGGTTTTTCTTTAAAGACGTTTCGCTTCTCATTCAAGAAATTTCTTCAGCTCTGACTAGATGGTGGGAATGCAAAAGACCAGCTGTCTGCAAGGAGTATAAATCTTTCCATTCACCACCATCCAGGCAGAACTGAAGAAGCTTCTTGGATGACAAACAAAATGCCTTTAAAAAAAAAAACACCAAAAAGTCCAGTGGCCTCTTGGTAAAGCACCTGAGGGCCTCCCATTAGATCTTTTTCCCCCATACTAAATGGCCAATTAAGCATGAAATTAATGGAAAGATAAGGAATGGAAATCTTAGCACTGGCAGTGGTGAATCCCTCACCTTGAACAATAAAACAAGTCAAAAACACTTGAAAGAAGTCTGAAGAAATGCACAAACATTCTGCAAAATGAAGGAGAGAAAATAAATCAGAAACAGGCAAATTTCATCAAAGCATCAAAGGTAACTAGAGATATAGGGAGGAAATACAGTTCAGATTTGTTTAGGTTTAGAATATAAACAAATCAAATAATAGGAGTTCAAATTACACTAGCTAATAGATGTCTTCTTTCAATGATGGAATTATCCTTCATAAAAGAACACACGCACACCACAAATCTATCATATTGTTCTAATTGTTTCCTAGAAAAGGCACATTTTGAGATGACTTTCACACAAAATGATAGTAACAGTGGGCAGGGCAGCCTTTGATTTATTTATTCGGTGAATAAAACATCTCCCTGACCAAATCTGATATATTCCCCTTGGAGGAACAGTAGAAGCCTCCTTTCATTCTGCAATACAGAGAGAAGAATAGCTCATCCTGACACCTGAATGGAAACAATAGTATTTCACCAATAGGTCATCTGTAGAAACCTGACATTGTGCCTCTGAGCACTGTCACTGCAGATGATAACCTCTCATTTGTTCAGCCTTACCTACAAAACGATCACTGGGAATACATTTATTCTTCTGAACAACTACCGCTCATTCTTCTGAACAAACACAAACTGCAACAGGCTAAGTTGCCAACCAAAGAGTATTTCAGGGAGGGCCAGAATGCTCGCTAAGAAATTTTTGGTTTCAAGATTTTGTTAAAGATATATTTTTGGGCCTACGCACAGAGCAAAGAAAATAGTTAAGCGCAGGGGTGGGATTCTGCCAGTTCGGACTGGTTCGGGTGAAACTCTGGCTCTGACGATCAGCTGTTAAGCGAATTGGTTCTCTCTAATGATCAGGTCAGCCAGCCCACCCACCCCTGTGCTGTACTGTATCCTCTCAGCTTATTCATGTGGCAGAGCAGATTGCCGCATTTCAGCTGTGTTACTCCTCAGAAGTAACATAGAAGGTACATAATTTTGAAAGCTGAGCACATGCAATCACCGAACTGGTTGTTAAACTAGGAGAATCCCACCCCTGGATAAGCAGAACAACCCAGAATACAATTTATTTATACCCTGTATATATAATGGGAAGATATGTGCATCACAATTCACTAGTATCAGAGGACATGGGTAAAACAGTACACTTGTGAAGTGCTTCCACTTTACAGTACAAGGGAGTCTGACATTGAGGGGCAGAAGAAATAAGATGACAAATTTCTGGGGCATCTGGAACTGTGTTCATTTTTGTCCCCATATGATTTACAGGGAGGTCTTCTGAATTGACTATCTTCAAATCTCAGTTCCAGGAAAAGATCCTTCACCATAATAGTATTCCATAGCATCCACCAATGATTTTTGTGAATGGACTTTCTCTTTTCTTTCAGTTCCACTACTGTACCAAATTACTTGGGTTATTTCCCACTTGCCTAGAAATAAGCCAAGGTTATTTCTCTCCTTGAATAGTTTCCATCCATTGCTTCTTGTCCTGCCTTCAGGTGTGTGCGTGCATGTATGTGTGTGTGCATGTAAATAAATAAATAAATAACTTGGATATGATCATTGCCAAGTCTAAGGCTGTTTGTTCTATCTGTTGTCATTAATTTTGTCTTCTTTTATTTCAGTCCCATTTTTTCACAGTTCTCTTTTAATACTTGGCTTGCAGATCCTTTGCATTCTCTATGCCATGATTACCATTTATCCTAAAATTCACATTTTTAGACATTGTCTATTCAGTCTTAATATCTGAACTGCCACTACTTTCAATAATTTCTGCTGCTTCTGGCACTGAGGCTTAATTTTATCCTCAAGACAGAAGCATAATCAGGATTGAAGAAAGGCTTAGATTGAGGCAAGCTGCTTTTCATATGACAATTCTCTCTGTCCTGCAACTGACACTGTAGATAAATGTATTTCAGATATACAGTGCTAGTCGACATTTTAGAAAATTAAAATCTAAAAAGAGAGAGAGAGAGAGAGAAAAAAAGAAAGAAAGGAAGGAAGGAAGGAAAGAAGGAAGGAAGAGAAAGAGAGCTCTAGGTTTTCTGTGGCCACTCTAACCTTTTCTGTCCATTCTCTCTATGTTATCCATTCATCTTTTCCCACTCTGTTGACAAGCAGAGACTCTATTGCATCAGTTGACTTGTGTCAAGGATTTCCCCTGTGATCTAATCCCCTCTCTGCCCTGCTTGCTCCTCAGGGCTGTCACCACAGAGAAATGGCTACATGGCAGGGCATATCTGATACTTCAAAAGCTGAAGGTTATGAATAGACTAGGAAAAAAAATGACTAAAATAAAAAGAGGGTCGATGGTTAGAAAAGTCAAGCTATTGAAATATACAATGTGCCCAAGGTGGACTGTTTATTTTTACCCCATGCAATTTAAGGTTTTCATGGTGAAGATAAATAAAACTATGCCAAGCCAATGCATTGCAGCCTTCAAAATAATACAATAGCTTTTGCAAATCTTGGCAATTTTAATAGGAATACACAAGGTTTTTTTTTCTTTTAGCAAGATTAGATTATTTCCTTGCCAGACATATGGGACATATATCAAATGTTACTGGAAACAGCAAACCTCTTAGAAAAAAATATATTGGTTGTATCTGAACTGCTGTCAAGCAGCAATCAAAACCAAATGGGCATTGAAAGTAGGTGATAATTATTGTCAATCTCAACAAAACCACAAATATTTTCTTCAAAAAAATATTTGAAAAGCTGAGGAAATTAATTTCATGAAATATATTTTTTCCATGAGAATGGAGGTTGCATGTTTTCTATTTATGAATATTTACACTGAGCAAAACTTGTGAAGTAGGACTCTGCACATTAAATTAGTAACATTGCTTTTGTATGTACAGACATTTGTATGTACTTCAAATTAGATGTTTTAATATTTTTATGTTTTTAATCCTTTTCTCTGTTTTTATCATTTGAAAATAATTTTTAAATTTTAATTGTATGGTTTGAATTGTGAGCTACCCACAGTCATTTGATAAGATAGGTTTCTATAGAAATCAATCAATCAATCAAAGAAACAAACAAACAAGCAAATGACAAATATTGATGCTGAAACTAAGTTTGTTAAATACCTGGTGAGTCCAAAGTATGGATATAGCAGTAGGAAAATAGCCCATGAGCAAAAGGTAAATAGCCCATGGGTGTTTACTAAGTTCAGATTTATTATTTATTTTACAACATTAATAGATTACACCAGTCTGATTTCTCTGATGGGACTATTTGATCAAATCAAGAGTTATTTATGGCTCTGGGATAGCATATTTCAAAATATAAGTACTCCTGTGTGGGCTGTAGTAGAAACTACTGATAGTAATGATAATTTGAATATTAACACTAATTAGATTTATGCATTTATTTAGCATTAAATCCTCCCATGCAATGCAGTATATCGGGCAGAAAGGGATCTCCAATATTTTTGGTTTTAGGGGACTCCTACGGTATCTTCCTATGTGATGTTTAAAATACTTAAGTCATCTATGAATGTTCTTTCCCATGCAATTTGAGGGCGTCCTCTTGGTCATTTGTCAGTGGCAGGGTCCATTTCATTGCCCCCTTGGGAATTCAATTGTTCTCCATATGGAGTATGGAGGTAAGTTGGAGTTTTTTGCATGCAACAATGTGATTTAATTTGCAGGACAAACTCTTTTGAACCACTTCTTCATGAGTAATATTAGTCAAAATAGCAAATGTTTAGGATTCAGCAAAGGCAGCTTTGTTGGAAGATGTTGAATCTCTTGTTAATACTAGCTGACACCTTTCAGATCTCCCTGGCATAAATAGGAGTTGGGATCACTATGGAGGTGAGCAAGCAAGAATTTAAATTTCAGTGCTATAGATGATGAGGACCAGATTTTATTCATCCTCTGGAAAACAGTTGTTACTTATCCAAGGCAGCACTTGACATCTGTCTCTACATCTACATTTCATGTGATTAGGGTCGGTAAACCAAATAGGTAAACCCAGGGGTGGGATTCTACCAGTTCGCACCTATTCACTAGAACTGGTTGTTTACATTCTTAGCAGCTTGGAGAACCGGTTGTTAGAAGAAATTACTGGCCGAATCCTGTAAGGAAGACAGGAAGAAACATTCTGGTGTTGCTTACAGAAACTGCCTTTCTGTTAACCCTTACTACATTCTGGCAGGACTAGACTTCCTGTCTCAGGAACTTCTCTGGAGTTTTTTCCCCCTCCTTTGCTGATACTTTAAATGTGTGGAGTGACCATTCAAAGTTACAACGGCACTGAAAAAAGTGACAATTTTTCACACTTACAACTGTTGCAGCATCCTCACAGTCATGAGAGGCCAGGTGAGGAGATGCATGCCTCGGTGTGAGTGATATTGAGTTGGCCACACCCAGCCACTAACATGACCATCAAGCCATGTCCACCCAGTCACATGACCACCAAGCCAGATGCACCACTTAAGCCATGCCCACAGAACTGGTTGTTAAATATTTTGAATCCCACACCTGGGTAAACCTTTCTAGTTCATCAAGTCACTGTGATACAAATGTGATTCTTCATATCTGTGCGATGGAGCTCACATATATGATCTTTGATTTCATGGCACTTATCCTGAGGACAATTTTGGTTGCTTCTTTATCTAAAGCAGTCATCACTTGCTGTAGTTTCATCTCGTCTTCCTCAAGGCAATATCATATGAAAAATTCAGGTGGCCAAGATGGTCTTGGTCAGAATAATGAATGCTTTTTCCAGTGCATGATGTTCTTCAGATAACATAATTGAGGAGCACAAGGAAGAGGAGCAGAGATAGAATACAGTCTTGTCTAACTCAGTAGTAATTCTAAAGAAGTTCAATGCATAATTCTCAAGTGCTTGGAAAGTGCCATATATCAACATCTGAGAGAACAACAAATTAGATTTCACTGTGAAAAGTCCTGCTGTGAACAAATCTTCACCTTACAAAATATCATAGAACACAAAATATGAAGACTGATAAGACAGTGTCTAAAAAGCAGAATTTCCTACTCTTCCTATTCTTCTGATGCTGCCTCCATTTTTTTTTTTTTTTTTTTGGTTTCCAGAAATATGATTATGGGAAGGATTCTAAATGATTATTCTTTATCTTCAAGCAGATGGTTTCCCCTGTTTTCAGTTTATTTTAACTCACTTCTCAAATTAATCAAATAAAGAAGTCATAGATAGTTTTTATATAATTTTATAATTTATAGTTCTATTGTCAACACAGAAACTGAATTAGCCATGGTGGTGCAGTGGTTAGAATGCAGTAAAAGTAAAGGGAAAGGTTCCCCTTTACCGTTAGTTGTTTCCAGCTCTAGGGGGCAGTGTTCATCTCCGTTTCAAAACTGAAGAGCCAGCATTGTCCAAAAACTCTCCGTGGTCATGTGATAAGCATGACGAAATGCCGAAGGCTCATGGAGTGCTGTTTCCTTTCCACCAAAGTGGTCCCTATTTTTTTACTTGCATTTTTTACGTGCTTTCGAACTGCTAGGTTGGCAGAAGCTAGGACAAGTCATGGGAGCTCACTCCATTATGTGGCGCTAGGGATTCGAACAGCTGAACTGCTGACCTTCTGCTCAACAAGCTCAGCAACTTAGCCATTGAGCCACTGGGTCCCATTCTAGAGTGCAGTACTACAGGCTATTTCTGCTGATTGTGGGCTATCAGCAATTTAGCAGTTCAAGTCTCACCGGCTCAAGGTCGACTCAGCCTTCCATCTTTCCAAGATGGGTAAAATGTGGACCCAGATTGTTGGGGCCAATATGCTGACTTTGTAAACCACTTAGAGAGGGCTGTAAAGCACTGTGAAGCAATATAAGTAAGTGTTATTGCTATTAGAAATTAAACTTAAAGTGTGATTAAATTATAGTTTTACATTTAATTAATAGACAATATGGAGTGCTAAATGTAACACATTATATGCATAGAAAGAGCATGTATATTAGTATAGAAGCAATCACTAAAGATGCTATAAAATGATGCATATACAGTATTTTGTTTTTAATCCATCTATTCCACCCATTGTCAGTTACACACACACACACACATATACACATAAGCTTCATGAATAATAATTTACATTTCTATTCTGTATTTGATAACAATGCAATTTAATTGCCTCAATTCTTTCTTTTTCATTCCATGTGAGCTCTACTCACAAGAGTACAAAAATAGCTCATAACTTCAGCCCTCTCTTTCTTTCTAATCTTCAGCCATTCTGCCTGAAGAGGGTTTCTTTTATAAACACAGAAACTTCCATTAAATATTCCTATCCAGTTTTGTGTTGATTGACTGATATCTAGCAACTTAAATTATTTCTGTGTATATAGAAATTTCCACCACCAATGTGAAAGACTCTCTCTCACTTCATTTTAAGAGTGCAAGTTAAAATGAAATCACCTAATAGCATCAGATACAATTCCTCCAGCTCTTATTACTTTTACCTATATTACCTAGAGAAGAGTTTTAATAAACATTTCAACTTTTATATTTTGGAATTTCTATGGTATGGTATGGTTTGTGTGTGTGTGTGTGTGTGTGTGTGTGCGTGTGTGTGTGTGTGTGTGTGTGATTGCATGTTTGATGGGCTGGAGGACTATTTGATGGATGTTTTAAGATCATGTCTATGATTTCTTATTTTAAAAAACAGTGGTAGTGTGTCAGCTGTCAGTTTCAGCTACATTTTATATCACTTCAATTAGACATCACAATCAGGGTAAATAACTTTATTTTTTGCTACACTGCACACTGTTCTTCAATATTTCTAGTTGCAGCTTGGAAATAAACAAACTTACCTATCTCTGCACCTGATTTGCTGAGTGCATAGTTATGGGCAAAAAACTGGGCATTGCCCATCAAGTTCAACATTTTTATCAGGCTACTCTCACAATTAGGGAACTTGAATATCCAGACCAACCAGAATGGGCAGCAGACCAGGTTGTATCAACTCCTACCAACTACACTTCCAGTTTAGGAGCAGATTCAACACAAAGCATTGGAAAGGACACATGGCTTCTGAAGTCTCATTCTGAAGGGTCCTGAAAGCAAGACCAGCAGCTAATTCTTTAAACAAGTCTTGCTTATCTTGATGCTTTAAGGATCTATCAGAGCAGGATAACAGTGTTGGATTGCACTTTGGAGTCAACAACATCAATGCTCCAGGACCTAATTGCCTCAACCAAGAAGGCTCTACACCCATTTGTATTACTCAGGTGACTCCCACTTGGATAAATCTCCAAGTGGCCTCAACAATTCTCTGAAAGAATGCAAATGACCAGCTGTCTGCAAGAAGTATAAATCCTTCCATTCCCCACTATCCAGTCAGAGCTGAAGAAGTGATCCACTTCTTGAATGAGAAGTAAAATGTCTTCAAAGAAAAATAAGCAAGTCCCATTGCCTCTTCAAAAAAGCACCTTTGGGACAACCATGACCTGGATGACTGAGAATCTCCATAGACACAACACATCAGGACATCATGTTCCAATAACTCATTCCAAAGTGAAATTGGCCAATGTTCCTCAAAATGGCATTCTCTGGGAAGGTAAGTAGAAGAAAACACAATGAAAACATTTATATATATATATATATATATGTGCTGTTCAGCTTCCTTCGGGTATTATCCCACGTCATTGTAGTTCTGTTAAAGTTGTAGCAACGTTTCAGCAGAATCTCATCTGCCATCATCAGGCTTCTGTAT
>BLBF01000002.1:92940015-92964746 GCA_015471245.1 Laticauda colubrina | reverse complement strand
TACATATGAAGCTGCGGTTTCAGCATGGGGCTGTAGTTGTTTTGCTAAGTATTTAGCTAGGTTTTGTAGTGGTGCTCCTATGGAGCTGACTATGGGTCTGAGAGGTATGCCTTCTTTGTGTATTTTTGGGAGGCCGTATAATTTGGGGCATCTAGAAGATTTTTCTCTTGGGATGATCGTCTGTTGGATTTCTTTGCTTATGTGGCTGGTTATAATTTTCTTCTTGGTTGATTTTTCTAGATATGTGGTTGGGTCTGTGTTTATAGGTTTGTATGTGGAGTCTTGGAGTACGTCTGTCAATTTTTCCTTTCATAGTCTTTTCTATCCATTACTACTCTGGCATTCCCTTTGTCTGCTGGGAGTATTATTATGCTGTTATCATTTTTCAGGGTTTGTAGTGCTCTGAATTCATCTTTTTGTAAATTACTTTTTGGTGGTTTCGTTGTGCATAAGATGTGAGTAACCTGGTGTCTTATTCTGTCAGCTTCATCTGTATTTAATTTGGTTAGGCTGGATTCTACTGCACATATGATGGATTCTGTTGGGATTTTTTTGGGTGCTATGGCATAATTGAATCCTTTGGATAGGACATCTGTTTCTTTTTGTTGAGTTCTCTGTTGGAAATGTTATATACTTATTGTTTTAGGTTTTGTGGTGGGTTGTTGGGGGTTTTCTTGTCATTTTCTAATTTTTTTAGCTTATTTGAGAGTTTTTCATTTTTGTAAGTGGTTTCAGTTTCAGCTCTCCAAGTTGTAAGTTGTTTGATCTTATCCCAAAGTAGAGGGTGGATTTTGCTGCTCAATTCCAGGTGTAGTGCTAGCAAATCTTTGTTTTAATTGATCTAATTGGAATCTTTTACTGTGAACTTCATTTCTGAGTAAAGCTATCTCTGTTCTTTTCAGGATACGTTTGGTAGCTGCTGTGTTGTTATGAAATGTTAATTTGAAGCAGGTTGTTGTTACATTGTTGTCTCTGCAGCTGCATAGGAATTTTAGGTCACATAGTATTCCTGCTCTTTTAACTTCCAGCTTCTCATAGCTTTTGATCTGGCTGTTTATTTCCTTCCCGGAGAGGTCAGATATTTGTTTTTTTTAACTTTCGCTGGTACTTACATGTGTGCTGTTTAGCTTCCTTCGGGTATTATCCCACGTCATTGTAGTGCTGTTAAAATTGTAGCAACGTTTCAGCAGAATCTCATCTGCCATCATCAGGCTTCTGTATGGATGTGGGTCTCACAGCTTCTGGTTTCAAATTCGAGGCTGGTTTATTTTGATTGGCTAAGAGTCTGAGCCTGTGTTCACTGGACTTGGAGTTTGACTGATTGGTGTTTCTGGTTTCTTCTTTTTGTTTTGTGGCTTTGATTGGCTGGCAACACTCTGTTCTTGTGTTGGAGGCTTTCAGTGCAGCTTGGCTTCATGTGAAAGGAGGGCTGTTATTCATCAGCAAGCTAGGTTTCACCTGGGTGCCTGGTGGGGGGGTGTTTGAGTTGGAGGCATCAGAGGGAGTCTGTTTGTGCTCAGGTGTTTGTCTGTTTTATGTTGTGGAGATCTTTCTATTTGAGAGTGCAGGCTTCCAAATGATTGACAGTCTGCTGGAATCATCTCTTCTATTCATGCTTTCAGGTCTTTTTTCAATCTCTATGGCTTCTCTGATGATTCTCTGGTTGGGGTTTTCTATAGTGGCTAGGGTTTTAGTGCCATTGAAGTTGATGATGTGACCTGTGGTTTTCATGTGTTGGACTAGTGAGGAGGTGTGTTCCAGCTTTTTTACAGCATTTTTGTGTTCATCTAGGCGGGTACTTATTCTTCTATTGGTCTGTCCAATTTATGTGGCCGGGCATGATGTACAGGGAATTTCGTATATGCCTTGGTTTTCCAGGTCAATTTTGTCTTTGAGGTTTCTAAGGATGGCTGCTATTTTTTTGTCTGTTTTGAAGGCAGTCTTGATGTGATGCCTGTGTAGTATCTTACTCATTTTAATTGTAGTACCTCTTATGTAGGGTGAGACAGCTGTTCCATAGGTCTGTTGGTCTTCTAGGTCTCTGTTATGTTTTGTTATCTTCACACAACAAAACATGTTATGTTATCTCCACACCACAAAACAGACAAACACCTGAGCACAAACAGACTCCCTCCGATGCCTCCAACTCAAACACCCCCCCACCAGGCACCCAGGTGAAAGCTTTTAAAGTTGTAGCAACATTTCAGCAGAATCTCATCTGCCATCATCAGGTTTCTCTATTGTGTTCACCTGTGAGTCAGACTTTCAAAGCCGTTTCTGTTTTAAATTTGGTGCTGGCCTATGCTGTGCAAAATGGTTTTTTTTCTTCCTCCTGATTGGTTGGGAGTCTTGGTCTGTGTTTGTTGGTCTTAGAGTTTGCCCTGCAAGCCTTAAGAAACAACAGCAGCATAATCATACTTCCAGCAGATAAAGATAATGCCATAGTAGTAATGGATAGAAAAGACAACAAAACAAAATTGACAGACCTACTCCAAGACTCCACATACAAATCCATAAACACAGACCCAACCACATATCTGGAAAAAATAACCAAGAAGAAAATTATAACCAGCCACGTGAGCAAAGAGATCCAACAGATGATCATCTCAAGAGAAAAATCTTCCAGATGCCCCAAACTATACGGCCTCCCAAAAATACACAAAGAAGGCATACCTCTCAGACCCATAGTTGGCTCCTGAGGAGCACCACTACAAAACCTAGCCAAATACCTCGTAAAGCAGCTACAACCCCATGTTGAAGTAATAGCTTCACATGTACAAAACTCATACCACCTCTTGGAAATGATCAAAGATCTATACATGGAATAAAAAGATTTGCTTGTAAGTTTCAACATGGTTTCACTATTTGCTCAAGTCCCGATAAAAGAAACTCTCAAAATCATCAAAAATAAATACCAACCACCCAAACACCTCATGGAACTAACAGAACACTACTTAACCAACACATATTTCACATAGAAAGGACAAAGATACAAGCAAATTGAAGGAGCCCCTATGGGATCACCATTGTCAACCGTCATTGCAAACCTGTTCATGGAAGAATTTGAATCCAGAAGCCTAGCCAATGCCACCCACAAACCCAAAGTATGGTTAAGATACATCAATGACACATATGTGATTTGGCCCCATGGAAAAGAAAACCTAAACAATTTCCTAACACACCTAAACAGCACACACCCCCAAATCAAATTCACTATGGAAACGGAAACAAACAAACAAACAACTACCATTCCTAGATATACTAATCTACAAAAAAACAGATGGTAGACTAGGACACAACATATACCAGAAGAAAACACACACCAACCGCTACCCAATCCCACCACCACCCAGCACAGATAAACTCCATGGCCAAAACATGAATAGCCAGAACCAAACATGTGTCAGACAAGACACACTTAAACACTAAACTATGCACCCTGACTAAAGTACTGACAGCCAATGGCTTCCACAAAAGCAAAATCACTGGCTTGATCCACAAAAACACACTGAGACATAATGGAGACCTAGAAGATGAACAGACCTATGGAACAACTGTCCTGCCCTACATAAGAGATACTCGACACAAAATCAGTAAGATACTACACAGGCATCACATCAAGACTGCCTTCAAAACAGACAGAAAAATAGCAGCCATTCTAAGAAACCTCAAAGATAATATTGACCTGGAAAACCAAGGTATATACAAAGTCACCTGTACATCATGCCCTGCCACATACACTGGACAGACCAATAAAAGAATAAATACCTGTCTGGATGAAACAAAAATGTCGTAAAATTTTTTTCCTCATTCGTCCAACACATGAAAGCCACAGATCATAGCATCAACTTCAATGGCACCAAAACCCTAGCCACTACAGAAAACCCCAGCCACAGAATTATCAAGAAGCCATAGAGATTGAAAAAAGCCCTGAAAGCATGAATAGAAGAGGTGATTCCACCAGACTGTCGATTATTTGGAAGCCTGCACTCACAAACAAAAAAAATCTCCACATCATCAGCCAGGCAAATACCTGGGCACAAATAGATCCCCCTGATGCCTCCAGCTCAAACACACCCCAACCAGGCACTTAGATGAAACCTAGCTTCCTAATAAATTATAGCCATCCATTTACTCGGAGCCATGCTACATTAAAAGCCTCCAATACAAGAACACAATGCTGCCAGACAATCAAGACAAAAAAAGCCACAAAACAGACAGAAGATATTAGAAACACCAATCAAGCAGAACAGAGCAAACTCCAAGACAAATAACAGAAACCAAGACTTGCAACCAATCAGGATGAAGAAAAAACCATTCTGGCACAGCATAGGCCAGCACCAAATTTGAAATAGAAACGGATTTGAAAGTCTGACTCACAGACGAACTCAATACAGAAGCCTGATGATGGCAGATGAGATTCCACTACAACGTTGCAACAACTTTAAAAGCACAACTACAATGACATGGGATAATACCCGAAGGAAGCTGTACAGTATGTATATATGTATATCCTGTTGTTTAATTCGCATTCTTGGTCATGCCACATCTTCATGGTGGGTGTCAGTTTGCTTCTTGTATGGGTCAGAGGGGTTTGAAGCAGGTAGTGGTGCAGCTGCGGTACGGCTTCTAGTCATGGTTGTGTCTCATCTTCTGTGTGAGTGTAAATCTTTTTTCTACGTGGAAGTGTGGTGGTAGCATCTTGTGTGGCACTCGTGGGTGTGGGTCTGGTTTCATTCTTTATGTTAGGTACTAGTTTATTAATGAGGGCAGGTTTCCAAATGGTTGGTAGGCGGAAGGTATCATCTCGTTTATTCATGCTGTGTGGGCGTTTTTCTATCTCTATGGCTTCTCTGATTATTCTGTTGTTGAAGTGTTCAGTTTTGGCGATAGTTCTGGTATTTTTAAAGTCAGTTTCATGTCCTGTGGCTTTGGGGTGTTGGACCAGGGAAGAGGTCAGTTCTTTTTTGATTGAGTTCTTGTGTTCTTCAATGCATGCGCTTATTCTTCTGTTAGTTTGTCCTATGTATGTGGTGGGGCAGGCAGT
Source organism: Laticauda colubrina (assembly GCA_015471245.1). Classification (NCBI taxonomy): domain Eukaryota; kingdom Metazoa; phylum Chordata; class Lepidosauria; order Squamata; family Elapidae; genus Laticauda; species Laticauda colubrina. The sequence continues at coordinate 92,959,699 of BLBF01000002.1, read as the reverse complement.
GCAAGCAATTTCATATACTCCTTGGTTTTCTAACTCGATTTTGTCTTTAGGGTTTCTTAGGATGGTGGATATTTTTCTGTTTGTGCAGAATACTGTTTTAATGTTGTGTTTTTGGAGGATCTTGCTGATTTTGTCTGTAGTGCCTTTTATATATGGGAGGAGGGCTTTGCCATTCTCTTGTTCTCTGTCTTGGCTTTTGGTTGGGGTTTCTTTTTGGATTAGGTGGGTAATCTTCTTTTTTTGGAATCCATTGGCTGCAAGTACATTAGGGAGAGTGTGTAGTTCGGTTTTTAAGTGTTGTTCGTTGGCTAAGCATTTTGTTCTGGAGATGACTGTCTCGGTTACGGAATTGATCTGTGCTGGGTGGTGGTGTGAGAGTGCATGTAGATAGCAGTTTGTATGTGTTTTCTTCTGGTAGATGGTGTGTCCTAGGGAGCCATTGGATTTTTTGTATACTAAGACATCTAGGAAGGGAAGTTGATTGTTGGCTTCTGTTTCCGTGGTGAATTGTATTTTGGGGTGTAGGCTGTTGAGGTGTGTGAGGAAGCTGTTCAGTTTTTCTTTCCCATGTGGCCAGATTATGAAGGTGTCATCTACGTATCTGAGCCAGAGTTTGGGTTTGTGATCATATTTTTCTAGAGCTTGTGTTTCAAAGTGTTCCATGTAGAGGTTTGCGATGACAGGTGAGAGGGGTGATCCCATGGGTACTCCTTCTATTTGTTTGTATTTTTGTCCACTGTAGGTGAAGTATGTATTGGATAGGCAGTGGTTGGTAAGATCTAGGATGTACTTGAGGGGGTTGTATTTGTTTTGGATGACTGTCAAGGCTTCTTTTATAGGTACTTGGGTGAAGAAGGATATGACATCAAAGCTCACTTGTAGGTCGACCTACTAGTTTTAAATTTGAGGCTGTCCTACTGCTGAGCCAGAATGGTTTTTTCTTCATCCTGATTGATTGGGAGTCTTGGTCTGTGTTTACTGGTCTTGGAGTTTTCTGTGTTCTGCTTGATTGGTGTTTCTAATTTCTTCTATCTGTTTTGTGGCTTTTGTTGCCAGCCAATCAAAGCTGGCATATCAAATTATATATATGGTTTTTATCAAAACAAAACAAAAAACCATTCTGGAATACTTCTTTGATAGGAAATATGATTTGGAATTCATGCATTCTTATCTCTTTTAATAGATAAGAGTAGTTTACAGCTACTAGAAAAAGTATTTTGATGTTTTATTGCTTGGGAAATAATTTTTAAACTCATTTGAAAAACTAATTTCTAGTGCCAAGTCTCCTAATTTTGAAAATGAGGAAATTTTGCTCAATTTTTTGTTGCTTTTAATATTTCTCACGATATTATAAAACTAATTTTATGTCTCATGGTTTTCTCCTTCCACTGTGTATGTGTGTGTGTGTGTGTATGTGTGTGTGTGTGTGTTTTGCTCTCGTGTTTGATATCATGGCATTATTTGTTTCTTTCTTGAAATTTTGGGCTGTTTGCAGGTAACAGTAATCTACAGATAGCTATCAAACCAACGGTCTTGGTTCCAGAATCTTACAGTCCGTTGTCCTTTTGCTCACTTTCTTTAAGGAAATTGATTTCTTCTCCATGGAATTATTTATTGACATACATTGTGTGCTAAACAGCAACAATAGTCACCATAAAAGCTTCAAAAGAACATTATGAAGCTCACTTAAATTTGATATCCCAATGTAACCTTAAAGGAGGGAGAGGAGAAGGCGGAGCCTCGTCCCGGTGCTACAGCTGTGATCTCGGGGCTCTGAGATCGCAGCTGATATTTTCACCCCTGGTCGGTCCTAACGGACCTAAACCGTCCCGTAGAGACGGGGATTGTGAAGGGCACAGTCCCAGGATCCCAGAGATATCGCAAAATCTCTGGTTTGATCCGGGAGAAGCCCTTTTGCTGGCGGTGGAAAGGCAGCCTCTAAAGCTGCTGAAGTCGGGACAGCTCCGAAAAGAAAGAGGCTGGAGAGAGGGTGTGTCGGCTGGGTGAGAAACTTCTTTTGTATTGCAAATTGGCTGAGACCTGAAAGGATATCCTGAACAAAGAAGAAACCTTTATTTATCTTTGACTGGAATTTCCTTGAGCGGCGTTTTTTAAAGTGATGTCAAATTGAGGCTTGGATTCTTTCCTTACTATTTTTTTCTCTGAGGAATTTAATGGGATTTTGTAGCTAATCAGATTGAATTTTTTCTTATATATATTTTTATGCTTCTTTTGATTTTTTAATTTTCTTTAGGATAGAGGCCCCCTTTGTTTTTTTTTCCCTCTGAGTTTTGTATACATTACTTTTCTTTCTGGCTGAGGGGGGAAAAAAGTATTAAGAGACTTTGCAACACTGCCAACTAGAGGCTTGAAAATACTTTATTTGAACTGGGGAGAAATGTATAAACACTCCTTCTCAAGGACATTTTAATGTGATAAGATGGAGGGAGAGCACAGAAAAATATTATTACAGGTGTTTTCCTGGACTCTTATCAATGTTTCAACACTTGAGGCTTGGCTTTGAAGCTGCTGGAGAAGAGAGTCATAATAAGAGCCTTGGATAAATAAACAAAGTGCAGTGTGCAGTCTATATATATTTTTCCATTTTGGATTATAATTGGCTACTCTATCAGATGGACTGAAGGTTTAAAAGAATTTGAAGTTTTTTGAAGCATTAAAGTGAAAAAAAGGGGAAAAAAAAGAAGAAAATGTGAAATGAAATAGACTGTGTGTATTTGGATTGTTTGGTGACTTTGGGACTTCTGGAAACTCTTATTTGAATGATTAAAATCATTTGGGTCGTTTGAATTTTTTTTTCTTTTTTTCTTTTACAATGGTATTACTTATGGATGAACTGAAAATGGAATTTATAAAATATAAACAAGAGAAACAAGAAGGGAAGGATTCTTTTGGCTCTATTTTTAATTTTTTAGAAATGGCAATTTCTACATATGAGAAACTACAAGAACAAGAAGATTGGGATGAAGAAGAAACCATCCTTAATGAACAAGCAACTTTATTTGGGGAAGAAAGGGGAAAGGGGAGAAAGAGAATGGAGAATTTAAGACTTAAAAAAACAACCAAAAAAGGGAAAAACAAGGTGAAAAGTGGACACAACATCAGAAAGCAACAGAAAAGAGGAATACACAAGAAGGTGGAGATTAAGAGACAAGGGGGTAAAAAGGGTAGAGTGGAGAAGCAAGGGAGGAAAGAAGGGAAGAGAAGCTACAAAGGTTTGAAACAAGATGTAAAGAAACAGAATTTATTTAGAGATAATGGGTAAACATATAACTGAAAAAGAGATTCTGCAAAGATACATAAGATTGTGTTGTTGTATTTGTATTTGAAATAATGTTAGAAAATTGGAATAATATATGATTATAAAATGGGACAAAATATTTAATGTAACTTAGCGAATTTTTTTCTTTTTAAATAAAAATAAATGAAATCAAATATGAGAGAATTGAATTAAAGAAAAATGGGAATATTGTTATTGTTTAATATTTTAAAATATAAGTGAAATAGGGGGAAGTAATTAAGTAAAATCTATAAGTGTTCCCATAGAAGCATGATACTTATTTAGAAAGGATTGTGTAAAATGTTTAAGACTTAAATGAATATTAATTTGAATGATATAACTTTAATTGCTATGGATTGTTGTTTTAATTATATTATATTTTTTTTTAAAAAAAAATTTTTTTCCTCTTGTTTCAAAATATTGAGTTTATCTTTAGAATGTACTACGCAGAATCCGAATGAACATTATGTGTTATGTTAAGCTTTAAAACTAGGGGAGGGATAAGTATGACAAGGTATTATACTCCAATTAGTCATTACAGAAGAAACTTTGTGTTAATGAGAAAAGATAAATAGCTAGCTGAAATAGAACAGACAAAGGATATAAGTATAATGATTTAAATTGAGATGAAATAAATATAATAGAATTAAGAGAGTGAAAAGAGAGGAGAAGCTATATAGAAAATGCAAAATAATAAATAAGAAATGGAATGTTATTTAAAAGTAAGCATGAACTTGAATTTATCTCTGTACAAAAAGATGTAACTCGGGATCAAACTGCCGTCCAAAAAGATATTTTATGTTTTTTATGTTTTGTGTTTGTTTGTACATGTTTGTTTATTAAAAATTAATAAAATTCTTTATTAAAAAAAAAAAAAAGGAGGGAGAGAGAGAGTTTCAAAGATGACATGTCTATGATTAACAATCCCCATTCTTAGTACAATGTAATATGATAAATTTCACAAAATGAGAAATTCTAAGACAGAACAGTCATATATTTTTATGGATTCAATTTATTTATTTCTGAATTTCTTCTGTCTTTTAAAGCATGTTTGTATTCCACCTTTCTGCCCAGTGAAACAAATATTTAGTGCATTGTGTGCACTAAACATTCAGCTTATTTGCAATTAAGTGTTTATAATATTTTTGTCACAGAAGACTCAAAGGATTGGTAGTGATGGGTAGTAGAATATTTCTTGGACCAATTTTTAAGCAGTACAATTGAATTCAGAGTTCAATAACTCCTAAAGGCCCGGTCCCACTGGCCGATGGATGCAAAACATATGCATAAAGGACACAGCGGATGAGCAATTTTTCAAGGGTGGCTCCATCCGTTGTCATCCGCTCCAAAAAGTGGTGAAAATTTGCATAAACAGAATGGAATACAACGGAAAAGAACGGATGTGCACAGTAGGTAGCGGGGACATTAAACAAATGTTCATAGGAAGCCTAGCGGATAACAGTGGATGGAAGCGGATAACACATCCAAAGGGTTTCCGGGGAAGAATTTCAAAGCAGATGCATAGCGGAAGGGGCAGATGCATAGCGGATGACGCGGATGCATGATGGACGCCTATAGGAAACAAGGGGATGCCGCGCAGATATATATCGGATGCACAGCATTCACTGAGCATGCGGGGAGTATGAATTGCATCAGCTCCGTGGATATGAAAGGTTGCAGCACGCATGCAGTCAGCATACAGAGGAAAGATGTGCTGCCACATACATCTAGCAGGAACACCATGGTTCGTCAGTCAGGCAAGAAGAGGAAGCCCATGCCTACTCGTTCCAGCCCTGGCAAGAAGGCCAGAACCAGCATCCCACCCCCTGGCACTGACTCTGAAGCTCCTGCTGCTGCTTTGGTAGACCAGCCCCAAGGCCCTCAAAGCCCTGCTGCTGAAGGCCCTGCTGCTGAAGCCTCTGAAGGCCCTGCTGCTCAAGCCCCTGGAGGCCCTGCTGCTCAAGCCCCTGAAGGCCCTCCTGAAGCCCCTGACAAAGGGAGGAAGAGGCAAGGGAAGCAGAAGGGAGAGAGGAAACAGTACACCGTTTCCGAGGAGCATGAGGATGAGGTGCTGGAATGGCTGAGGGAGAATGAGTACCTCTGGAGAAAAGGCCACAGACTGTATCGTGACACCAAGAAGAAGCAAGTAGCTTGGAGAGACAAGGCAGAGAGCCTGGGGTACACTGCAGAAGTACTCCTTGGATGGTGGAAGCACATGCACACCTGGTATGGCAAGCTACAACTCAAGAAATCCAGGCAGGCCACTGTCAAGCTCACTGACCGGGAGATGTACGTCATGGCCAAATGCAGTTTCCTGGAGGGTGAGATCCACCACCGAGGAGCAGCCCCTCTGAGACCCCTCTCCCTCAGACAGCCCACAGACAGCCAGTCCTCTTCCAGCCAGGAGACAGCTACTGTGTCGAGGCAGGTGTCTTCGGAGGGCCCCATGGCAGAGATCCCCCCCCTGACAGCTGCACTCCCCATGCTGGCAGACTTGGAGGATCCCATGGAGGATGACGCCCTGCTGTCACAAATAGAGGAAGAAGCAGCAGCCACCAGAGGCCAACCCACCCCCACCCCGAGCTCCAGAGGATGCAGGCAGAGAGGCAGACTGGGGGGCCAGGACCACAGTGTGCTGTTGGAGATCAGGGACACAATGAAGACCAGCACAGAACCTCTCTCTCAGCTGGTCCACAGCGACATACCATCCTCGGCCCAGAAGCCCTTCATCACCTACGTGAGCCAGACCCTCAGGCACCTGCCCGAGGCCCAGTTCCAGGTGATGAAGCAGAAGATCACAGCACTTCTGCACAACCCTCAAGGCCCAGCTCAAGCTGCTCCTACCCAGTCCAGGTCTGCTCTTCCACCCCAGGTGATGTCACAGCCCTTCCATGGCTTTCAACAGCCCCTCACCTACCAAGATTATGACTACCAGGACTTCCCACAGCAGAAGCAGAAATTCCCAGTCCAGGCCCAGGTTCATTGCACACCACAGATGCCAGTCCTCACCCAGCTGCAGACCAGACAGCCCCACTATGCTCCTCCCACCCCTTCCTCCACCCCACAGCCAAGCCTGTCAATGGACAATCTGTCATCAGTATTGGGCCTGACATCTCAAGTCCTTGATAAAGGGCCTCTCAACCTCATGGGACTGAGTCAGCTCTTGGATAGCTTCCTGAACACACCATCCCCTGTTGTACCCTCGGGGCCAAGCACCTCAATGGTGCCTCAGACCAGCACACAAGCCACAGCCACCTCCACAGTCTCTGCCCGCTTAACAGCTGAGACCATGGACATGTCTCAGATTGACTGAGAAAAGTGTCAGAGACTGAGTTGAACTTGTTAAGTTTATCTTTGCTTTAGACACTTTACTTGGTTCATTTTGCTTTGTGTAAAGCCATAAAGTTTACCTAAGAAAGTTATATAATAAAGGTTATCTTTGCTTAACACACTTGGTTCATTTTTTTTTACTTAATAAAGTGTTGGTGAAAACTTTGAAAAAATGGTTAAGCCTTTGCATGCTTGTGGGATAGATAAGGATAGTTGTGGGATAGATAATCCTCCAGTGCAAGAATGGTGGGACTGTATAGTCCACCATCCCAGCGATCCAGATGATTTTATCTACCTTTTTATAGAAAATATCGGTTGTCTGCTATGGGGCCTTCTACATGCTTTAGACATACTGCAGACATCCTAAATGTATGAGATACATCCCAGATACAAACGTTTTGTCTGTTTTGAATACTTTATATACGAGATGCATATGCTTACATCCTTTCTATTTCAATGCTACTAACACTGTGTAGACATTCCGTGTACCTTTTGTTTCCTCCCTCTTTCCGTTTTCAGCTGCAGCGGATGTGAGTTGAGGGGATGGTCAGAGGATGCAGAGAGGATACAGTGGAATTTTAACGGATGGTAACGGACACAGAACTTTTGTTGCCCATATATGTCGTGGATGTACATCATACGCAGCGGAAAGTTCATCCGTTCAAAAAGTTTTGTGCAGCTGAAAACTTCTTGCGTGGATGAAATTGCAGTGGACAGATGCTCGATGGATAAAGCGTATGAAACACGTTTGCAATGAGTACAAAACGGATGCATAGCGTTTTCCAACGGATGGTAAGCTTTTATTAATGTTTTACATCCTCTTTGCATCCGTAAGTGCAGTGGGACCGGGCCTTACTGGTAGGCAAGTTGCATTGTGTATTTCTTCCAATTTTGTACTTGTACATTAAAAATTGCATAGAAAAGCACATATATTGAGAAAGTATTGGGTAAAAAGCCTTTGAGAGAGAGAGAGAGAGAGAGGGAGGGAGGGAGAGAGTAAGGGAGGGGGAGGTAAAAAGGAGAGAGAGAGAGGGAGAAGAAGAGCAGGAGAGGGAGAGGGAGAAATGGGGAGAGAATGGAGGGAGAGGGAGAGGGGGAAAAGATGGAGGGAGAGGGAAAGAGAGGGGGGACAGATAGAGGGGAAGAGGGAGGGATTGAGTGTTTTGTACGAAAAAAACTTACATGCTGGGGAAACTTGCATTCATAGATTATTGGAAAAAAAATACACATGAAATTGATTTAGGGCTAACAATAGTCCTGATATTGAATGAATCAAGCATTATTGCAGACTACTTCACCTACTATATCTTTCGTCGTTTTGTATGTTAAGTAGTAAATTGGTGACAGATATTCACTTTGTTTTGACAGAAAAAACTGAGGAATATCATAGGATAATTTTGTATTTCACTTCCATCTCAGTCCGATGTACGTGCTTGAATAGCTCTTAGCAAATCATTCCTCCCCACATTTTTTGTAAATAGGTACACTAACAACACAAATTGTTGCCAGTATAAAATAAAATATTCATAATAAAAAAAAAAAATGCTCAACTTTGTACCAGCCAAACAATTATCAGAGCTGTGCAGTCTGAATGTGTGTAAAGTCGGGCCACACTTTGCTCAATAGTGCATTAAATATGCCTTCTGCATTAATTTTACAGCTGGGTTTTAGCTGCAGTTATTCAAGCAAAAATGAATCTATTGTATTCAGAACCTAAGGATATAGTACCTTGCAAGGCAGGGAATATCAAAATCTGTTTTGTTCTATAAGCATATTTGCTTTTTCAGGCAACTCATAGAGGTGTGTGTCTTCAGTTATGGTTCCAACAGCTGCTCTTGGTCTTTAGAGCAGAGAAGGAAGTAGATGCTTGGCAATTGGCACTGTATCCGAGTATATGTATCACATAGCAATACATGATGTTCTGTGGTCCTTGTTGATACACATATAAACTATGTGAGTATCCCATGCATCTCTGAAATATAATGTTGATATTACATGGAAAGATCTATACTATACATATCCAATTGCAATTGAAGTTATGACTTTATTGGTTACCATATCTTCTGCCATATTTAACTGCTGCTCCAGTTCCTCAAAAATTATTCATTTGCTTTTTTTTTTTTTTTTTTTTAAAAAGCTCTCCGTTTGCTGCCTTCTGTTAAAGACAAGATTGACTTGATTGACTGTTTTTCCTTTATAGGGAGATTAAATGAAAGGGTGATGCCATCTGCAAAGGCAACAGTGGAAACAACAAAATCAGTTGAACAGGACATAGCCACAAACTTGTAGTACATATTCACACATCATGCCTGCAATGATTGTATTGAAGATATTCCCATTGTAGTAGTATGTACAGTATACGTGCTTGTTCATGCATCCATTCTTACCTGTGATTATAGCATAAAAAGTTTTTGCTGCCTTGTTACTAGGACAAAACAGCTTATTAACAACAGTTATTTGATTTACAGATAATTTATTCCTTATGTGTGATATTTACACTACCTTTATTATGGAGATATATTTAGTTTCCCATTAAACATTCTTCTGACAATATTGTTTCATAATACTAATTAGCAAGAGTAAAATAAACAAAGGAAAAGGCAACTATATGCAATCATGGGCTTAACCTGAAATCAAATGCAACTATTTAAAGAGAGGAATATCAAAAGTCCCAGGAATATTGAAAATTCTCTTTCTTTCAATCCTCAATAAAATAATGCACACTTACATGTTCAAATTGGGTGGGTGGGGAGGAGGTGGAGGTGGGAGAAAAAGTACACACATATAAATAACATTCCTCTTGATTTTTTATCTGATTGCATTATTTGCTAGGTTTAATGCATGTCTCAATGAGCACGGCAACAAGGAAATAGGAATCTGAAAAGGAAATGGCTGATTTAATTGAAAAATAAACTGAAATCTTGCAGGATGGAAAAAAAGAAGAAAACCTTACAAAGAATAAAGGAAAGACCATTTCCAAGGTACAACAGGGACAGGAGGAAATGTGCCTCATCTTCTGCTTATCAGTTTTGGGGATGTCTGTCATATCACTTTGGCACTTATGTTCAATTTTTAAGCCTTTTCTCCTATGCAATAGGACCATGATGGTGAACCTATGCCATGTGTTCCAGAAGTAGCACACAGAGCCATCTCTCCAGGCATGCCAACCATCGCCCTTTACTCTTCTGGTTTCTGGTGCGTGCATGCACACCACCTAGCTGGTCTTTGCACATGCGTGAATGCCAGAAACTGGAAGAGCAGCTCTCCAGCATGCATGCACACGCCAGCTGGTCTTTGAAGACCAGGTGCCTGGCATGCATGTGTGTACCAGGAAGCTAAGCTTCCAGTTTCAGGCACTTCCCACATGCATCGGGGAGCGGCTTTTCTGGTTTCCGGTGCATGCACGGTACCGTTTCTATACTTAGTGCCGAAAAGTTTCACCACCACTGCAATAGGACTTCTATGTACTTCTATAGGTTGCATTACTTGTTATATATGGAAAGAGAATTGACAAGGGTTGTCATTGGAGGTAGTAATCTTGTGCAATTTTCCCTGACAAGTGATGTGGTGATAGAGAACAAGATGGTGATAGACTATTTTTTAAACAAATATGTTCAGTCATGATGCTTTAATGAGCTCTTGCTTTGAGTACAGAATGCTTGTCACATTACTGGTTGCTGCCATCTTGTTCTTCTCTTTACCCTGATAGGGGAAAAAATCTTATATTGAATGATCTTCATTTCAAGATCAGCGAGAGAGACTTTATTTCACTAGCTGAGTCATTAAGATTCCTTTGTTTGTTCTCTGCTAGCCACAAAGCAAATCATAATCTGCAGTTTATTCTTCATTAATAACAGTACATTTTTGACTCCCACACATTTATAAGAGACAAACAGCTGTAAGCACAGGTGGCTGTTTACAATGTGACTGTAAGTAATATTTTTTCTACAGTTCTAGATGCTAGGCATCTATGGCACATATAGGTTGATCTTCCTTTGAAGGAAAGGCACACAGGCATCCTACTCTGAAGTGAAAGAAGGGTAAATACTTATCTGATAAATTAGAGACTTAATGCTGTCGGGGACATAAATGATATACCACTGAGTGGAAATGAAAGCACTCATGAAAGAACAGATGGATCAGTATCACGAGCTACAACCACATCTTAGAACAAAATGTACAGATTGAGGATGGTAGAGAATTTTAAATCCATGAATTATAATTGGATGCTCACCTTTTATAGTTATACAGATAGGCACCTGCTACATAATACTTCCAATTGTCAATAAGAAAGACAAAAAAGTGTGGATAATGGATGTGGGAGTACCTTTAGTCAGCAGAATCGAACAGAAAGAACTGGAGAAGATAACAAAATACAAAGTCTTGCAAATAGAAACAGAACAAATATGGCGGAAGCAAGCAAAGATAGTACCAATTGTCATAGGTACCTTGGGTGCAATCCCAAACCATCTGGAGCACCACTTGAACACCATCGGTATTGAAAAATTCACCATCAGTCAATTGCAAAAGGCTGCTTTACTCGGAACAGCTTACATCCCACGACAATATCTGTAACACTATCAAACATCCACATCTGCCTATCTGAGTATCCCTTTAATCTCAAATTTTCCTCTTTAAAAGTCCCGGACTTTTCCTATCTATATTGGGTAGAAAAATAGACTAGTGTGAAATCCATTGCCAGTTCAAGGTGGAACAAAAATAATGTTATTGTCCAAACTCCTACTTGTAGTTTCTATGGTTCCTCACTTTTTCCTTTTTAGAAAAGCCCAGTTTTATTGCAAGAGCTCACATCTGTTTGTGTCTTCACACAGTGTAAACACATTCTTAGGAATATGATGCAAGCTGATAGTTAATGTCTCCAGAAGGTAAGATAGCAACTTTCCTAAAAGCCCAGAAAAATCTAATTTTTCTAAAAGAGACAAAAAGATGGATTATTTTTTGAACTTCATGTGAGCCAAGGCAGAAGTCTTCCTGATGTTTTTTGCTGGAAGGAGTTCTCAGAAAAACAGAAAGGATGTTATTATCAGAATCAGTAATGTTTATTCAAGCAATGACCAGCAATATTTATAAAATATGCAACACAAAAGTACAAGCAGGTGAGTGAAATTACAAGGAGTCCTATAATAAAAGTATATCATAGGTTATGTACCATATGTTAATAAATAGCAAGTATCAGTCTAAACTATTACAATTATGGAGTAGAAATTCTTGTCCCCTAAAGCAAGATAACTAATCTAGGTGAGGATCTATATATTACATTTGAAGTAATGAATAAGACAGAAGTGATTATTCCTATGATCAATTATACCTTATTTTCATCACAGCAATAGAATTTGGCTATTGAATGACAAAGGGAATAAAATTGATGAAATGTTCTTGAAGAAGATGCATTAGATATTTTAGAAGAGTCACATAGAAATTATCTGGCTTTCTTAAGACTCTGCCTAATGGGGGCAGAATGTAAGTTGGCCTAATACCCTGTAGAATTTACAGTGTAAGAAGATGTAAGCAATGGATTAAATCTTTCTGTCACCGTGTGGGCAGTGTGCTTGGTTAATGGTGTTATGTGTTTTGTACTTACAGCAATACAGATATATCTAGCTTTGAAAAATGCTATCCTCAGCCTGCAGAAAATTAAGTTCTGAAGCAACTTATTAACTGAAGCCTGGTATTTTATGTCCTTTATTTTTTTGGGTGACTGGTTGCTTGGCTTAGTCCTATCAATATATTTTAATTTCTCTTAATTAAAATCTTAATTTTAAAATCATAATTTTCATAGTGAAATTAAGAATGGTGCAGAAAGCCAACTTCTTCATTAAAGCCCATGTCACACTGCCCAACGGATGCAAAAAGGACACAGCGGATGAGCAAAATGTTCCATCCGTTGTTAATCGCTCTCAAAAGGGGCAAAAATTTGCATAACTGGAGTGGATAACACGGACGCGGGGAGGACGCAGGGCGGATGCAAAGTGGATGCGGAACAGAAGCCCAGCGGATGAAAGCGGATGGGAGCGGATGGCGCAACCGCTAGGCTTCCGGGAGGCCTCAGCAAAGCGGACGCGGAACGGATACAGAGCGGACGCCGAACAGATGAAGCGGATGCACAGCGGAAGTCTAGTGGATGCACAGTGGAAGCCTAATGGGTGCCTGGAGTTAATTGCGCATGCAGGGAGGATGCATTGCATCAGCCCCGCGGATATAACGGAAGCAGCTCGGAAGCAGGTCACCATTCAGAGGAAAGACCTGCTGCCAGACACATCGACTGCCTTGCCTGCCCTGCCTGCATGTCTGCCTGCCAGCCTTGCTGCCAGCCTTGCTACCAGCCTTGGTGCAAGCCTCCCTGCAAGCCTTGCTGCCAGCCTCCCTGCAAGCCTTGCTGCCAGCCTGCCTGCAAGCCTTGCTGCCAGCCGGTCTGCCTGCCAGCCTTGCTGCCTGCCTTCCTGCAAGACTTGGTTCATGTCTGCCTGCCAGCCTTGGTGCATGCCTGCCTGCCAGCCTTCCTGCCAGCCTTGCTGCCTGCCTCCCTGCCAGCCTTGGTGCCTGCCTTGGTGCCAGCCTTCCTACAAGCCTTGGTGCCTGCCTCCCTGCCAGCCTTGGTGCCTGCCTTGGTTCCTGCCAGCCTCCCTGCCAGCCAGCAACCCCACAACCATGCAGAAGCACAGCAAGCCTCAGCCATCTGCTGCCAGCCCTGGCAAGAGGGACAGGGCTACCATCCCGCCCCCTGGCCCTCACTCTGGTTCTACTGGGGCTTCTGAAGCACGGGCTCGCTCTTCTGGGGCTGGGGCTTCTGCTGCTTCTGCTTCTGGAGGAGCTGATGACAAGCACTCCAGCACCAGCCACCTCCACAGCACCTGCACCCTTCACCCCTGAGACTGAGCGACCAAGAGGAGTGCCAGAGACTCATTTTTGTCTTATAGCTTGTTGTTAATAAAGTCTATTTTTGATTCACACACTTGTTTCATTTCTTTTTTTTTTTAATAAAGTCTTGCTGGAAACTTTTAGAAATGGTTTAAGCCTTTGCATGCTTGTGGGATGGGTTAAGATAGCTGTGGGATGGGTTGAGATAGCTGTGGGATGGGCAGGGATACCTGTGGGATGGGTAATAGCTGTGTGATAGATAAACCTCCAGTGCAAGCATAGTGGGACTGTATGGTCCACCCTCCCAGGTGCCACACCTACGGCCCTTTTATTATCAATAATAATGTAATAATTATCCACACATGTCAACATAAACACAACTCTTTATTAAACGCCCTGTTCATTGTAGGCCAACCAAACATACATGGCCCAATCTCATCAGTGTGATGAGACAGGCTGAAGGAAGCATCCATTAAGCATCTATCATCCTGTCTTGCCACTCCACTGCTCCAGCTGGGGAGTTGCACCAGTGCCTCAGGAGGTTGCGCTCTCTTCTTCGCTTCATGTGAGGCTCTGTTGGGGCCTTGCACATCCTCAGTGTCGATCAGGTTTTGCCCTTGCCTCCGTTCCCCAGGCTCCATGTCCCCATTGCCTTGCTGGAGGTCCACGAGCCTGTTCTGCAACACTGGGTAGCGGGTGCGCATGAGATTGTGCAGGATGCAGCAAGCTTCCATGGTCCTCCTCACGGTCTCTGGGCAATGCTGCATGCTGGTGAGAAGTACCTGGAACCTGTTGGCCAGGATGCCAAAGGCGTTCTCCACCACCCGCCTTGCCCTGGACAGCCTGTATTTGAAGATCCTCTCTTCATGGGTGAGGAGTCTGGAGGTGTAGGACTTCATGAGGTAGGATGTGAGGGAGAAGGCGTCATCCCCCACGATGAAGTCGGGCACATCTTGTGTGTTGTTGGGCAGGGGTTCTGGATCTGGAAAGCCCATGATGAGGTTGCCTTCCAGCTCCTCCTTGAGGTGACTGGCGTTGTATACCTGGGCATCTGAAGATGAGCCGTTGCCTGAAGCATCAATGTACATGAACGTGTAGTCAGCATCGACCATGGCGAAGAGGATGATGCTGAAGAAGCCCTTGTAGTTGAAATAAGTGGACCCCAACTTGGCTGGAGATTTGCAGGCCACGTGCTTGCCATCTATGGCTCCAACGGTGTGTGGTAAGTTCCACTTCTGATACCACTGCTCTGCAACTTTCTTCCAGCCTTCTTCAGTGGAGGGGTACTGGAGGAGCTCCTCCTTGTATTCTTCGATGATGGCCTGCACCACTTCTCTGACCACAATGCTGATGGTGTTGGATGGCACCCTCCAGCCGTACTGCATGCTCCTGTAGGAGGTCCCTGAGGCCAGGTGGCACAGAGTGAGTGCCACCTTGAGCCCAGGTTCCAGGCTGGGCCGGAAGCTGGTGTTTGCCTTGGTCAACCTGGGTGTCAGCCGCTGCACAACTTTGTCAAACATGGCTGGAGGCATCCTCATGAAGTTCTGGAACGCCCGAGTGTCTTCGTTCCTGAGCTCCACCAACAGCTTGTTGTACAGTCCGTCCTCTGCTCTTCTGGTGAACCATCTTTGGATCCAGACTCTTTTTTGGTGGCTCCTTTTCTTCTTGCAGTAGAGTTCACAGAGCCTGCAGATGGCTTCGCACTGTTGCAGAACGATGGTGGCTGCCGAAAGGACTTTGTTACAATCCACGGTGGACATGACTGGATGCTGTGGAAGAGGAAGAGGCAGATGAAGGCTGCAGAGGTCTGCACCACTGGGCTGCTGTTCTGAAAGTGAGATGCAGGCAAGTTGCTCCCCCTTTTTATAGGCAGTATAGGTTTTCCGCTAGGCATCCTCTAGGCATCCTTTAGACATCCTCTAGACATCCTTAATATCCGAGATAGGTCCCCTCTGCGAACATTTTTTCCATTTTAAACACTTTGTTTCCGTTCTGCATCCGCTAGGCATCCGTTCTGCATCCGTTCTGCTTCCTCCCTGCGTCCGGGCGGATGGAGTTCCGCGGATGCATAGAGGACGCCTAGCGGATATAGCGCATGCGTAATGGATGTGTAACGGATGCGTAACGGATGCGTAACGGATGCGTAACGGATGCATAACGGACGAACTGGATACATTTTCCACTCAAAAGTTTTAGGCAGCCCAAAACTTTCAGAGCAGATGAAACGTCAATAAACGGATGCTGGACGGATAGAGAGGAAGCCAAATGGAGGCAGTGAGTACATAGCGTTTTCGAACGGATGGCAAGGTTTTTTGTCCATTTTACATCCTCTTTGCATCCATTGGTTCAGTGTGACATGGGGTTAAGGCATATTTTCAGGGAGCCTTATTTGTTCTTATTCTTTACTTGCACAAAACCTGAATTCTTATTTTTTGCTGGAAATACAATTTTCTCTATAGCCTTCTCCAGATATACACAAACCAGTATTCATATCATCTTTAGTAACTTTCCATTCTCTCTCAGCTATTAGCTTTTACATGCTCTCTATATCTCTAACTCTTTCAAAAAAAAAAAACATTGAGTAGTGAGGAAAGAATGAGCTAATATCAAGAAATCACCACATGTTGCCTAAAAATTTGAAGTATCCCATGCATAGTTTATAAATGGCATTTTAATAAACTTTATGTTCTCCTCTATGAAATGTGAGTTATACATCATGATTTCTCATTGTTTTATATACCATAAGAAGATGGGGAACAGAAGATTGCTTGTTCTATAATATTGATCTCATTTTGAAAACTTTGATATTCTTCTAAGAAATTCCAACGGACCCTAGTCACAGATTGAAAAGGCATGTTATAATTTACTAACATTTTCAGTCTGAGGTTATTACAAAATGGATACCATATGATTTGATACAATAAATGATTAATAGCTGCTTTTGAGACTGGTTTATCATACTTCTGAAGTTGGTGGCTTTATTGTCCTATCAAGAAGATGTAGATTAAAAAAACTTTCATCTTATTAAAATACTCCTCAGCATCTTTGTAAGGATTTAATTAAATCCTTATACAGTTCATTAGAATGGGCTTGTTTATTCTTCTAGAAAAGTTATTAAAGTTTGAATTAACTTGAAATGCTTCATTTGAGGGAAGAATATGGAATATGGAAATAGTGTGTCTTCTTTTTTATGTGATACCCTCTAACAAGACTTATATCAGGCCTATTTTGAAGATAGTACATTGTTTTGTTTTGTTTTGTTTCAATCTTGAGATAGGATCTATGTTATTTCTGTTGAAATACTGCTAGCCACTACTTTGTTATCTTCATATCTGCCATGATGAATTGGGGATCTAAACAAACCCACTCTATTTTTTTTTTTTTTAAATTGGACTTATGGACAATGGCTTAAAAGCAAGGAACAGATAAAAGATGTAAGATGAAGTTTTCCCATCTTTATTTTCAATTCTCCTTTGTTCTCCAAGAGAAAAAGGCAGAATATATTTTTCTGGCCTATATTTCCCAAACGAAGCAAAATAATGCTATTTTTAAAAATATGATCTCTATACAGTTATCTATATCAGTAAGATAAATGGCAGGTGCATATAAACATAGCCACAGAGTTTATTTAGTCCATTTTGTTCAGTTCTTTCAACTAAAAAGATTATCATTTTAATCAATCTTGTTTCTGATTCCCAAACCACTTAGTGGCAATCAGGGGCACTTTTGTATATTTCCGATATGCCTAGAATAATTTATGATGATGGAAACAGATGCTAGAAGCTTCAAAAAAAACAGTTGAATGTCAGGATGAATCCTCAAAATCACATCCTATTTCGGAAAAGTGTCACTATCTACTAATTTTGAAGGATGGACAGTAGAATGATTATTTTATATTCTGAAAAGCACTTGTGACCAAGATGTTTTTTTCCTGCCTTCCCCTCCTACATTGGCAAATGAAGTGAAATGAACTACAGACTTAAATGCTAATAGTCATTTGTGAAGTCAATTATTATTCTGAGAGATTGGCAGCCTTCTGGCCAGGATGTAAAGCTGGCTGGGTGCTCTAGTCCAGTGGTTGCCAAAGAAGAAATCCCCCCCCCGCAAAGCAATTAATCTGGCCCCTGCAGTTCTTGTGCCTCCTGGCTCTCCAAGGGACCCCAGAGTCAGGCCCCTGAGATGCATGCACCAACCAGATCCAACACCCAGCAGCGGTGGCAACAGCAGTCCCCTCCCCCAGTGCCCGCTGTCAGCACTTCCCCATCAGTTCTCTAGCTTTCAATTGCTCCCAGGTCTCTCTCTTTCCTCCCCCCCCCCCCCCCCCCATGCAGGCAGGAAAGGAAAGGGAGATGGAGCCGTGCAGAGCTCTCCCCTTTTCCAGCCTTTGCTACGTCTCCCAACATCAAAGCCGCGGAAACGCAGGCAAAGCCACTGCAGCGGTAGTGTTGTGAATTGCCTTGGCTTGCTCGGTTAGTTAAGAATCGCTCTACTCAAACAAGGAAGTAGTGCTGGAGAAGGAGGAGGCAGTAGTGGAGAAGCAAGCAACTCAGGTCACTACTGCTGTTGTGGCTTTGCCTGCATTTCCGAGGCTTTGATGTTTGGAAAGACAGCAAGGGCTTGAAAAGAGGAGAGCTGTGCATGGCTCCATCTCCCTTTTCTTTCCTTCCTGCACGTGGGCAGAGGGAGGAAAGAGAGAGAGAAACAGGAGCAATTCAAGCTAGAAAACTAATGGGAAAGCTGACAGCAGGCACTGGGGGAGGGGACTGTTGTTGCCACTGCTGCCATCGTGTGTGGGACCATGCATCTCAGAGATCTGAGGCAGGAGTCATGGGAACTGCAAGTGGGAGCATTTGATGATTTCGAAGAACTCCTGGAACATGGTAGATTGGTGTGATAGATTAGATCCCATTGTTTAGGTAATTCCCCGTTAGGAGAATGAGTGCACACAGGGAGACGTAGTGAGAGTGGTGAAGAATAACACACAACCAGCACACAGATACATTGTATAGTAAAATGTAGGTTTTTACTTCCAGTAAATGGTTAAGCAAAGTTCAAAAAGCAGTCCAAGTCATTCACGATTAAAGCAGTCAGTTTTCAGTTCAGGGATAATCCACATAACAAAGTCCAGAAACAAAAACAGTTTAGGAAAAGACTCACATCAAATCCAACAATAACGATGATCATTAACAGTCAACAGGGAAATGGAGGAACAGCAACACTCTCAACAACAGGACAGAGCAACCCAGGTTTCTGGCTCCATTTTATGGCCGTTTGAGGAACCACACCCAATTACAATTTTAGAATTCCCTTAAAGAGACAGTATTAAGATGTCTATCCTGGTTTATATATTTCCAACCCAACTGTTAGGTGACTTACATTCTTACAGTTTCATCTCCTTTCCCCCCCTTGTAGAGAGATGCTTTGTCTCTCTCCCCCCCCCCAAAAAAAAATAATAATAACTGGGTTTGGCTGGGTTTGGCAGCGAAGTGCTAAAGCGAGCAAAGTGACTCCAGGGACACCTTTTCCTTGCCTGTCTCCAGATGATGCTGGAAGAGCACACCCAGCTTTTCCTCAGGTGCAGATCTGAGCCTCTCAATTCTCCACCTGGGATCTGAAAGGAGCTCCCATTTTCTCCCCCTCCTCTCCCCCAATTAATCACCAAGAGTGGCAGTCCTTCTGCAGGCAGATGACTGCTGAGAAGCCCCTGTAGTGGCAGCCAAGGGGCGCTTCTCCCCAAGGAGAGCAAAGCCCCCTTTTGCCTCTGCTTCTCCCAGTGGCAGTTGCCCCAAGGCCCCTCAGCTCAGACACACACACACACACACACACACACACACTGCCCGCTCTTCTGTCTCTTTGGATGGTGCCAGGTGGGGGGAGGCTTCCAGCATGAAACATTTTATTTTGTTATCATTAAGCATTTACATTTTTTGTCATAATTAAATAAGTAAATGTGTGTGTGTGTGTGTGTGTGTATCATGTATGTATGTGTGTGTATATGTGCATATATCTATCTATCTATCTATCTATCTATCTATCTATCTATCTATCTATCTATCTATCTATCTGCTGTTCAGCTTCCTTCGGGTATTATCCCATGTCATTGTAGTTCTGTTAAAGTTGTAGCAACGTTTCAGCAGAATCTCATCTGCCATCCTCAGGCTTCTGTATAGAGTTAGT
>BLBF01000002.1:92912016-92939615 GCA_015471245.1 Laticauda colubrina | reverse complement strand
ATATATATATATATATATATATATATATATATATATAAACATAAAATGTATGTATATATATAATTTATATTTAACATAAAAATATATTAAATATATTTTTTTTAAATTCATATTAGTGGTCCTCGGGATTTAAGAGTTTGCGACCTCTGCTCTAGTCAATGCTGGAATGATTTTGGTCTTGGTTACTGTATAGGACTGCTGTCTATGGTCCGAAGCTGAAACACAGACATCTTCATCATATGCATATAAAAGCTTTAAAATAAGGGTAAGTGGACAAACACATATAGAATCTGAAAACATCTTTTGAATATTAGGGTTCCATGAGAAGATCTAGAAATTTTTCAAATCATTACTGTCTATTTTTACATGGGGGGGAGGCTGTGTGGAGAGAGTTTCCTCCTTTAAATTCCTGGGAGTCTATCTCAGCAAAGATCTTACCTGGAAAATCAATACAACTCAGGTGGCCTGAAAAGCCCTTAGGATTTTGCAAAAGAATAAAGTGGAATAACGACTGATGACCTCCTTTTAACTGTCCACAATAGAAAGTGTCCTCACATATAGCATTACGGTGTGATATGCTGGCTTGACAGCTGCGGATAGAAAGACATTACAGAGGATGGTGAGCACAGCACAAAACATCATGGGTTGTTCCCTGATACCACTAGATGACATTGCTAGGGCTTGCTGCCTTAGAAGAATGAGGAAAATTCTCAGGAATGACTCACAAACCCAGTCAGCACTTCTTCACTCTCCTACCATTAGGTAGGAGATCAGAAGCATAGCCAGACTCACCAACAGGCTGAAAAACAGTTTCTACCCATGGGCTGTCAGACTTCTGAACAGAAAATAACTTCATGTAAACATAGTATGACAGACTTGCAGGGCCGGCACATTGTGCAACAAGGTCACATAGTGTAAGAAGATTGGGACTGGGTTAGGGACTTCTGTCCTCACTGTGAGTTGTGTTGGAGGGGAGTGCTTGAAGGAAGGCTCAGCCAATCTCATTGTACACATGTTGTACTCTGACAATAAAGGTAATAGTAATCACATATTTAAAAATATCAGAACCTATTGTCAAGGCAATTCAATTCATGAGAAGCATTTTTAGCTGACAGATTATCATTGGATGACAGAAAAGTCTTTTGTAGATTTAAAAAAAAAATGTTCATCAAATTCAGAGTCAGATTTCAGTATCTTATTTATAAAGGACTTCTCCTCCCAAATTATAAGCAGAATATTATTGCTTCTTCTTCATGGCCCTTCTCTATTTGTCTTCCAGTTTCTACTTATGTAGGTTGAGCTATAGCCATCCACTGATTTTTCTTTAGGTTTGTAATTTTTCATTCAGATAATAGTAAGATGTATAATAAAACATAGAAATCAACAAGCCAACCCAAAAGAAACATATGAATATAGGGTCATAATAGAACACATGGGTAAACCACTGAGATAACTCTTATGAACAAGATCTATGTGCATTAGAGGGATCAGTTTTGTCAATTTTTCCGAGATCCTTTCAGACTATTATCTCATAAATTATACTGAATGGTCTCTCACTGAAAGTCATATAAAGTAAAAATTTGTATGTGATTATTAAAGCTAAGCTATAAATAACCACTCTTGTTGCCATCTTGACAAACTCTTATTGTGGATGAATTTTATAGCAAATTATAACAGCTGTTGGTTGAGCATATTTTCACCCACCAATCAATGATTTATTTTTTTATTTTTGAAGTTTTATATCTGAAGGCTTCCAGTTAATTGCTGTGTGTTTTAATTGGAGACTGGTATGATAGTCCTTTGATCAGAGTTGCAAGCTTTGCTCAAATAAATCTTCCGGGTGTTTTTTGTAAGTCACTGGATTGCTTGGGGGCCTCCTCTCCTTTCAGGGATGTGTTAGAAGAAATCAGCTCAACTTCAGAGACAATAAGTATGTTACAGAATATAGTATAGTGTTACGGTCCTCTGTTTCTTCTTTGATTAAAATTCAATTGATAGCATGCATGCGATAATCACCTGACATCTCTGGGCTTATGTAAACACAAAGTGCAGCTCAGCAATTTAGAGGGATTCATGTGGGGATTTTATTATGCGTTGCCTACATACACTGTAATCCTGGACAGAGTGGTGATTATAAAGAATCCAACACAATTCTGCTGGGATAAACTTGGGATATTGGCTCCATGGTGTTAGTTGGAAAAACATCTGGCTAACTTTTAGTTCTACCCTCACACACCAAAAGAAAAGGAAAGAATATACAGGGGAAAATGTTATTTATCCCTAAAACTCTTAAATGAGTCAAAATTGACCAGCAACAATGTTAAAATGATATGTGAATTATTTGATTGGCTCTTTCTGGCAGTCCACACGCTTGCA
The DNA here is from genome assembly GCA_015471245.1 of Laticauda colubrina. Classification (NCBI taxonomy): domain Eukaryota; kingdom Metazoa; phylum Chordata; class Lepidosauria; order Squamata; family Elapidae; genus Laticauda; species Laticauda colubrina. The sequence continues at coordinate 92,937,239 of BLBF01000002.1, read as the reverse complement.
TACAGATAAACACACATACCTACTGTTCAACTAATCTCTGAAACAAGATTGCCAATGTTAAGCAATGTAGTTTGCCAAGCATAAGCATAGTTAAGTTGGCATAAATGTCTCCATTCCACACTGCAGTAGCAACCTCCATACTTACTAAATTAGGGTATTAGAACAAATTGAATAACATAAAAAATTTCCTGCTCAAAGACCATTACATTATTCAGAATGATCCCACAAGAACAGCAAGACATGAAAAATTAAGCATCCAATATAATCTGTATGTTATTGTTAGACAAAGGGTGCAACATTTCTTTTCTCGTTTCCTTCTAAACTAAATTTCTGGCAGATTATTTGCCTGATGAAAAATGCATCATTCATTTTCTAAATACACATTTTCTGTGTTTTATATATATTTATGCTGACAAACTGCATCTAAATCTAGAATTGCCTCTTGTTATTTTAGACAAGACATTTCAAAAAGTATTAGTCACAATCAGAATATTTTTGCTTTTTTTAAAAAATAAAAGCTTATGTCTAAAAAATACCGCATCATGCAAGCTGATGAAATGAACAGACATAGAACTTTTTTGAATATACTATATTATAATTATATTAATAATTAGGCATCATTATATTACTAATATATTTTCCTACCTCTAATTCCTTGCTAAAATTATTATATTCAAAAATACACATATTCCAGAAATAGCTTTAGTAATACCTATTATATTACTTGTAAAACTTAATATTTACACTTTAGTAACATAGTGCAAATATATCTGATACACTTTACTTGGTGCCCTATATATTGTAGCACTTAAAGGCAATAATAAAAATAAAAACAATACAATAAACTGCATCAGTGGTTATAATGTTATCCAACAACTATCTCAATATATCTTCCAAAATGGAAAAAGAAAGCCCCGTCTTTTATTGTTCCCATATATCCTCTGCTTTCTACAACTAAGTTGTAGTTTAATTGAATATAAGTCAGGAAGCAACCCCAGTCTTTAGCATGTTCACCTCCCCACCCCCTCACTGAGAGAAGCAGATTGATGTTTGATCTTTCTGGAACAGTTTTTGGTGATTGATGCAAGAGTGTTTTAGAAGGGCTGGCGACATCTCTTGTAATTACACCACTCAGATGTCAAGATTGCATTACCTCAAATTGCCTGGAATGATGTAAATTTATCAAACATCTGTTGAATAGTTCCTCTTGGCTTTCACTTCAGACTCCTTTATCTAATAGAATAGGGACCAGAGGGGATTATATAGTTACACTTTGTCAGCTGTAGTCTCTCATGATCCTGCTTGACCAAAGTGGGGAGTGCAGGGTAGTACAGAGAAAAGGGATGTCTTCCCATTGCCTTGTTTGTTTTATCATTCCTTGCTGCCTCACACACCTACTGTATTCTCTGCAGTAGGAAGAGAGGAGGCAAAATGTGATTTGAAAACCCAGGATAGTTGAAGCAACAGGGTTTCAACTGAGCAACAGCAATCATGTCTGCTCAGTGAGGTAAAACATGCCCTGTTTGTATTCCAGACAGAGGTTTTCAATTATACTTGTTAAAGACCCAAAGATTAAAGAGCATAAAGATTCATTTCCTAAGGCACTATCTTGAGGAATGTTTAATAATCATCACCATAATAAATGAATAGCATTTTCTTGGCATTTATTCTTTTATTGTTAACAGTTCTAGTGCTGAATGATAGGGAGGTGGACAGGGTTATATTATAGACAAAGTAACAAGAGATAACTGCTCAGGATTTATTGTACATTCCTGAAACAATCAAACTATTTCAAAGACCGATTAGCATTTCCATGTGTTTTATTAAATTTGTTTGTTTAGCTAGTAAACAGCTTTGTCAGGGTCCCCTACTAGGCTATACCTGTGGGTGTCCTCATTGCAATAGTTTCATCAGCTGTGTACTTCACAAAATAACAGTAGTTTTCTCATTATTTAGAAATTTAGAACAAGTGGACTAGAAAGAGGGAGCTCTTTGATATTGCTGCCCCATGAAAAGAAATCTATTGTTCTAAAAAAAATGAGGTGTCAAGATAGCTTTGGGTTTCCAGACAAAACAACTATATATTTTCTCTAGTATATACTGCCCTATGCTTTGTTTGCACATATATTCACAAACACACATCCATATTTATCTATTTATAACTCCCTTTTTATGAGAGAAGACGGCAAGGAAGTTATAGACAACAAAGAGAACTGCTTAACTCATTCTTTGCATCAGTCTTCACGTAAAAAGAAACTATAGCTCATCCCGCTAAAAACATAACTATAAAAGACAGACCAGAAATAAAAGTTAAAATAAGCAAAAAACCAGTAACTTGATGCTAATTAAACTCTGTGCCCAAAAATACTGTAAGAGTTAAGAACAGGCCCATTTGCAGGCTTCAATGTCTGAGACACACATTCTTTCCTAATATAAACCAAACCCACTGCACTTACGGATGCAAAGAGGATGTAAAATGTTAAAAAAAGCTTGCCATCCGTTGGAAAATGCTATGCATCCGTTGTGTACTCACTGCATACGTGTTTCATACGCTCTATCCATCGAGCATCCGTCCACTGTGATTTCATCCGCACAAGAAGTTTTCAGCTGCACAAAACTTTATGAATGGATGAACTTTCCACTGTGTACGATGTAAATCCTGTGTACGATGTAAATACGAGCAACAAATGTTCTATGTCCGTTTATCATCCATTAAATGTCCACTGTATCCTCTCTGCATCCTCTGGGCATCCTCGCAACTCACATCCACTGCAGCTGAAAACAGAAAGAGGGAGGAAACAAAAGGTACACAGAACATCTACACAGCGTTAGCAGCACGGAAATAGAAAGGATGCGCATTGAACGGTTTGCATCCGATATACATCTGCGCGGCATCCCCTTTCTTTCCTTTAGGCGTACATGATGCATCCACTTCATCCGCTATGCGTCTGCTTCGAAATTCTCCCCTGGAACCCCTTCAGAGGTGTCATCCGCTTCCATCCACTTTCATCCGCTAGGCTTCCTATGAACATCCGTTTAACATCCCCACTACATACTACTTATGTCCGTTCTTTTCCATTCTGTTTATGCAAATTTTCGCCACTTTTTGGAATGGATGACAATGGATGGAGCCACCCCCGAAATTTTGCTCGTCCGCTGTGTCCTTTATGCATACGTTTTGCATCCGTCAGCCAGTGGGACCGGGCCTTAATGAATGACTCTAATAATCACTTCAAAGGAAATTTTAACTTAAGAAATATGGATTCTTCCCCTTAGCCTAGTACTATGTCTGTTAAATCAGGAATAGGTAACTTGTAACAGCCAATACTCTTTTTTTTAAATCATTCTGCCAATGTAGCTGATACTTCATACAATTTTTAAGGGTGAAATAATTAAAAGCTACTAATATACACCATAGGTTGAGAAGAGGAACTCATCAAATGAAAATGCACAACCTGCCGAAGTTTAACCAAGGTCTGCTATCCTAATATCTGATTCCCAAGAATATTAACTGTGTCCCCTTGCGTACAAAACTTTGAGGATAATAGTGAAAAATAATTACTTTTCTTCTCTTATTTTTTTTAAAGTGCTATATAATGTTACTAGAGTAAACTTTCTGCATATCATAAATCCAATTCTGGTCTATTCATTGATTTTGATATGAAAAGCATACAAATGAAAGAGCCCCCTCAGCTGGAAAAAGCAGTAAGCATTCCAACTTGTCATCCCTAAATATTTTACACTAAAAGTCTCTCATTCATTAAGAATACTCTTTTATTTCTTAACATGAGGAAAATGAATCAGTAACAATATTCTAAAAAAATTATATTTACTGTAGATTTTGTATCACTGCCAGGATTAGAGAAAACCTATTGCTGCTATAAAAATCAGCAGAGCTCTTCTTTACAGGGAGATGCATTTCTCATGTCAATACTGTTTGCCCTTCTGTGTGGCACTTTTCCATGGTTCTTATTTTTCTATGTTATTAACTGAAAAGTTTAGAGCCTAATAACACAAGCAGAGCTGACATAATCATTAATAGGGCATACTCAAAAGGCTGTTTTATGATTAGAAAGGGAAAACATAGAGTAGAACTTGAACTGGATAATGTCTTGCTAGCCTTTCCAAATGCAAATTAATTTATCCTCATGTTCTGCCACCTGAGGTACATGCATCTTCTCCTTTTCATGATACATTATTTTAATAAAAATATGCATTGATTGAATCCAGAACAGATCCAGGGTGGCTATATGGTAGAATTAAACCTCCTCCTAACACTTTGATTTCTAATTCCTGTCATACCGCAGGCTAATTGGAATTTATCTGTTAGAAGCTTTTCTTTTTAAGTTTCTACAAAGGAAAATAATAAGAAGAATGTAATGGGTGTGTGTGGGGTGTGTGTGTGGAGATTTATTCCTCTTTCTTATTTGCAGAGGCCAGTTCATATCAAGTCCTCTCATTCCTTAAAAAACAAAACAAATTAGTAAGGTCTAGGAGTACATGTCTAGAATTACATGTCACCATAAGGCAAAATCATATAATAGCATCTCACTTACTTTGGCTATGAAATGTTGGGGGAATTCACTGGAGAAAGCAAATGTGTCTGGAAGAGTTAGCAGTAAAAGGAAACCAAGCCATCCAATAACATGGTTAATTAAGCAGGACACCATCAAAGTTGACACCAGCCAGAGTATAGAAATACACAAAAAGATTGTGCAAGATTGGAAGATACAAATCACCAAAAGTTGGATACAACTGATTGCATAATATCATCTTCCGGAATACCCAACTCAGACTGCAAAATTTTAGACCAACATGATATTTTAGCCAAGAGCTATAGGCAGCTGTTTCTTTCTTCCTAGTAAACTAGATAACTAGAGCTTTGAAACTCAGATTGGTGATCAGCCCTCATATAATCAAATTCATTCAATACTAAATATAACTTGAGTTTTGAGATTATATTTATGTAGTCTGGACTTGTTCCTCCAATGTTATCTACAAAATGTTTGATGTCCCATGAACCAGGAGACTAGATAAAATAGGGGAGCAACTGGTATCCCCTGAGCCAGAAGACTAGTTCAAAATTTTATTATATCATTAACCATTACCCTACAGACCAGGTATCCAGCAGAAGGCCAAGCTACACTGCTGCAGTCAATAGATGTTTAGGAGTTGAGGGTTTTCTTTCCAGGTCTTGACTGTGAATTATGTAATGGAAAACATTTCTTTTTTTAATTACTTTTTCTCTCCAGGCTTGGTGGACTAAATAGGAAAAGTTGGACAATTAATCATTGCATAAATTGGTATTTATGCAATACAAGTGGCTGATCTGAGTTAATCCTAAAGAAACTTGAATTTATTTTTGATTCATTTTTGGTCAATTAATTCTTGACCCAGTTAATCATGTTCTGGGTTGAACTACATTTTTAAATATAACAGGATTCCTTTTTATGTGTTCTGTCTGTCATTTGGTCTCATTTCTTCTGCTTGATTTAGTTATGTCATCTTTACCTCTGAGAATTGGTTTCTATAACTCTGACCACTCGATTAACTTCTTCTAAATTTCAATACATTTTAATTTTTTCTGCACATTATCAGTCTCACCAAATCAGATTTGGGGTTTTGATTAAAAAAAAATGTAAAATATCAAAGCTGTCACTAGTTAATAAAAATAAAAATCTTCTGTCTTTTTGTTTCCATCTAAGTTACAGTCATGGTACAATTACATCAGAACTAAAGTAACTCAGAAAGAGGCAAAAACCAGGAACTCATCTCAGCCTTGCCAAATAAACTGACCTGGGCTAACCAATCTACTGATTAAATCCATCAGACACAATGAATGTATATATCCAGGAAACAAAGTGCATTAGAAGACTGTTTCAGTAACAAAATCAGCTCCACTATTTTAAATAACCAAGTTTAATTCCAAATTAAACATTAGTTGGTTTAGTTTACTTTATTGTCATTGCACCTCATACAATGAAATCAAACACCATCTTCAGTGCATATAATGACCATGAAAATAAGCACAAACACACATCCTTCACCCTTCACGCATTGAACCGGAAACCCCCGACACCACACCAACACTTCACTATACAGCAGAATTCAAAAAAGCTACTGCCCTGGGATAGAAGCTATTTTTCAGCCTATTTGTCCTTGTTTTTATTATTCTGTACCGTCTGCCAGATGGTAATAGTTTAAAAAAGGGGTTCCCAGGATGAGATGGATCTTTGAGAATGTTTTCAACTTTCTTAAGGCAGCAAGAGTTATAAAACATTAACTACACCTTTGAGATATTATTGGAAAAAAATACATATGAATGCACATTCTGTTTTCTGTCTAAGGTTGACCAGACATTTTTCTCAATACAGTATATCTCGTTACTATGAATACATGCACAGAGAGAGACCTACTTGCAACACAAAATGGGGATGTATCTTTCTTTAATCAGCAAGGTAAACAAAAACATTTCCATATGAAGCTTGCATCACCAGATCAGGTATGACCTGATTTAATCTCAATAAGAAAAAGAGAAAATAAAAAGCTACTAAATCACCCTTACAATTAATTATTAATATAATCTTAGCCCTTATCCTTATGGATTCAACTGAAGCCTAAATAAAGTGACTTATTAAGGGAATCCCAAAGTATTGCAATTTGGAAGCAAAATCTATGTTATGTATTGTCAAACAAATAAAGAGGTAATCATTTTAATTTTTGTAGCAGTTTTAAAATTAGTGACTTAAATGCAAGAAAGAAATTAACTTTAAAAAAAAACAGTCTAGGTTTTGTTTGTGTTACATTTTTTTAAATCACTCCCTTTAATGCAGGAAAAAAATAACTTTTTAAACCCCAACCTGCTTCATCTTTTCACAACATCACAGACACATAGTTTGACAAATTTTAAACAGAAACATGCACGCATTGACACATGTGCACAACTTGGCACATAGCTCTGTAAATTTTAACCATGCATACATAACATTCCAAAGTTTAACTGGTAATACAAAAGTTGTATGCTTGCAGACAAAAACCTTTAATAGCAAATCTAATGTATGCGTTTTTATAAGAAAGTGAGCCAAGGGTTTTTCCCCTCCCTTCAGTAAGCAATGACAATTAAGATAGCAACGTGCTTCTGTTTGAGCCTTTCAAATAAAAATAAATTCCTAGTGTGATGGTTTGACTAAAGATCAACAATGGAGCAGAGACATATCTTGTCATCAATGGTAAAGCCATACAATATTTTGAAGTATTTGAGAAAACATACCGTCACTATGTTTTAGCATTTTTTTTTATAAAGAAAGAGTATTTGCCAGTTTTGAATGACCAATTTATGACACAATAGAAATGTATGTTTCTCCCCATCAAGTATAAGAATTATAAGGTAGTGCCTATCTCTTCATGCCCATTTATTATATACCAATTTTAGAATTTTCCTAAGGACCTGCATTTCTATTGCCCAGTATTCTATAGTGTGCACTAGTGTGCTTGTGAGTCTCAGATACCAAAAAAAGGTGAATATCAAGAATGCTTATAATGAATAAAGATTTATTTAAAAGGTGCCCATACTGCAGAATCTTGTCGTGTGCTAAATTCCTGATGAAGAATTGCCAGAATCAACTTCCTAAAAGGTTGCTTTGATTAGGCAATTTTAATAGGCTTCATCCTCTCCCCTTCAACTCCTGGAGTTGCTTAATTTAGGCATCCGTAAGGGAAAGTTGCACATTAGTGAGGATCAGCTACATTGTTAAGCATCTAGCAGGTATTAGGCTGCCTAGTTAAAAGAAAAGTTGGAAATAATTATCTGACTGGAGCTAGGGCAGGAAATTTGCTCTTTCACCATTTGCTGAAGTAAATAGGTAGAGCTATCTTGTTTAAGCAGCAACTTTTTCAGGTGTTAATTAAAAAATGCAAGTCAATCACAGGGCATTCTAATAGCCCCAAGCTATTCTTCCACTGTATTGCTTTGGTACCTTCCTCCTCTTCCTCAGACAGAAAGTAATCACCCACCAAATCTGTCAGACTTTCACAATGAATACTGTTCAGCCCCTTTTCCCTCTAGTACCTTTTTCCATTAATAAATTTTGAAGCCTGGAGACATAAATTTGGTTATTGTGGTAATTGGTAGGATTGTTCTGTCCTCGACCTTTCCAAAAAGAATTACATCAATTCTGAGTCCTGGCAAAAACCTCTTTTATTACATTAATGTGAATTTATTTCATTCACCATCAGCCAGTGGCTTGGCAAACAGTCTTGTGAAGGTACACTAATTTAGCTCAGATCTTTATCAATCCTGGAACTCTGCCTGGTAAATAAAACTCAATGCTCACAGAGAAGGGCTGAGTTATACAGACAAATCCTCCCAAGGCTGGAATGAAGGAATGAGCAAGTTGTTTCCTGCAAAAGCCCCCTCCCCTTTTTGCTTCTCTTTTAATCCTGATGGGAGGGGCCACTCATCATCCACCTGTGGCCTTGAGTTCTTAATTGTGCCTTCCTTTTGGCAGCTCTGCACATGCATCGGCAGGGAACCAGTTCCAGAAACTCCCCTGCCTCACTGCTGTCTGAGCCCGAAAGAAACTGATCCTCATCCGAGCCTTCCTCAGCCTCCAGGATTGGCCTGAATTCCTCCCCAACCTCTTCACTACTGTCCAACTCTGCTGCCAACTTTGCCAGCCACTGGTTGGCCACAACAAGGATCTCACTTGTCAGCTACCTTAAGTCATTTGTTTGTTTGTTTATTGTATATGGCCAGCCCTATCACAGTAGTGTTTTTCAGAAACACATTACAGCAGCTATAAGCAATGATCTGTGACTTCCAAGGTAAGCAATACCTGCAATCATAAAAAACATATCAGTAGCAGATTTCAGAACTTGTAAAAAGTTAACTGGGTTGGATCCATCTGGATAGGTGATGCTGTTCCTGATTGTAGTGTCCATGTTTCTAAACTATTAATGAACATGATCAAATTAAAGTCTGGTTATAAAAACCTGCTGCCCAATCATTTTGATCAAGGAACTCACTGTCCTTTTGCTTTTATCTGAGATGTGTGATGATATTGCCTGAAAATAGCATGTTTGTGTTTTGATAGATTTCATATCTATAGAATTCAGCAATTCTGTAATCTTTTTCTAAAGATTGCGATACACCATGTTCTATTCAGGACTTTTTCTTTATTGTTGTTTCTAAATTACTTTGCTGTTTTTCTGTGTAGGCTGCCACAAACTAAATGTGGACTCACTCTCTATTTGATAGAGTAGGTCTGGAAAATAGAGTTGCCTTTGGAGGTACACTTTAGCATGTCCAAATATTGGTTTATGTTCTCAAAGTTTTAACAAAGACTTACAGATGACCATCAATCATTTTTGGTTCTTGTAAATAAAGGGATGAAAACAGTTGAAATAATAAAACAGGTTTCAGTTAACAATTAGGCAAGCAGCATTTTCCTCCCTATTGCCTCATAGAGCATCTCATTGGTTCAAAGGAATTTGGACCATATTATCAACTAGAAACTGTTCAAAGATATGTTAGTCAACAGCAAATTATCCCATTCATGTGCTAGATGCTCTGTGCACTCTTCTTTAATCCCAGTATTATTGTATCATAAAACAGTCCTTTGCAGAGTAGCAGATGGGAAAAATGATGAAAATGCCACAATGCAATTTTCTTTTAGGTATGGAGGGAGCTGTTGCTGAGGTGACCGAGATGAGTGTATTGACTCCTTCCAGTATATTATATTGGCCTCTGACTGCATAATTAAGTATTGCTTTGTGTATTTGGAGAATAATTCTATTGTGTTAGAAACATTTATATTATATACTGCACAATCTTCCTGATATTTCAAGAACCTGAATAACTAACATGAACTGCCAGGAGATGAAAAACAAGTCGGTGATTTTTTTTATTCTTATGCTGCCATAAATAGAAGTTCAATGACCTTAGAATGAAACTTTTTTCCCCATCATTCCTCAGTCATCTACTCTGGTAAAGGACTTTAATAGCTTACATAACTATTCTGTATTCAATAGGACCAAGCACTATACATGTTATTTTCAAAAAGGCAGAGACAGAAAACAGTCTTGATATAGGACTGTATTTGTAGCTTGGGGCTGAACTATGGAGTCCTTGATGCTCTCTGAACTTGGTTGTTTTCTTGAAGATGTTTAATTACCAAACTAGATAACATCAGTGGTGCTAGAAGGGAGTGGGGTTTGCACTAATTTTACATACTAGTTGCTTGCTCTGTCAGTGTTGGTGTGAGCGGTCTTGGGAGTTATTTGATTAGGCTGTTTACTGTTAGTATATTTGTCTGAGTTGGTGGTTCCTTCATTGAGCATTGTTTACTTCTTGATTGTTGGTCTAATGTTAATCTTGATGTTAATCTCTGATCATTTGGACAATGATTGCAAGTGGAAAGGTGTTTTGGTCTTATTATTTTCTCTTTTGAATAATGGTATATGTCTATCATGGCCAATTTGCTGAGTGCCAGCTTTCAAGGTAATGTTTTTGGATTTGGCTCGGTCTAGGATACTCAGTTTCCCAGTTAAAACTAGAGTTAAATCTGTTCATATGTTGTGAAATTAAGGACTCTTCATCATGTCTTTGCTGGTTTCATGCCACGGTGATGCCATATGGTTATAACTAGTACTAGTTCATGGCAGTGTTATCACAGCTTATGTTGATTGTGGTATATTGGGTTGAGTGATCAAACACTTTTTGATAAAGTTGCATGGGTATCCATTTTGATGGAAAATGTATAGATATTAAGTTCTCTTTTTCTGATGTCCAGAAATCACTGCAGTGTGTTTCTGCTCATCTACATAGCATTCTTACACAGTTTCTCTTGTGGGAGATTGGGTTGTTGCTTTGGTAGTGCAGCACTTGGTTGATATGGGTGGGAAATACTGGAAAAAATATAATTCCTCATTCTTATAGTAGTTGCTTAACTGGAACTTAGGAAATAGAAATACAGCATCATTTCTATATTTCATGGAGAGACAATTTTCAGTGGAATACTACAAAAGCTAAATCACTCTTGTTGCCACTTGTTGCAAGAGAAGAACAGAATCTTACTATCATTTCTTCATGCTTTTACATGTTGTGGTTGATCTCTAACAGCAGTTGCTTTTGTGAGAAAGGTGATTAGAACTTGTAAAGAGAGTCTGATCTAAATCACATCCTTTTCATTTAGTGAAAGGCCATAAATTTTTTGATGGTACTGCACTGAGGGAGAATTTTCAAGAAAGCTCAAAAGATTAAATGGAATGAAAAGCTTAGGAGGGCAATGTTTCAGGACTTGTGGATATTATAGATCAGTAGTGATACTTAAATAGAGACACGTAGTTCAACAAAGCTTCCTAATTTTCTGAACAAGCTGTATTTAATTTATAGTTTCCTCTTTTTTCATTTGTCACAGTACATGCAGCAAATGAACAAATCACCCAATTTTCATAATTAATGTGGACAGCACACACAGCAAATGAACAAACAAACTATCCAATGTTCATAACTAATTCTGTTTGTAAGCCAAACTGGCATGCAAAGAAAAAAACCACTAAGATCCTGTGCACTATGAAAAATATTTAAAAGAATCAACGTAAATGCCAACTTATAATTATCAATGATTTAAGCATGTATAAAATGCAAAATTCCCTAGAGTAGGAAGATCTGCAAAACTGAGTAAATGTTAATCAGATAATATGATTGCATGCCTACTCATAAATAATTTTTACTAAGTTTAATGAATAAGATTGCAAATAAATGAAGATTCTATGAATATCATATAATAGAAAGTGTATCCCTTCTCCTCAAAGAGGAGATCCCAAGTCCTTCTTCCCCTTCCCACCGTTTTGTTTAAACCTCTGGTTGAAAGGTTCCCTGCCCTTTAGCATGATTTTTTTAGTCCTTGAAAAAATTATGAAGTTAATCTTGTTTTTCCAGTTCCACTGAAACTTATATCCGCTCCCAAAATTTTGGGCTGCCTAAAACTTTTGCGCAGAAAATGTATCTAGTTCGTCCATTCTGCATCCGCTACGCACCCGCTACACATCGGTTACGCATCCGCTACGCATCCGCTACGCATCCGCTACGCATCCGCTATATCCGCTAGGCATCTGCTGCGAATCTGCGGAACTCGCATTCGCCCGGACGCAGGGAGGAACTGGAACGGACGCGGAATAGATGCAGAATGGATGCAGAACGGATGCAGCATGGAAACAAAGCGTTTAAGGCAGAAAAAACGTTTGCAGAGGGGATCTATCTCGGATATTAAGGATGTCTAGAGGATGCCTAGAGGATGCCTAGAGGATGCAAAGGGACACCTATACTGCCTATAAAAAGGGGGAGCAACTCGTCTGCATCTCACTTTCAGAACAGCAGCCCAGCAGTGCAGACCTCTGCAGCCTTCATCTGACTCTTGCTCTTCCACAGCATCCAGTCATGTCCACTGTGGATTGTACCACAGTCCTTTTGGCAGCCACCATCCTTCTGCAACAGTACGAAGCCATCTACAGGCTCTGTGAACTCTACTATGGGAAGAAAAAGAGGCGGCCAAGAAGCATCTGGGTCCAAAAATGGATCGGGAGAAGAGCAGAGGACGGACTGTACAACAAGCTAATGGTGGAGCTCGGGAACGAAGACACTCGGGCATTCCAGAATTTCATGAGGATGCCTCCAGCCATGTTTGATGAAGTTGTGCAGCGGCTGACACCCAGGTTGACCAAGGCAAACACCGACTTCCAGCCCAGCCTGGAACCTGGGCTCAAGGTGGCACTCACTCTGCGCCACCTGGCCTCAGGGACCACCTACAAAAGAATGCAGTACGGCTGGAGGGTGCCACACAACACAATCAGCATTGTGGTGAGAGAAGTGGTGCAGGCCACCATCAAAGAATACAAGGAGGAGTTCCTCCAGTGCCCCTCCACTGAAGAAGGATGGAAGAAAGTTGCAGAGCAGTGGTATCAGAGGTGGAACATCCCACACACCATTGGAGCCATCAATGGCAAGCATGTGGCCTGCAAAGCTCCAGCCAAGTCGGGGTCCACTTATTTCAACTACAAGGGCTTCTTCAGCATCATCCTCTTCGCCATGGTCGATGCTGACTACAAGTTCATGTACATCGATGCTTCAGGCAACGGGTCAGCTTCAGATGCCCAGGTATACAACGCCAGTGACCACAAGGAGGGGCTGGAAGGCAACCTCATCGTGGGCTTCCCAGATCCAGACCCCCTGCCCAACGACACGCAAGATGTGCCCTACTTCATCGTGGGGGATGACGCCTTCTCCCTCAGAACCTACCTCATGAAGCCATACACTTCCAGACTCCTGACCCGTGAAGAGAGGATCTTCAACTACAGGCTGTCCAGGGCAAGGCGGGTGGTGGAGAACACCTTTGGCATCCTGGCCAACAGGTTTCAGGTACTTCTCACCACCATGCAGCATTGCCCAGAGACCGTGAGGAGGATCGTGGAAGCTTGCTGCATCCTGCACAATCTCATGCGCACCCGCTACCCAGTCTTGCAGAACAGGCTCCTGGACCGTCAACAAGACAATAGGGACATGGAGCCTGGGGAATGGAGGCAAGGGCGAAACCTGATAGACACTGAGGATGTGCAAGGCCACAACAGAGCCTCATGGGAAGGGAAGAAGCAGTGCAACCTCCTGAAACACAAGTGCAACTCCCCAGCTGGAGCGGTGGAGTGGCAAGACAGGATGGTAGATGCTTAATGGATGCTTCCTTCAGCCTGTCTCATCACATGGATGAGATTGGGCCATGTATGTTTGGTTGGCCTACAATTAACAGGGTGCTTAATAAAGAGTTGTGTTTGTGTTGACATGTGTGGATGATTGATTACATTATTATTGATAATAAAGGGCCATAGGTGTGGCACCTGGCACCATACAGTTCCACTATGCTTGCACTGGAGGTTTATCTATCCCACAGCTATTAGCCATTCCATAAGTATCCCTGCTCATTCCACGGGTATCCCTGCCCACCCCACTGCAATCTTAACCCATCCCACAAGCTTGCAAAGGCTTAAGCCAATTCTAAAATTTTCCACCAAGACTTTATTAAAAAAAAGCAATGAAGCAAGTGTGTGAATCAAACATAAACTTTATTGAACAACAAACTGTAAAAAAAAAATGACCCAAGTCAAGTGTCCAAATAAAGTCCACAGGTAGCCAGCTAGCCAGTCTCTGGCACTCTTCCTGGTCACTCGGAAATTGTGCCCAGTCTCAGGGGTGAAGGGTCCAGGTGCTGTGGTGGTGGGTGGTGCTGGAGTGCCTGGCCCCGAGAGGAGAACAGAGGACGGTGTGTTGAGAAAGGTCTCGGACAGCTGGCTCAGCCCCGCGATGCTGAGAGGTCCTTCCTCCATGCCATGGGGTGTCAGCCCCAGTACTGATGACAGATGTACTGAGGCTGGGCTTGGCTGTGGGGTGGAGGAAGGAGTAGTGCAGTGGGGCTGTCTGCTCTGCAGCTGGGTGAGGACTGGCGTGGGTGGCATCAATGTCATGGGTGGCATCATTGGCGTGGGTGGCATCGGTGGCATCAGTGAAACAGGTGGCAACGGTGTCGCCCAATGACTCTGTGCCTGGACTGGGAAGGGCTGCTGCCTGTGTTGCTGGACCTCTTGGTAGCCGTAGCCCTGGTTGGTGAGGGGCTGTGGGAAGCCTTGGAATGGGAGGGACATCACCTGTGGTGGAGGAGGAGGCCTGGACTGGGTGGCAGCAGGTTCCTCTGGGTCTGGAGGGTTGTGAAGCAGCTTGGTGATCCGGTCCTTCACCTGCTGGTACTGTGGATCCACCATTTCCTTGAGGGTCTGGTTGACATAGGTGAGGAAGGGCTTGCGGTTGGAGGATGAGGAGTCGGTGTGGACCAGCTGAAAGAGGAAATCTATGCTGGTGCGGTTGGTGTCCCTGATCTCCAGCAGGACATTGTGGCTCTGCCCCTCCAGCTGTCCGGCTCTCTGCCTTTCTGCAGAGGCGGAGATGGGAGGGTGGATGCAGCTAGGACTGTGGGGGACTCAATGTCTCCTTTCTCCCACCACACCAGGGAGTCCTCTATGCACTCCACCATGCTTACCACACCTGTCCATGGGTATTCCGCCATGGCACGCTCCACAGAAACCTGCCTGGAGATAGGGACTGACTCTCGGCCGGAAGAGGACTGGGTGGCAGCAGGCTGCTGGAGAGAGAGGGTAGTGAGAGGGGCTGCTGGTGCTCCTCGGTGGTGGATTTCACCCTCCAGGAAGCTGCACCTGGCCATGACGTAGGTCTCTCTGTCTGTCAGCTTCACAGTGGCCTGGCCAGATTTCTTCAGGTGCAGCTTCCCGTACCAGGTGTGCATATGTTTCCACCAGCCGAGGAGCACCTCCAAAGTGTAACCCATACTCTCTGCCCTCTGTCTCCAAGCAGCCTGCTTCCACTTGGTGTCCTTGTACAGCCGGTGTCCCTTCCGCCACAAATAGTCATTCTCTCTAAGCCACTCCAGCACCTCATCCTCGTGTTCCTCCTCAATGAAGTATTGCCTCCTCTCCCGTTGTTGCATACGCCTCTTCCTCCCTTTGGCAGGACCAGATGGGCCCTCATCAGAGGGGCTCCCAGGTAGTAGGGGCTGCTCCTCCACACCACCAGCAGCAGCAGCACCAGCAGGATCATCATCATCATCATCATCATCATCATCATCCTCACCAGCAGGATCATAATCAGCATCATCATCCTCACCAGCAGGATCATAATCAGCAGCAGCAGCAGCAGCAGCAGCAGGAGCAGCAGCAGCAGCAGGAACACCAGGACCAGGATCAGCAGCAGTAGAGTAAGCACCAGCAGGGCCAGCAAGTCCAGGAGCATGAGCAGCACCAGGAGCATGAGCAGGACCAGGAGCATGAGCAGGACGAGCAAGACCAGAAGCATGAGCAGGACGAGCAAGATCAGGAGCACGAGCAGGTTGAGCAGGTTGAGCAGGACCAGGAGCAGCTTCAACAGAGTAAGCAACAGCAGAAGCCCCAGCACCAGCAGAAGCACCACCGCCTGGAGCAGCTTCAGCAGAAGCCCCAGCACCAGCAGAGTCAGGGGCAGGGGGCAGGAGGTTGGCCCTGTCCCTCTTGCCAGGGATGGCGGCAGGTTGCTGAGGCTTTCGCTTCCTCCCCATGGTTGTGGGGTTGCTGGCTGGCAGGGAGGCTGGCAGGCAACAAGGCTGGCAGGAAGGCTGGCAGAAAGCCTGGCAGGAATGCAGGCAGGCAGGCACCAAGGCTGGCTAGAAGGCAGGCTGGTAGGGCAGGCAAGGAACTCGAAGTGTCCAGCAGCAGGTCTTTCCTCGGAATGCTGGCTACGTGCGAGCTGCTTCCCTTTATATCCGGGGGGCTTATGTAATACTTCCCCCCCGCATGCGCAATTAACGCACGACATCCGTTCCACTTCCGCTGTGCATCCGCTAGGCTTCCGCTGTGCATCCGCTTTATCCACTAGGCTTCCGCTGGGCATCCACTTCATCCGTTCGGCATCCGTTCTGCATCCGCTGTATCCATTCCACGTCCGCTTTGCTGAGGCCCCCCAGAAGCCCTGCGGTTGCGCCATCTGCTCCCATCTGATTCCATCCGCTGTGCTTCCGTTCCGCATCCGCTTTGCATCCACCCTGCGTCCTTCCCGCATCCATGTTATCCGCTCTGCTTATGCAAATTTTCGCCCCTTTTGAGAGCATCTGTTTTGCATCTGTTGACCGGTGTGACATGGGCTTAATAGCATAGTATGAATGATGATTTTGACTGGTGACTACTAACTAATAGATTTGCCAAATCTAATAGATGGAAAGTAATAGCCCAGATCAATGTTTCTCAACCTTGGTGATTTTATGGTGTGTGGACTTCAACTCCACTCGCCAGCTGGAGAGTTCTAGGAACTGAGGTCCATGCACCTTAAGGTTTCCAAGGTTAAGAAACACTGGCCTAAATACTTTTATCCATCAAAGAAAAGAGACACCTTTTATTTTGCAGCTGGCTTGCACAGATTATGTGGGTGGATGGATAGAGAGCTGCTAATGTAAGCAGTTACTGTGAGGAAATTGATGCTACTTTCAATATTACCTCTATATTGTCAGGTGATTGTTTACTCCCCCATGCTGAGCTTGTATATTTTGAAGAAACAGGTAAGACACAAACTCTGCAAGAGTCCATTGTTCTGTACAAATGAAGAAAATCATCCTACAAAAGATGGCCACTGTGATTTTCTATCATGCAGATAACTTGTGAAGGATTGAGGTAAAAAGAAGACAATGGCCAGAAATGAACCAGTGCAGGAATCTTTATTTCAACACAACATAAGTTGTAATTTCGTCCTTAGGATATGCAGTCACTGGAAATGCAGATGTTTGATTGATTCCAACCATTTTAATATTCATGGACCTAAGGCAACACATTTGTGGAGTTGTATTCCAACTTTGAATGAAACCTCACCATTTTTACTAAATTTTAAGCAGTATGTGTTGAATCCATCAACTTAAATCAAAGGCAATTTAAATAACCTAGTATAAAAACTCATTGGCAGTTTCATTTATACATAAACATAAAGTATGAGTTTTTCTTAAATTTACAGTTTATCCCAGTTTTGAAATTCTGGAGTAGGACTGATAATATCATCTTCCAATTCTAAACTTCCAGGTTTTTCCACTACTTTCTGCAGAAATAAAGATGGTTTAAGGGGAAAAGATGAAATAGATGCATGGTAAACTTTGACTTGCAATGGTAGGAGTCCTTTGATTTAAAGGTCCATTAGATTTCTTTGAGGTGAAATTATTTTAAATAAATAGGAAATAATTCTATATATCAGCTTAAATGGAGTTGAAATCTAGGTACAGATAGTCCTAATTTAACAACTGTTTGCTCAGCAACTGTTCAAACTTATAATGGCACTGAAGAAGCATCAGTTATGATCAATCCTCATGCTTATTTTGGCCACAGTACCCTTTTGGTCATATGACTGTAAACTGGGCTCTCAGGATCCAGTCCATAATGAAATCAAATAACTTGCAGTCACGGAATCACCATCTGAGACATTCTTTGTGGGCTTCCTACAAGTAAAGTCTAATGGAAAGCTAGCAGGAGGACAAAAACGGCATTCACAAACTGTACCACTTAATAATGGCAATTGGAAATGCTGGAGTTTCCATTGCTAAGTAGCATATTCATGTAATGTCATGTTTTTCTTAGTGGAAAAGCATGATATTATATTCTGGTCTCAGTTACTATTGTTACATGAGGACTACTATAGTAAGTGGAAAAACTTATCATGACCAGCAAATATTCAAAGTTCAACTTTAAAAGGGAATTTTCAACTGCAACCGTAAAATTCAGTCCAATTTCATTGTTTTTGCCAATGGTGATACATTAACATTTGTTCTGAGATAAATGAGGGCAAGCTATGTCTTAGAACTAATCATTTCCAGTGTTACTACCATTATTTTCAGCTGGCTAACCATCCTACTTTCATCCTATAACTATACTTCAGCTTTCAGCCCAACATCCACGCATTTCTGATCTACATATCTATGAATTTCAGATCCATGCATTCCAGATCTATGCATTACAGCATATCTCTGGCTCACTAAATTATGTCCAACAGCTTGTGATGATGTTGATGGTGTCAGTGATGATGTACCCAAATAAACACAAGCAGATGGGCTAAAATCTGCCTTGGCACTAATAGACTAAAGAAAGGAAAACATATGTTCCAAGAATAATTGTGGTGGTAGTGTTATGGAACAGAATCAGATTTCTCATGTTGTCATACAGAATTGTATATGTTTGGTTGAGCCTTATGTTCTCATATGCAGGGAGCTGATGTTGTTCAGATTTTTAGTGTGTTAATATGAAAATGACTCCTTTAAGATTGGCTAGTGGGATAAAAGGAAAACAATACTCCTTACAATCCATCTAGAAATATCAGAATAAAAGCAGTTCTACACTGAGTAGTAATAATGTTTTAGGCCAAACCATCAATTCAGTGGTAGCCCATAGTTAACTTCATTTAAAGTTCAGTAAAGTGAAGTCACGCTTCATTCAAAGTTAAGAGTTGTTCATAGTTGGATAAGATAACATCCAGAAAATAATAGTATTATAAGTTGAATTGGAAAACTTTCGAAACATCCTGGAAGCTGTCAATGGCATACCACTTCCTGCATAGCCTAAATAAGAGTTTGCTTTTATGGAGGAAACAGAAAACAATAACACAATTTTATTCATTTGTCTATAGACTGTTTGACCTTGATGCAATAATCCCAACTGAATCTGAGCATATGGTTATCCTTCATTGGCTCATTGCTGCAGTAATTTTGAACTGAATATATTCTGAGGACTAGTAGAAACTACTTATTCCCCTGTGCTTGAATTCTTTAAGTTTAGATTTTATAAGTGTAAATAAGGATAGCTGGTACTTTGTGAGTTATAAGGAGCTTATTCTAAGGATGGAATAGGACAACTTGCCATAGCCAACGCACTGTGGCCATGGCCAACTTGCTATAGGGCAACTCACTGCAGGATAATTTAACAATTAAATTTAATTAATCAAAATAAAATAAAAATTATTTTGATTTTTGTAATTCACGTTCCATTCTGTCCCTCTTTTTGCATCCTTTCTTTGATGATTCAATCCCACCATTTCTTGATATCAGCATAACTCTTGTCCTAAAGTGAACTGTCCTATGGGGAGTTGGCCATAGCAAGTTGTCTTGTGGTGAGTTGACTGCAGCAAGTGGGCCATGGTAACTTGGCTGGGGTGAGTTGGCTAATGTGAGTTGCCATAAATCCCTTTAAGGAATATGCCACTTGGTATAGAACACATGAAGCATTACAGAGATTATAAACTTTTGATATACAAACAAAATAACTATAGGAATTAAAACCAAAGGATGAAGATTATGAATAGAATTATAAAAATACCACTTTCTTTTGCTCATCCTTTTTTTTTAAAAAAAAATCCAATTTCTTGATTAAAGCCTGATCTATCAAAGAGGTTAGATATTAGCCCAAGATATGGCTAGATATTTTAGATATATGGCCCAGTCCTAAACTCTGTTAAATTAACTCCCTTCTCCCCACCATCAAGTATACATTGTTTGTGTCATTTGAACCCTGACTGTGGCATGTAGTTAAGAAAAAGACAATGTTTTAAAAATGGGCTTTTGTCACTGCAATGGTTTGGTTTTCATTCCCAGTTCTACTCCTGGAATGAGTCTGCAGTGGTGTTGACCTAACCCAAAACTTTTTTTCCACTCAGGATCCTGTCCCACTTTTTAAAATTATGGAAGACCCGAAAAGAGCTTGGGTTGTATTTATTGAAATTTATCATACTAAAAATTAAAATGGATACATATTCATAGAATATTTATTGAATAATGTCAAAATATTAAGCCATCTGACATTAACATAAGTAAAATGTTTTTATGAAACATTGTTTTTAATAAATAATTGTAATAAATAAAAAATATAATGAGAAGAGTAATGTTTCAAATTTTTGCAAATATCTTCAATGTCTGGCAAATAATTTTGATTTTGCACACTCCTGAGTTGTCCTAAGACTCCTAGGAACACATTTTAAGAAACACTGACATAACCTATACTAGTCTGAAGGTAAATAAAACACATTTTAAGATAGCAGGATGAGTGGGTAATGAAAAACTTTCAGCCTCTATTGCTGATATTTGATGAACTAAAAAAATAAAAATCTCCTGATTGACTGATTAAGTCATCATCCCATTTGTAATCATTACACAAATATGTCATTAATTTTTTCCCAAATGACAACAGAATCTCTTTCAGAATAGCTCCTGCCCTTTATAGAGGAAAAGAAAATTAACTTCTCAGAGATTGTAAAAATCTTGGCACAACATATTTTTCCCTTTTTTTCTTTTTTTGGACAGTTAGATGAATTAATGGAATCAGAGTAATAGAGCTTTTAAGAGCCAGCAGCCATAATTTCATTACTATTCTGGCTAGGAAACCTTGAATCTGAAGGAAACTAAGTTGGAGAAAGTTAGTCTAGAAGATTATTTTCCTCAAAAAAAAACTATGGAATCTGGGACATTAAAATAAATTGATATGCTATTTGAGACTATCGTGTCTAGAACTGTGGTTAGAAAATTTCTTGACAGCCAGGCTTTAATCTCTGTAATTGTGATAAGAATGGCCTTTTTCCTAGGATTCCAGAAATCGTTAAAAAAAACTAGCCCTAATCCTGGGTCTGTGGTTGATGTTTATTATTTGTCAAGAGCCCTGTTTTGTTGGTTTTGTTTATTAGATCATTTTAGTCTTAGCTGTATATCCTACCTCATGTTTTAGTAGCTTTTATGCTTTTTCTAGTTTTTTTTATTGTTCAGGGTCCATTGCAGTTGGCAGCTAATACCAAAATGTAAATATAAAAGGAAATAAATAACCGAACAAACTGCAGACTGGGAGTTAGTAGAACAGCCATGAGAGCCTTGAAAAAGAGATTCAAATGTTGTGATCTCTTTATACCTACAAAGATCAGAATTATGCAAGTCATGGTATTCCCTGTGAGTGACCCTATATGGAAGCAAACCCTGGACTTTGAAGAAGCAATGCTGGAAGAGTATTGACAATGTTGAACATTAGTGTTGGAAAAGGGCCTTACAAATAACTTGGACCACCCAGAATACAAACAAATGGATGATAAAATAAGCCAAGCCAGAGTTCTTTCTTGAGGTACAAATGAGCAGGCTCAAATTATATTACTTTGAACACATTATGCAGAGATCCAGTTCTCTGAAAAAGTATGTTATACTGTAAAAGATGAAGAAGAAAAGAAGATGACAACCAGCAGTAAGGTGGGTAGACTGCTATAGTGTTGATGAGTGCACTATTATAGTTTCTTGTGGACCTAGTTGGGGACAGATCATGATGGAGAAAATATATCTAGATGGTTGCTAAGAGTCAATAATGACTTGATGGCACACCACCATCACCACCACTACCACCATCACTACTATCATCATCATCATCACCATCATTATCCTGTATATTTTCTAATAGCTACTTTTCTCTCTGACCTTGTCCAATCCTTTTTTAATTGAAATAAGTAGCCGAAATCATATTTAATGGCAGAAAATTCCACCTATAATTTTTGGGGTGAAAAAGTACTTCTTTTTATACAGAAGGTCTGAATTTAGTTTCAAATAGTGAAAGAGGGGAAATTATTTCTCTATACATCTTACCCATATCCTACCTACTTTAGCAAAACTTTATTGTCTTTCTTCTTATACCATTCCAATCCAAATGCCCTTAATCTCTGTAAGCTCATAAGGGACCAGCCATACCGTTTGGTCTTGAATGCTGGCTTGTCCTGTGTTCCTGCCTAGAATCTAGACCTAGCTGAAAATATTACATTACAGTATTTCTAACTGTTTTCTTTCTTGTCTCTATGAAAGCTGAGAGCTGTCAGGTCTTGCAGATTGAAGTCCTCAGGGACTAATCAGGGAGACAAGTAAGAGAGAGATAATATATTAAAATATTTGCCCATTAGTACCATTTATGAGCTGTGGAAGTCAGATGAAGCTTCAGAAGTGCTGGAGCAGGATAAAGACATATAATAATTCAATTCAGCAATACAAAACAATAAGGGGCATTGCTTATTTGGAAAAGCAAATGTTAGATTTGTGGCAATGGCAAACGATACCTTCTTGTGGGGCTGCCTTTTTGAAAATGAGAGGAGAGCTTCTAAAGAAAATTGGGTCACCAATATTTACTTGGAGTGATTTATGTTGACTAGAATGGCATTTAAAAGACACTTTTGTAACTCAATAATTCTCTGTTTAAAAGACTCAATTCAAGTGGGAAATTACTTGAAATATGTACATTAATATAGTGATCAATAATGTAGCTAAAAGAAGAAACTGTCAGAAACCAACCACTGGTCACATTCAATGCAATTTATTGGGATTCTAAACCAAAAGTGGAGATGAAATTCACACTTTACATGACTCTACAAAATACATTAGCTTTAGGAGCTATCCAGGTCTTGAGGCTCAGAATTTCAGGAAGGGATACATAGAATACATCAGAATGGAATATACACCTCCCTTTAAGTTTTGGAGCAGAGAGGGATACAGAAGTTATATTATGCCATGCCCAGATCATTGGGACATGAATAGCTTCTAAAACTAACATACTGCACATAATCATTCAAAGTACAAAGTTATGGTACTTTGCTTCCTGGTACAGGATTGGAACCCTATAGAAGAAGGTCTGGCTACCCATCTCTGATAGATAGTAGTGCTTCCCTAATAGTCAGTGTAACAGAAAATACCACATGGGATATCCACTGTGTGAAAACAGAAAAAATCTTCTACCTTCCAAGAGGCATGTATGTGGAAGTCCTGTAATGTATAAATGTATAATGTACAGATTGGAGCATGACCTTAATATCCCAACCTATCTCATGGGATTGTCGTTATGGAGAACATATTAAACAGCAACATTATGCCTGCTGCCTTGAGTTGTGCAAAATAAAAGTGGGATGTAAATTAAATGAATAAAATAAAGATAAGTATCTCTGTGCTTCAAGAGTGAAGTGTATAGTGTTCTGATAGATTTTAAAAAGAGGTAAAATTCAAAAACTGTAATATAAGTAGGAACATACCATATTGCAATAATTCACTACAGCTCTCATTTTACCATAGTACGAAGGGTACTTAAGAAATATGACTCATCTAGAAAGGTAACATTAGGTACATACAAATGAAGGAAACATCTGGATTCTAGTAATCCAGGTAAATAAAGCTTTATTGTATAAAGTCAAGGTTTATTACAGTCTTGGAGGCTTTGGGGTATTTGGAGTGAAAAGAAAATCAATGAATAAGTTTACAAAAACAACTTTGATCTTCTTTCATAGGTTTATTACTTTTGCCACTTCACAATTGGCGATAAAAATTATCTAACAAATGGAGAATGTGGAAGTGGTAATGAGTAGAAGGAATTTGATACTCATAAAAAAAAGCTTTGCAAAAGTAACTTATCAATGTTAATAGCTGCCAGATGAAATTTTAAAAAATGCCATTAGTTAATTGCATGGGCAGTTGCAAACATTAGTTTCTAATGGAAGGGGTTTGTCCTTGTGCTAGAAACAGATTTGTATTAAAGGTGGGAATTGAAGTGTATTGCTCATGCAGACATTGAACGCTGTTGTGCTAGCTGTCATCACTTTTCTGTAGCCAATGGGGGGAAGAACTATTACAAAGGATTGCTGCAAATAATAACTGAGATGACAAGCTGTCTTGTGCCACATAAAAGGATAACAAATATATTGCAGCATGCCTGAGTTGTGCGGTAGTCAAAAGAATATCAGACAGGTCCTTTTTTTTTGTTTTGCTTTATTTCAATAGAATAAAATGGTAAATATTCTACCCAAAAGAACAGTTCAAGGTTGACTATTGTCCTGTATCTGTAATAGAGCATTCAAGTAGAAGAACTGGTCCTATGAGGCCTTTTTCCAAGGGTCACTGATTTATGAGGGGGGGGGGATGTTAAAAACTGCAACCTTTGGCAGGTAGAACAGAAACTGACAGTGGGTGAAGCTGGCGTTACATTCTAAGCAGCAAATTGTTTCTGCATTGTTTTTAGATTTTCCCTTCCCATTAAGATTTCATAGTTCTATAACAACTGGATTTTCCCCTGCTTGGTAATTAACCTTAGCTTAAAAAAAAAAAGCAATAACTCTATTTAATGAAAAAGAGAGTTGTTTATAATACATTTTAAATGTATTATTAAGATTGTTTTCAGTATAATTAATTTTATGTATTTTCCACCCTTAGTTCCCTCTCATGGAAAGAGGCAAAATATACCAGTTTAAAAGAAATTCTACATTTGAACAGTGCCATAGGAGTTTGATAAAGACACAAATTCAAAGAATAAGCAAAACTATCAACATACTAGATAAAGCTCCATGACGATAGCAAAATCCTGGTCACACTTTCTCCCAGGTGTTCCCTAAAAATCAAACATTTCAGCTTCTGTTATAACTGCTCTGCAATTTCATGCACCCCTGACAAAATTGAAGGAAAACAGAAATAATTTTTAGGAAGATTGGATCTATAATACTATATATAGATACTTACAATTCTACGAGGGAGAAAACCCGAATAACCAAAGATCCACACACAAATACCCGTGAAAACCTCAGAAAACAAACAAACATACATACATACATACATACATAC
>BLBF01000002.1:92862814-92907016 GCA_015471245.1 Laticauda colubrina | reverse complement strand
AGATGACACCTTCATAATCTGGCCACATGGGAAAGAAAAACTGAACAACTCCCTCACACACCTCAACAGCCTACACCCCAAAATACAATTCACCACGGAAACAGAAGCCAACAATCAACTTCCCTTCCTAGATGTCTTAGTATACAAAAAATCCAATGGCTTCCTAGGACACACCATCTACCAGAAGAAAACACATACAAACAGCTATCTACATGCACTCTCACACCACCACCCAGCACAGATCAATTCCGTAGCCGAGACAGTCATCTCTAGAACAAAATGCTTAGCTGACGAACAACACTTAAAAACCGAACTACACACTCTCACTAATGTACTTGCAGCCAATGGATTCCCAAAAAAGATTACCCACCTAATCCAAAAAGAAACCCCAACCAAAAGCCAAGACAGAGAAGAAAAGAATGGCAAAGCCCTCCTCCCATATATAAAAGGCACTACAGACAAAATTAGCAAGATCCTCCAAAAACACAACATTAAAACAGCATTCTGCACAAACAGAAAAATATCCACCATCCTAAGAAACCCTAAAGACAAAATCGAGTTAGAAAACCAAGGAGTATACGAAATCCTTTGCACTGCCTGCCCCATCACATACATAGGACAAACTAACAGAAGAATTAGTGCACGCATTGAAGAACACAAGAACTCAATCAAAAAAGAACTGACCTCTTCCCTGGTCCAACATCTCAAAGCCACAGGACATGAAATTGACTTTAAAAATACCAGAACTATCGCCAAAACCGAACACTTCAACAACAGAATAATCAGAGAAGCCATAGAGATAGAAAAATGCCCACACAGCATGAATAAACGAGATGATACCTTCCGCCTACCAACCATTTGGAAACCTGCCCTCATTAATAAATGAGTGCCTAACATGAAGAATGACACCAGACCCACACCCACGAGTGCCACACAAGATGCTACCACCACACTTCCATGTCGAAAAAAGACTCACACTCACACAGAAGATGAGACACGACCACGGACCAGAAGCCGTACCACAGCTGCACCACTACCCGCTTCAAACCCCTCTGACCCATACAAGAAGCGAACTGACACTCACCATGAAGATGTGGCACAACCATGAACATGAAGCCAAACAACAGGATCACAGCTCACCAGCTCAAAACCTCCAGCAACTAAGACTAATCTGAGCACAACCAAGCCCCAACCTGAACAGAACACACCCCCAGCTAATCAGAACACAGCCAAACCCCCAACCAATGAGAACACACCCCTACCCAATCAAAACACAGCCAAGCCCCCACCCAATCAAGTCACACCCCCACTTCCAGTTAAAAGGAAGAAGCAGCTGCAAGCTCACATTACTCTGAGAAGCACAGAGCCGAAGAAACAAGCCTGAAGATGATGGATGAGACTTCATCGAAACATTGCCTAGATACTTCCAATTTTATGTGGGAGAAAACCCGAACAACCAAAGATCCACATATATATATTTGAGGGTTTGTAAATCTTCATTAACAATCACCTGTGTTAATATTTGCAAGGTATAATTCATTTATTTATTTTATAAAGTTCTGAACAAAACTGTTACCTTTCAAAACCTTGAAAAAAGAAGTCCCTTTCAAGTTTTCAAAGCCTTCTTTGCATCTGAGTAGATCAGTGAGGCTTGCTTTTCATTATGTTGCTTTAGGTATCCATTTCTAACATTGTCCTTTAAGTGTATTTTAGGTAAAAACCCACATTAATCTGCATGAATACATTCTTGCAAAATTATTTTCAACTAAATTCTTGCTGAATAATGTGTAGTCATTATTCAATAATGAATTGGCCTATAGTTTCTTATTAAAGTCAAATCTTGTTTCTCTTTGGATATTAATACTATATTGGCCTCTGTCTCAGTCTCTGACATCTTTTCTCCCTGTACTACAGAGTTCATTGTGTTTTGTTAAAGTTGTAAAAGTTAATCCTCAAAATATGTATAATAAGGACCTAATAATCCATCTGCTGCAGGCACCTTTCCTAGCTTAATCTTTTTATAGCTTCAGAAACTTTCCTTAATGTTATAGGTCTATTCACATTCTGTCTCTGTTCCTCTATTATCCTCAGCAAATTTTATTTCTTTAGATATTCATCTTTTTTTTGAGAGAGAAATGTCATTCCCTTATACAAAGAATAATAATACTGTGTTTTCTCTAAAATAGGACCTGACCTGAAAATCAGTCCTAGTCCAAATTACCAATGCCTCATATAAGCCTAACCCAAAAATAAGCCCTAATTCAGGGGAGTGGGCATGGCCAGTATAGGAGGCAATGAGTGTACATGGGCCACCAGTGTCTGGAAGCAGCTGCAGCTCTCACAGCACAGGTGAATTGAGTACCTGTGAAAGCAGCAGATGGAAGCAGAGCTTCGGGAAGGAGGGAGATGATCTAGATGCAATGCATGTGCTGTGGGAAAGTGGCTTGGAGTGGCGGCCAACTGTGGGAGTCTTATCTTTGCATGGTGACACTGGCAGCAGAAAAAAGTGAGGAGGGGGCAGGCAATCTGAATGCACTGTGCAGGCCATGGGAAAACTGAATGGTGGTGGGCTGGAGTGGTGGCCAGCTTCAGGAGTTTGTCTTTGTGTCTCTTGTGCTGCAGCTGTTGCCAGATAGCATTGGTCCCCACATGCTTGCCGGCTCTTGTGTGCATGTCAGGGGGGTGGGCGCCCAACTGGGCTGATCACTCTGAAATTGTGTTTTCCTCAAAATAAGCCCTAGGCTTATTTCCCTTGTGCTTATTTTGGAGTTGAAAAGAAAATATTGGGTCTCATTTTGGGGAAAACACAGTATTGATGAAATGGATCACCTTGTCCATTAATTACAGTATCTCCTTCTTGTAATTTAAATTTCATTTCATTTTATTTTCATAATTTATATGCTAGTTACTTCCTTAGCTTATTTGCAGATCCAAAGGCTTTTTGCTTCATTTTTATTTCCATTTTCATTTTTCTTACTGTTAACATAGATAATTGTCATTGCAAAATATTAATTTATTGAGAAATATGCCAATTTTTAAAATTCATATTTTCTCTTTATTTCATCCAAAATCACTTGTGTTTTATCTAGATTCTTCTTTTTAAGTTCACTACTACATTGTATAATATAATAATAACTTTACTTGCCTCCCCAACATCCTCAACAATGCTTTTAACAATTATTTTCAAAAAATTATTTAAATTCTTCTTACAATCCTGCATTATACCATCTTTCTCCAGCAACATTTTGTTCTTCTTTCCATCTAAAAGAATTAGATTTTCTTTTCTAAACCAAACTAATCCAGTAATGTTTTGGTAATATTTCTGCTTTATAAGTCCCAATAGCCAAGTTCTTTGAAGTTCAAATCATGTCTATTCTTGAAAATTGATGTCTTCTAGAATAGTCATTATACTTTCTTAAACTGCCATTTTTTCTGCCTCCATATTATAAACCAGGCCAAAACTGTCCATCCAATCAAAGAAAACTTTGTAATTTGCCATCACTGTTTTTAATATTTTCCTCATAAATTTTGTCCAATTGTGGGGAGAATATTTCATTCCAATTCCCCATCAAACAACAATTTTCTCAAGAGAAACCTAATTAATTAGTCATTTTTAATAAAAAAAAAATATCAATATCAAATTCTTAGTTTAATTCAAACTAATTTCCACCTCAAAAAAAAATCAATGATGCTTATAATATAAATTTTAATGGTACTTCTGGGATTTACTCTATTTTATTAAGTATAAGACACTCCAGAGTATAAGACCTGCATTAGTTTTTGGGGAGAAAAAAGGATTCTGCCTCTGCCTACCAGCATCAGTATTCATCTGGCTAGCATCTTTAGCAAACAGCCTAGTCAGCTTCAGCACGTTATCGCAGTCTGATTCAGCATGAGCAGCTGATTGGCTGGTGGATCGACCTCCCAGAATATCCCCAATAGCTTTTCCCAGAAGTGAATGTTAACAACAGACTTGCTGGTTGTGAAAACAGCCAAAGGGTGGGAGATAGCGGGTGGGCAGGGCTACATTCGATGTATAAGATGCACCCTAATTTTCACTCTCTTTTTTGGGGAGAGTGTATCTTATACTCTGTAAAATACAGTATAAACAAAACAACTTCATTGTTTGTGATACCAAACTGTACCAGTTCAATTGAAGCAACACAAAAATCATTGATCACATGACCACCTGCCATGCTCGTGAGTTCATTGAAGCCTGGCACTCCATAAGCAATTCCATCAAGAGAAACATTGACTTACAACTAGCCTATGAACCCCTCAGAATTCAAATCAACCACATAGCCAACCAAGAGACAGCATTGACCCTCAACAACCCATGCAAGCCCCTCCACCAGCATTCATCTCCTAGTGATCCTGATCTGATGTAATCTCTTTTTCCCAAGATCCATCACAACTCACTTATGACTCAGAGCTGACCCACCACAAGATCCTCACTTGACAGACCCATACCTGAAGCCCTTATCAATAGAAGAACACTGACATCCCTTAAACTCCACTGAAGATGTTACCTAGCCTGGTAATGAAATGTTCAGAAACCAACACCCAAGCTCAGAGAACAAATCTTCACCCTCACAACTTCATTGTGTTTATGTTCATGCAGAAATAAAATTCTTCTTCCAGTTTTTTACAAGTCAAATATTTTATGTTCTTTTACATGTCTCCATTTACACAATTTCAAAAATATTAATAGCCAGGATTGCACACTGGTAACCTCAATTTGGCCTCACAAACCCTGGATGCTCTAAACTAAGAGCTAAGGCAGTTTTGGGAAACAACCCTTGGACATGGGCAGCCAGCAGTTATTTAAGACCCTGTCACATTGCACCAACGGATGGAAAGAGGAAGTAAAACGGAGAAAAACACTTGCCATCCGTTGGTTAACGCGATGCTTCTGTTCTGTACTCACTGCCTCCATTTTGCTTCCTCTCTATCCGTCCAGTATCCATCTATTGACGTTTCATCTGCTCAGAAGGTTTTGAGCTGCTCAAAACTTTTAAGTGGAAAATGTATCCAATGCATCCGTTCTGCATCCTTTAGGCATACGGGGGACATCCGTTCTGCATCCATTATGCATCTGCTATATCCACTAGGCATCTGCTGTGCATCCGCGCAACTCAAATCCATTCCAGCGGTAAACGGACACAGGGAGGAAGCAGAACGGACGTGCAGCGTTAGTAGCACGGATGGAGAAAGGATGAAAGCGGATGCAAATCGCATCTGCATCATCCACTACGCATCCGCTCTGCATCCGCTCTGCATCCGCTCTGCATCCGCTCCCATCCGCTTCCATCCGCTAGGCTTCCATGGAGCATCCACTTTCCATCCGCTCTGCGTCCTCCCCCCATCTGTTCCTTTCCGTGTTGTCTGCTCTGTTTATGCAAATTTTTGCCCCTTTTGAGAGCGGATAACAACGGATGGAACATTTTTCTCATCTGTGTCCTTTTTACAAACGTTTTGCATCCGTTGGGCAGTGTGACAGTGCCTTTACTAAAGCAAAACCATGGCTGTAAAGAATTTTTAGGCTTATGGCTTGCTTCAAACCTGTCTGGAAGCTCACAGAAAGTAACTCACAGAAAGTATCTGATATGTGTCTCTTATGGGCAAATTTTACCTTTCACCAATTTTTCAAATAATGATTTTTTCCCTTTTGAGGAGCATTTGCTCCATTTACATTCCACATTAAGCATTTGTAATGCATAATCAAATTAAAAAATTAGAAGAAGCAATACCTAGAAGTAGACCGTAGTCAGTATCATTCTTTTGAGTTTTTTGTTGCAATTTCTTCTGATACCTCCATTTGAATCTTTCAATTCTGCTTTCAATTTTTTTCTAGAAATGTCATTGTTTTTTAAATTTTATTTAGAATTCAATTGAATCACCTGCTGTTTAAGAGTAAAAATCTTTCCATTTATCCCACTGAACTTGTATTTTTTTCTGTTTTAATCTGTTAGTCAAAAAAGAATACTATTTTCTCTTATGCAAAATTCTAGTAGAAATTTCTTTAATAATAATTATACCTGTATCTTCAGTCTTACATAAAAATGCTGCTTCAAGTGCTTCTTTTCTTGTCTTATTCCTGACAAGTATACCAAAACTTCCTTTGGAACATTTCTTCTTCTTAAAAATCTCAGATTTATTGTATAGACTTTATCAAATTGTTTTACATAGCTTTCCATCTTTTATACAGTGATTTCGCTAAGTTTCTGCTCAGTTGCTCAAATATTTTTGAAGCAAATCGGGTTAATTCTTCTCTCTGCATACTTATCCTCCCGTCTCCACTATTCTTGCCACTTTTCTGGTGGTTGTTATTATTATATATTAATAACTGCCGCTTTTCTCCATTTTAAACTTTTTATAATGACTTCTTCTTAAACTTTTTGCCAATTATTTAATACCAGGTTTTTTCCTTTATTGCTTCACAATCCAGAAAAAATCATTACTTACATGTAGAATTTCATCCTGTCACTCAAAAAATATCTATTTAACTATAGATACATCCAAACGTTGCTAATAAATAAGGCTCATGTTAACTTTATGTCTATATAAGTTGCATTACAACTGTGAGCTTGATCTTTCCATTTTCTTTGCTGGTCAGAATTCACCATCTGGCTATTTATCTTTGTTTGAATGGCATCCCTTCTCCTTCAGGGACATCTAGTTTGCCATGAAGCCTCATCAGAAGCTGTTCCTGGGATGATTTCCAAAGCAGGTATTTCAGTGTAGTGGTACTGGCAGCACTACCAGAAAATTGGCAAAGAAAAATTGCAAAGTGATGTGTACCTCTTTCCCTGTTCTGACCTAGGCTTCATCAAACATATTGAAACACAACCTTGTTTCAAAAGCAAAATGTATTTTAATGCAATGCTGGGAATTACTTTCATTTCCAGCCAGAAATCATTATACACAGTTCTCCAAGATAAGCCCACACTTGTCAGTGCTGGGGAATGCTGCCAAAAACAGAAGTCTTCAAAGTAATTATAACAGAGTCCATCAGAAGTATCAGAAAAAAACAACCAGGGTACGCAGAGTTTCAAGAAGGACTCGGAATCTAATTGAATTGCTTTGCTTCCTGCAATGCATTCATCATTGAGGTCTGACTTTTATCCCTTATGGGAGGGGCAGTCACCTCCCAGCCTTACTCCCGAATCACCCCTTTTGCTTCAGCTGCTCTTGCCTTCTAGCAGCTCTGTGCACACGTGCACTGGGCAGGCTCCATGGGGTCCTCTGCTTCGCTGTTGCCAGACTCTGAAGACTCTGAAGGTAGCACCCCACTCCCAGATGGTCCTGGCCCCATTCCTGTATCAGACGCAGAATCCTCGTCCAAGTCCTCTCCAGACTCTCTGACTGGTCCCCTTTCTCCCCCACTGTCCAACCCTGCTGCTGTCTGCACTGGCTGCCAGTGAAGCACAACATTCCCTTTGATGCCTGATACATAGAATTCTATTTAATGTTATAGTTTCATATAATATTTCAGCACTGTAGTGCAAAATTAAGCATTTATTTCAGTCACTAAATAAAGCTACTGGGATTCAAACTTTGTTCTGCCTTGAATTTGATGAGCTACCTTGTAGAATCTTTCTCATCTTCAGTTCTGTCAACTATAACAGCAGGTATCTCATTGTTAGTTTATATCTTTAGTATATTATACATTATATAGATGTCCTCTATAACTCTGTATCAAGTTGTTATATTCACATGCATATACATATAAATAGGATTGGAAAGAAAATACATTAGCTCAAATATACCAGTTATGAGATGTACTTCAAGCTGCTATTTTCAAGTGTTGTTCACAAAGATGTGTTAAGAGTCATAGTACTCAGCAATACCACATAGACTTGTATATCACTTTGTAGTACTTTCCAGTCCTTTCTAAGTGGTTTACAAAATCAGCATACTTCTCCCAACAATCTGAGTCCTCAATTTACTGACCTTGGAAGAATGGAAGGCTGAATCAACCTGGAGACGATCAGATTCGAACCCAATGCAGTGAGCAGAGTGAGTCATGCTTTGCTTTGCTTTGGGGGGGGGGGGGGGAGGGAAATGACTCTGATATTTTAATTGCTTTTTA
The DNA here is from genome assembly GCA_015471245.1 of Laticauda colubrina. NCBI lineage: Eukaryota > Metazoa > Chordata > Lepidosauria > Squamata > Elapidae > Laticauda > Laticauda colubrina. Next base: position 92,898,924 of record BLBF01000002.1, on the reverse strand, counting down.
AAAACTTCTTGATTTTGAAATCACCATATACCTACTAAACATACAATAGGGATAGAAATTGAGAGCATATAAGCAGATCAGGAAGCTGAAACTGTGTATACTGAGAACCTCTTTCCTCCCTCTTCTTATATATTCGATGGATTTTAATTTCTTCTCCCACCCCACCCCCATTCCCAGTTCATGCATGTATAGTTCCCTATTCCCTAAGTTTTTCTCACAATAACAACCCTTCAGGAAAGGATTGTTTTTGAAAAAAAAAAGGGTTTGGCCTAAGGTTTTCCAATAAGCCCATGGCTGAGGGTAGAGTTGTGGCTACATTTCCAGTCTTCTAGTCCAGATTTCAGTCTGTGCAACACCCTCACACTTTCAATTGTCTCTTATGATACTTGTCTGCTTGGATTATGATCCTGCCGACGGGCCTTTCTCTCTAATTACCATGACCCAGTTTGAGAAACAGTACTTATATGAATAATGGAATAAAAATGCAACCAATCAATCAAAATGTGCAATGATTAAATTACAGGGCACAAAATGGAATCCTGTGCTGAGATTTCTTTGAAAAGTTCATATAATCTGATAGTGAGGAAAAAGTAGACACACTCAAATGTTAGCATGACGTGAATTTTATTGTTTATTCAGGGGAAGACTTTTGGGTTAAGTTTATTTTAATTAAATAGGAAATATGAAATTAATAAAATAAATTCAAATACGGAATGTACTGGTATGGGTCGACAGTTTTGAGAATTCAAAGATGAAAGCCATTTGTAGTATCTCTGAGAATGTGATATAATGAGAATAAACAAGGAGACCAAAGCCCTAATTGTACCATAATTTACAATCAGAGTATATGCCTTGTTTAATATGATTTACACACAAGTAACATTCAAGTTTTGTTTTTTTGTATTGTATTTAACTTTTTTATGAAAAAAATTATGCTTAAAAAATTTCCTCATGTGAAGCATAAATGTTGATGGCAAGAATATTAGGCTGCAAATGAAAATGACCCACTTGACTATAGAAATTATTAGAAAGAATTTTAGTGGCTTTTATAATATCATTTAATATACCGTATATACTCGCATATAAGCCAACTTTAAAACGCAATATTTTTTTTTCAAATTTGGGGATTGGCTTATACGTGCATAAATCTGATCTCACACAAATGACATGACAACATGACGCCACTTCTCAGATCACGCAATATCATCGATATTACCATTCAGTCATACATACCTACAGCACATTTTTTTTACTCTGGGACCCTCCATTTTGCTTTTTCTACCACTGGATCATAACACGCTCTGATTGGTTAGTCATTCACGTGACTGCTTTCGTGTTTGCGATCGTCACCTGCAACTTTATGTCCAGTTTCTTTGCATTTGTAGTAGTAAAAGTCATTAAAATATACCCATGTCTGATGTTAAAAGATTTGGGGGTCAGCTTATATGTGAGTTTTTGCAAAATTCCTCATTTGGGGGCAGTTTTATAAGGGTCGGCTTATATGCGAGATCGGTTATATGCGAGTATATATGGTAGCTTTTAAATTGTTGTTCATTGAAATTAGTGAGGGTATTTTTTTTTTCTGTTCTATTCTTTTATTACGCTATTCCTTAAATTTTACATTTATGGATAGGCACAAGAGTATTTGATTCTTAGGCACGTACATTCCCTTGGGTTAAAACTATTTGTTCAGTGTTCAAAATCATAATGACAATGAACAAGGGAAACTTACAATGGGTCCCCAAAGTTCTAGGTTCTGCATTATCCCTTCAATTATGTGATCCCAATTTCTGATGTTACCTTCTGGCTTCCCACAAGCACAAAGTAGCCAGCTATGGATTGTGAGATCCCAGAAATCCTGTACTCCAGGGGTGTCAAACTCATGATGACACATTGCCGACACGTGATGTATCACAACTTTTTCCCCCTTTGCTAAAATGGAGGTGGGTGTGCCCAGCGTCTATGCATTTAGCCCATGACACCCCTGCTGTGCTCCATAGCAGTCCCTGTCTGCCCACACTCCATAGTGCACACACATGCCTGCAGCCATTGCCTTCTTACAGACTCTGCTTGCCCTTCTGAGCCTCTGTCAGCCTTCTCACTACCCCATTGCCCTGCCTTCAGCCCTTACCCCCTTTAGCCCCTGGCATAGGCACATATGCACTCTCTCTCTCTCCCTCTCCCTCTCCCTCTCCCTCTCTCTCCCTCTCCCTCTCTCTCTCTCTCAATCTCTCTCTCAGACTTCTGTTTCTTACTACTCATTTGTTCATCCTATGGTCACAATAGCAACCAGAACTGCCAGGATTGATATTGCTATGTGTGGCACTTCTGTAGTATTGCACTTTGAGCATATTGCTTAGTGATGTAATTTGGACTCTCCTGAAAACTCCCTGCACATCTTATTCTATGAGAAAAGAAAGAAAAGCACTACTTGTACTCTACAATATTTTCAACAGTGGTTGCATTAAATAAAAAAAGGCGGCCGTATAATATTCTGTGGAAGAGCGAGAGAAGAGAAAGAAGATAACTAGAGTTCTAAATTAGTTCCAGGTAGAGAGATAGACCATTTAGTATATAAAATACCTGCTGACCAACAATGCAGCAAATGAGAGTTGTAAGAACTGAATTTCATATAGATTCAAACATATGTGTGGATTTGTTTAGCCATGATTTATTTATTTAGTGTTCATGAACAGCTTAAACAACAAAAAATTGGATGATACAGTACATTAAATGAAAATCAAAATACTACTACTACTACCACCGTCACTATTACTAGAACTCAATAGATGGATAACAGGGGATGCAGTGGCATAGAGGCTTAAAGATGCTAGATGTGTTGAACAATTGCCAACACTCTGGTAGTTCAAGTCCAGCTCTGTGTGCGCACTCCTGTTTTTTGTCTCAAGCTCCTGTCCACCTAGCAGTTACTGAATACATTCATTGCAAGTAGATGGTAGGTGGTAGGAAACTGCTGGCTGCATTCTGCATGGGGAGCTGAAACTAGCATTGGTTCTTTCTGGTGGAGGAGAGATGGATGAAATTGCAGTCTTCCTGACCTTGCATGCCCAATACTAAAACAAACAAACAAACAAACAAGATAAAAATGACAAATCCAGTCTATATATCTGGCTGATGGTGCGACCTACCATAACAATTTGGTCTTCTCAAAAAAAAAAAAAAAGTATTTGCACTTTATATTGAAATTATAGTATAAAAGTGGACCCTGCACTTGTGGGAATACGCTAGGAAGAAATTTGAAATTACAGTATAAAGTATAAATACTTGTTTGTTTTTTGAGAAGATCAAATTATTTTGGTTGGTCACACCATCAGCCAGATAGCCAACAGATTTGCTCATATTTTGTGCATTTCAATAATTGGAGAATATATACCTGGGATTATTTATTTTATTTTTATTTGATTTGATTTGTCAATTGCTTACAAGATAATAGGTATAAGTATAAACATAGTTATGAATACATACATACATATAAGAAAAATAAAAGAAACAATAGGACAGGGATGGTAGGCACGTTGGTGCGTTTATGCATGCCCCCTATTATATCCAGTTCAGCTGTTTTGCCGGATAAAAGATCATGAACAGTCTACTTCAGTTGGAATTATGGCATCAGCATTTTGAGAGTTGGTGTGTCCAGTTGCTCTGCATTTTCAGCATGTAATTTAAAAGAAAAGTAATTGATCTACTCAAAGATTTCATGCTAATTTGCTGTAATTGAATTGTCCAGCTTCTTGATCTTGAAGAACTATTATTTTGTGGTTTTGTCCTTTTCAGTGTTTGTATAAGTTGCCAGTTGTATTTTCTAATATACTCTTTGATCACCTTTGAATAATCTTATTTAGTGCAATACGTTCTGCATTGATTTTAATAAACCATTCATATTTCCATTGTCATTGCTTTTGCATCATTGTTTATCTCTTTTCTGGATTTTTAAAATTTTTGATTTGGTATCATCAATATCCTTGACTAATTATAACAGAGTTTCAGTTATATAGAAAACAACTAAGCTCTCATTCAATTAACTGAGTGCTCTGAAACAATTTGATCATTTCAGCTGGAATGCATCCATCTGACACTTGATAGTCAATGCAAGCTGCTGTGCTTTATTTATTTATTTATGAAATTTTTAAGATTTATAAGCTGCCTCAATCTCTTATGACTCTGGACAGCAATTTTCTTCTCTCCTGTTTCATATTGATTTTCAATATTATGTGTACTACTTGATTATCTCTTTCAATGTTGAAGTGGTTGAAAATTTAACAAGCCTTAAAAATAGGTCAATTATTAGACAAAATATGAGAATAAGAAAACTTATTTATTACAAGTCTTAGAGTGATCTATCCAGCTATGTAAACAATACAAATACCAATAAGCCAAAATTATAGCAATTTCACTCTTCCACTGAAATTGTTTACATAGTTGATATCTGGTACTTGAGTTTTTTATTAAAGAATGACAGAAATTGCTTTAGCTAATTAGTAGCTAATAGCTAATTAGTTAGCAAAATTAAAAGAGAAACAGCAAAAAAAAAATCTGTCCTAAGGGTTTAATTTACATGCACTTTCCTTAAATTAGACCCAATTTGGTCTAGTGTAGGGTTTCTAAATGGTGACTTGTGGGCCAGATTTATCATGCGCAGGCCACACCCATGCCAGGTCCATGAAGGGGAAAATGACAGCAATGTGACACTGCGAATTTGACACCCGTGGTCTAGTGATTAAGGCACCAGTCTAGAAAGCAAGAGACTGTAAGTTTGTAAGACTGTAAGTCCCACCTTAGCCAGGAAAGCCAGCTAGATGACCTTGTGCAGTTGCGCTCTGTCAGCCCAACTCATCCCACAGGACTGTTTAGAGAAAATAGGTAGAGGAAGGATGTGTTTATCACCTCAAGTATTTGTGAAAATAAGAAAGGCAGGCTACAAATAAATAATTATTATTTTCAAAGTCTGCTTTAGGAGAAAGAGATAAAAGGGAAGGAGAAAAGACTCTTAGGCTAACTGTCAAGAGAGTTCTTATTTCCCAATCCCATACAAATCAATAAAATTTTCTTCCTTCCTTTCATTTTTTTTTTTACTTGTAGCATGGTGTTTACAATATCTCACAATGTGTTTCCAGAATCATATGTGGAATTATCAAATCTGAGGTGATTTTTTTGAATTCAGTCTAGATTCATAACTTCTGTATAGTCAGTGGTGATGACAAGCTTCTGCTATGGCTGCTTGACTTAACTAATACAGGTCATTGGTCTGGAATCCGCATTACATATCTAATATTATTACAGTTGAGAAAGTCCAGATATATTTCACAAGAAGAGTTCTCCACTCCTCTATTCGTTGCAGAATATCTTATGCCACCAGACTTGAAATTTTAGATCTAGAAAATCTAGAACTACGCTGCCTGCGGTCCAATCTAGGTATAGTACATAAAATTATATATTGCAATGTCCTATCTGTCAATGAATACTTCAGCTTCAACTATTACAATACAAGAGCACACAATAGATACAAACTCAAGGTAAACCGCCCCAAACTTGATTGCAGGAAATACGACTTCAGCGACAGAGTGATCAATGTATGGAATACTCTTCCTGACTCTGTGGTTTCTTCCTCAAACCCCAAAAACTTTAACCTTAGACTGTCTACTATTGACCTCACCCCTTTCCTAAGAGGTCTGTAGGGGGCATGCGTAAGCACACCAACGTGCCTACCGTCCCTGTTCTATTGTTTCTTTTATTTTTCTTATATGTATCCATTTCATGTATTCATAACTATGTTTATACTTATTCCTGTTATCTTATAATTGCTTGACAAAATAAAATAAATGAATAAATAGAAAACTGTAAGGAAGGAAGGGTATAGTCCCATGGTTTTCTGCATTGTGTCAATTTATTTATTTATTTATTTATTTACAAGTCTAGATGGCCATCCAACTTGTAAAAATGCAATTCTAGGCAATATACCATTACCAACAACAAAAAAGGGCAAAAAATAAAAATGACAACAAAACGCATGGTCGGGGCACATCAGCATACACTCCACCTCCAAGGATGAACTCCTCTAACTTCCTGGTCCCAACCTTTGATGAAACAACTTGAATATGAAAGTTTCTCTGAAAGCTAACAGGATCAGGGTTAGTCAAATCTAGAGGAGAGCAGGAAGATCAGTCCATAAGGTAGATGCCTAGGTCCTATCCAATTCAAGAAAGGAACCTGGAGAATGCCTCTTTTGGTAAGCTATGTGGAATAGGCAGAAACAACTGGAGACAAGACTTCCTGTGCTATAAAGGGCTTTAGAGGTGATAACTAACACCTTCAATTGTAAGGCCTACTGGGAGCTTTTAAAGCAGAAGTGTTACGTAGACATTCAGAGAAGCACATGACTCCATACTGAATATAGTATGTTTAAGCACTGTTATTAATAACATGTGAAAATCCATAATTTGAAATCAGATGGCAATCCCATTCCAGAAATTCTGGTTCCAAGTTAACTCAAGTTAACTGATTCATATTTTGTGCTAATTATTCTGACATGTCATCTGCATTTCTGGATAACATTTAGGGCACGGAAGGATGCAACAGATGGATGAAAAAAGCAGATTTGCCTAATAGTCTGATGAAGGGCCATGCTTTTGATTTAAATAATTGCTGCTACAAGTGATTGTCTGATAGAGTTGCTAAACTGATATGTATACAATCCTCTGGGAAGAATATTGGAGGCCATTTAGTGATATATTTAAGTAATGCAAGATAAGCACTCCACAGACAGATGAGCAAAATGAAGAACACATCTTGTCAAGCAATATATCCAAAACTGACACTGTAGATTTTGGACATCTTCAAGTAGAATACTGAAAAAAAAAATGTCCTCTCACTACACTTGGAAAATAGTGACTCATTTGTGAAAAAATAAATTGATTCCTTCATTTTAGCCAGAGAATGCCCCTCTTCCTCAACAAGAGAGAGTCCACTTGGCTGACTTGGGGAGGGCAATTAAGAAATGGCCATACTTTGTTTTAAGGGTCTGTTTTGTAGATCTGGCTTATTTAATTATTCAACTAGGACTTCAATGATTCCACAAATACAATCAGATTTTATTTTCTTTGTCTTCCAAATCTTTCCCCAGATTACTTGTATAACATCTTCTGTCTGTTTGTTTTTTAGGAGTAAGTACACCAATGATAATTAGCCATAGCTTTTCCTTTTCGATCCAACGAAACAACATCTACAGGTGAAGATGATTCCAAAATTGTCCAAGGATTTGATCAATGCCGAAAATATAAAGAGAAGAGGAAAATTGAAAGTGTTTAGGATATTACTATCAGTCTTCTTTAATTGTTGTTTCTTCAGATTTTGTCTTCTATATCATATGTATTATATTGCATATGCATATACTGTATATGCATCTATTCCTTAAGCTTATGCACATGACAATGCTTCAGCTTAAGGAATATCAATACATCTGATCATGCTCTTAGTGCTTTCATGCAAACTCTTGGATAGCCACGGTAACTTCTCTATATACTCACTTGTTCATATCTAACCCCCAGAGATTCATGCTATTTAGCTTTCTTCCACAAAGGATTGGGACAAAAGCAAAGTCTGTTTTACAATAAAGCCCATGTCACACTGCACCAACGGATGCAAAGAGGATGTAAAACGGACAAAAAAGCTTGCCATCTGTTGGTTAACGCAATGTACTCACTGCCTCCGTTTTGCTTCCTCTCTATCCGTCCAGCATCCGTTTATTGACGTTTCATCCGCTCAGAAAGTTTTGAGCTGCCCAAAACTTTTGAGCGGAAAATGTATCCAATGCATCCGTTCTGCATCCTCTAGACATATGGGAGACATCCGTTCTGCATCCATTATGCATCTGCTATATCCGCTAGGCATCCACTGTGCATTCGCACAACTCAAATCCATTCCAGCGGTAAACGGACGCAGGGAGGAAGCAGAACGGACGTGCAGCGTTAGTAGCACGGATGGAGAAAGGATGAAAGCGGATGCAGCTCATCCGCTCTGCATCCGCTCTGTATCCGCTCTGCATCCTCTACGCATCCGCTCTGCATCCTCTACGCATCCTCTACGCATCCGCTCTGCATCCGCTCTGCATCCTCTACGCATCCGCTCTGCATCCTCTACGCATCCTCTATGCATCCTCTATGCATCCTCTATACATCCGCTCTGCATCCTCCCCACGTCCATTCCTTTCCATGTTATCCGCTCTGCTTATGCAAATTTTTGCCCCTTTTGAGAGCGAATAACAACGGATGGAACATTTTGCTCGTCTGTTGTGTCCTTTTTGCATCCGTTGGGCAGTGTGACATGGCCTTAATAAAGATATATATGTTTGGATATTTTACCTATATATTCTTTAATTTGGAAACTCAGCTATGAAAACAGGTCAATGGCCAACAGAGAATATGATATTAAAGGCAGACTGATTCCTTAAGGAAAAACATACCAGCAAAACTGTAACAGATAATGTCAGGTTATATTATTTTGCTACCACTTTTTGAACAAAGAAAGGGTTCTCTGTTTTTCATTTATGAATATATGTATTAATTAAATGTCACCTTTCACATCAAATGCCATCAGTTGTGACACATTATTTTTTTTCTTATAAAGTATGATCTATAAGTACATAATAAACTATATGATCAGTGGGCAAGAGTCAATTGCCCCACTCCATGGGCAGGTGGAAAGGAACCTGCAAAGGATGGTATTGGATGAATGAAAAAAGATATGAACAATAACAAGTAATAATTAATGTATAGTGAAGTGTTATAAAAGAATATGCCATGTAAAGACTTTTCTCAGAATTTTTGTGACCAGGCAAGCAAATTTAAAATAAAAATGGCTTGACCTCTCCTTGGCTTAGTGTATATCTGAAGGATTTACCAATATAATATTTGGCATAGTCTTTCAAGCATAGCTAGCTCAAATGATTTCAAAAATAAGTCTACCATGAGTCCAGGAAAGATTTAATTTACGAACTAATCTGATGGGAGGAATGTGTCCCTCCAAATTATGGAATGAATTGACCTTGTTTACACAGAGAGAGGAGCTGTGGGGGAAGACTATAAATTGTACTGTACACTTTCTCAGATATTCTGTATAAATGCAATATCAGGGATTTTCAGTTCAATGTATAGAATGTGAAGGATGTGTGTTTGTGTTTATTTTTATAGTCATAATGCACACTGAAGATGAAATTTAATTTTGTTGTATGAGGTGCAATGACAATAAACTAAACTAAACTAAAATTAAAGATCAGCGTTGGAGGGTACTTTGGATATAATCAGAAACCAAGGACCACCTGAACTAGAAAGAATCCATGTTTGAATGGAATGTAACTTCTTTACAATTTTGTCTGGTAAAAGATCTTTTCTACTGATCATGATGAATACAGTCCATCCAAAACATATAGCTAGCTGAATTAAAAGGAACTATGTGATCAACATGCTATGCAGGGGTGGGATTCAATTTTTTTAACAACTGTTTCTGTGGGCAGGGCTTAGTTGGAGGGTGTGGCTTGGTGGTCATGTGACTGGGTGGGTGTGGCCAATTCGACATCATTCATGTCAAGGGGCACTTCTCCTCTCCTGGCCTCTCATGACAGTGGGGATGCTGCAATGGTCATAAGTGTGAAAAATGGTCATAAGTCACTTTTTTCAGTGCCGTTGTAACTTTGAATGGTCACGAAATGAACTGTTGTAAGTCAAGGATTACCTGTACAAAAATACAAAAAACTTCTTTGCTTGAAAAAAGCTGCCCTAAATACTAATCATTAGATTAAAAATACCTGCAAGTCTGAGTTACAATTCAGGCAGGGTGTCAGAGAACCTTCAGGAATTAAAATGCTTAAAATGCAATGATCATGATCAGCAGCCAACTCCTGTTCATAAAAAGTGAAACCCTTTAGCAGAGAGATCATTTCAGCTCTCTAGAAAAAGTACACCCGGGAAAAGCAATCCTTAGATCCATTTGTACCATTTAAAGACACAGCTGGCCTCACTCACTCACAAGATATCATAAGGAAATCATCCAGATTATATGCCCCTGTCACACAGCACCAACGGATGGAAAGAGGATGTAAAATGGAGAGAAACACTTGCCATCCGTTGGTTAACGCGATGCTTCCGTTCTTTACTCACTGTGTCCGTTTTTCATCCTATCTGTCCAGCTTCTGTTGACTGACATTTCATCCGCTCAAAAAGTTTTGAGCTGCACAAAACTTTTTGAGTGGAAAATGTATCAAACAGGTCTGTTCTACATCCGCTACGCATACGGGGAACATCCGTTCTACATCCGTCGTCATCCGTTACGCGTCCGCTATATCCGCTAGGCATCCGCTGCGCATCTGCAGAACTCGCATCCGCTCCAGCGGAAAACAGACACAGGGAGGAAGCGAAACAAACGTGGAATGGACACACGGCGTTAGTAGCATGGATGGAGAAAAAATGAAAGCGGATGCAGCTCGCATACAAAGCATTAAAACGGAAAAAACATTCACATAGGGGACATATCTCGGATATTTAGAATGTCTGCAGGATGCCTAGAGGATGCAAAAGGACACCGAGTGGAAAACCTATATTTCCTATAAAAAGGGGGAGGAACTCACCTGGATCTCACTTTCAGTCCAGCAGCCCTGCTGTGCAGACCTCTTCAGCCTTGCTTTTGCTCTTGCTCTTCCACAGCATCCAGACATCTCCACCATGGATCATCACACACTCCTTTTGGTAGCCACCATCGTTCTACAACAGTGCGAAGCCATGTACAGGCTCTTTCACCTGTTCTATGTGAAGAAAAGGAGGCAGCCAAGAAGTGTCTGGGTCCGAAGATGGATCACGAGAAGAGCAGAGTACAGACTGTACAACAAGCTGATGGTGGAGCTGAGGAACGAAGACACTCGTGCATTCCAGAACTTCATGAGGATGCCTCCAGCCATGTTTGACGAAGTTGTGGAGTGGCTGAGACCCAGGTTCACCAAGGCAAACACCAACTTCTGGCCTAGCCTGGACCCTGGGCTGATGGTGGCACTCACTCTGTGCCACCTGGCCTCAGGGACCACGTACAGGAACATGCAGTACGCCTGGAAGGTGCCACACAACACCATCAGCATTGTTGTCAGAGAAGTGGTGCAGGCCATCATCGAAGAATACAAGGAGGAGCTCCTCCAGTGCCCCTCCACTGAAGAAGGCTGGAAGAAAGTTGTAGAGCAGTGGTATCAGAAGTGGAACTTCCCCCACACCATTGGAGCCATAGGTGGGAAGCACGTGGCCTACAAAGCTCCAGCCAATTCAGGGTCCACTTATATCAACTACAAGGGCTTCTTCAGCATCATCCTCTTCGCCATGGTCAATGCTGACTACAAGTTCATGTACATCGATGCTTCAGGCAACAGGTCATCTTCAGATGCCCAGGTATACAACGCCAGTCACCTCAAGAAGGGGCTGGAACGCAATCTCATCATGGGCTGCCCAGATCCAGACCCCCTGCCCAATGACACACAAGATGTGCCCTACTTCATCGTGGGGGAAGATGCCTTCTCCCACAGAACCTACCTCATGAAGCCCTACATTTCACTTTTGAGAGCGGATAACAATGGATGGAACATTTTCTCGTCCGCTGTGTCCTTTTTACATACGTTTTGCATCCGTCAGCTGATGTGACCTGGCCTTAAGTTGTATGAGGAGGTACCTGTATTCTACATGAACTTCTCCATCCTATAAGGATGAGTGCTGCAGCAGAAAAGGCTCTCTTTTGGGTCTCACCTAATGACACCCCTTCACAGACAAGACCCATAACATTCCTTCATGTCACACTGACAGACTGAATAGATGTGATTGAAGATAAGCGGTCCCTCAAATAAGCTTTTCATTACCTCTTTCTGAGATGTTTCTTGAATTTCCCAGTCTACACTACAGATGTAAGATTTCATTTCAGCCTCCCATTCAGACTTGATCCAGTGAAGCTTTTGGGAGTAGTCAATGTCAGTCAGGAGCAGATATTCACAATATGATCTTAAAACTCTTATTGGCTGAGAATGATGGTGATTTATTCATGGAAGTATAAATTTTAGGCAACCAGTCAACTGTAAGATAACCAAGCTTTTACCTGTATTGCCAAAGAATGACATAACTTGGCCTTAACCCGTAAGCCTAACCACAGATTCTTGAGAATATTAGAAGCAGACATGCTTAAAACCGGACTGCAAGTCTACATAACTACATAAAATTAGAGCTAGGGCACACTGGTCAACAAATGCAAAACGTATGTAAAAAGGACACAGCGGATGAGCAAATTTTCCATCCGTTGTTATCTGCTCTCAAAAGTGCCCCAAATTTGCATAAACAGAGCGGACAATGGAAAGGAATGGACGTGGGGAGGATGTGGCAGGGATGTAAAGCGGACATTCGTAGGAAGCCTAACGGATGAAAGCGGATGGAAGCGGATGACACATCCGCAGGGCTTCCGGGGGAGAACAGCGAAGCGGACGCGTAACAGAAGGAGCGGATGCGTAGCAGATAATGTAGATGCATCAGGGATGCCAAGAGGATGCATAGCGGATGCCTAGCAGATGCAAAGTGTTTACTGCGCATACGGGGAGGATGAATTGCATAAGCTCCGCGGATATAAAAGGATGCAGCTCGCAAGCAGGTCACCATTCAGAGGAAAGATCTGCTGCCAGAGACATCTTGAGAGAGCACCATGGGGAAGAAGAGGAAGCCTGTGCCTACTCCTGCCAGCCCTGGCAAGAAGGACAGAACCACCATCCCATCCCCTGGTGCTGACTCTGAAGCTGTTGCTGCTGCTCCTGGTGCTTCTGGTGTTGCTGCTGCTGGTGCTTCTCTTGCTAGTGCTGCTGCTGGTGCTGCTGGTGCTTCTGCTGCTGGTGCTGTTGCTGCTGGTGCTTCTCCTGCTGCTGCTGCTGTGGTGGACCAGCCCCAAGGCCCTCAAAGCCCTGCTGCTGAAGGCCCTGAAGCCCCTGCCACAGGGAGGAACAGGTAAGGCAAGGAGAAGGGGGAGAGGAAACAGTACTCCATTTCCGAGGACCACGAGGAGGAGGTGCTGGAATGGCTGAGGGAGAACGAGTACCTGTGGAGGAAGGGCCACAGGCTCTATCGTGACACCAAGTGGAAGCAGGCAGCATGGAGAGAGAAGGCAGAGAGCCTGGGCTACACTTTAGATGTCCTCCTGGGGTGGTGGAAGCACATGCACACCTGGTATGGCAAGCTGCACCTGAAGAAATCCGGGCAGACCGCTGTCAAGCTCACTGACTGGGAGACCTATGTCATGGCCAAGTGCAGCTTCCTGGAGGGTGAGGTCTGCCACCGAGGACCAGCCCCTCTGTCAACCCTCTCCCTCAGACAGCCCACAGAGAGCCACTCCTCTTCCAGCCAGGAGACAGCTACCATGTCCAGGCAGGTGTCTTTGGAGGGCCCCATGACAGAGACCCCCCAAACAGCTGCACTCCTCGTGCTAGAGGATGTGGAGGATCCCCTGTCTCAGATGGAGCAAGAAGAGGCAGCCACCAGAGACCAACCCACCCCCACCTCCAACTCCACCTCCACAGAAAGCAGGCAGAGAGGAAGACCGGAGGGACAGAGCCACACTGTCCTCTTGGAGATCAGGGACACAATAAAAGCCAGCACAGATCTCCTCTCCCAGCTGGTACATACCATCCTCCAACCACAAACCCTTCATCTTGTACCTGAGCCAGACCCTCATGGACATGCCTGAGGCCCAGTACCAGGCGATGAAGGAGAGGATCACAGTTATTTGCACCACCCTCCAGGCCCAGGTGAACCTGCTGCTACCCACTCCAGTTCTGCTCCTCCACCCCAGGCGATGTCTCAGCCCTTCCACGGATTTTAGCAACTCCTTGCCTTCCAAGCCTACCACTACCAGGACTTCCCACAGCAGAGGCAGCCCTTCCAGTCCACACCCAGGTTCCTCGGACACCACAGATGCCACAGACGCCTCAGCTGACCCAGCTGCAGACCAGACATCCCCACTACACTCCTCCTTCCTCCACTCAGAACATCTGTCATCAGTGTTGGGCCTCACATCCCAGGTCCTTGAGGAAGTGCCTCTCAACCTCACAGGACTGAGTCAGCTGTCTGAGAGCTTCCAAAACACACCATCTCCTGTTGTACTCTCGGGGCCAGGCACCCCAATGGCACCTCAGACCAGCACTCCAGCAACAGCCACCTCCACAGTCCCTGGCCCCTTTACATCTGAGACCATGGGCATGCCTCAGAGTGACTGAGAAGAGTGCCAGAGACTGAGTTGTTACCTGCTCACTTTATCTTTGCTTAAGACACTTTACTTGGGTCATTTTCCTTTTTAATATAGTCATAGAGTTTGTTATTAATAAAGGTTATCTTTGCTTCACACACTTGGTTCATTTTTTCACATAAAGGCTAGGTCACATTGCCCAATGGATGCAAAACATATGTAAAAGGACACAGCGGACAGCCAAAAATGTGGGGGTGGCTCCATCCATTTTTATCCGCTCTCAAAAGGGGCAAAAATTTGCATAAAGAGAACGGGAAAGAACAGATGGGGGAAGGATATAGCGTGGATGCAAAACGGATGCTCAATAGAAGCCTAGCGGATGAAAATGGATGGATCCTCTAGAAATCCTCCAGACATCCTAAATATCTGAGATACATCCCCTATACGAACGTTGTTTCTGTTTTAATGCTTTATATCCGAGCTGCATCCGCTTTCATCCTTTCTACGTCCATGCTACTAATGCTATGTGTCCGTTCCACATCTGTTTCACTTCCTCCCTGTGTCTGTTTTCTGCTGCAGCGGATTTGAGTTGCGCGGATGCACGGCGGATGCCTAGCAGATGTAGCAGACACGTAACGGATGACAACGGACGTATAACGGATGTTCCCCATATGCGTAGCAGATGTATAATGGATGGTTTGGATACTTCATCCACTCAAAAAGTTTTGTGCAGCTCAAAACTTTTTGAGCAGATGAAATCACAGTAGACAGATGCTGGATGGATAGAGAGTGTGAATCACAGACGCAGTGAATACACAATGGATGCATCGCGTTTTCCAATGGATGGCAAGCGTTTCTCTCCGTTTTACATCCTCTTTGCATCCATTGGTGCAGTGTGACAAGGGCTTAATTAAGTGTTGGGGAAAACTTTGAAAAAAGGGTTAAGCCTTTGCATGCTTGTGGGATTGGTAAGGATAGCTGTGGAATGGATAGCTGTGGGATGGATAGCTGTGGGATGGGTATTGTTAGCTGTGGGATAGGTAAGGATAGCTTTGGGATAAGGATAGTTGTGGGATAGATAAACCTCCAGTGCAAGCATAGTGGGACTGTATGATCCACCCTCCCAGCTGCCACACATATGGCCCTTTATTATCAATAACAATTTAATCACTGATCCACACATTTCAACATAAATAAAACTCTTTATTAATGCCCTATTCATTGTAAGGCCACTCAACATACATGGCACAATCTCATCAATGTGATGAGATAGGCTGAAGGAAGCATCCATTAAGCATCTACCATCCTGTCTTGCCACTCCACTGCTTCAGCTGGGGAGTTGCACCAGGTTTTCAGGAGGTTGCGCTGCTTCTTCCCTTCACGTGAAGCTTTGTTGGTGCCTTGCACATCCACAGTGTCTATCAGTTTAGTCCTTGCCTCCATTCCCCAGGCTCCATGTCCCCATTCCCTTGTTGGAGGTCCAGGAGCCTGTTCTGCAAGACTGGGTAGCGGGTGCGCATGAGATTGTGTAGGATGCAGCAAGCTTCCACAATCCTCCTCACGGTCTCTGGGCGATGCTGCATGGTGGTGAGAAGTACCTGGAACCTGTTGGTCAGGATGCCAAAGGCGTTCTCCACCACCCGTCTTGCCCTGGACAGCCTGTAGTTGAAGATCCTCTCTTCACAGGTGAGGTATCTTGAAATGTAGGGCTTCATGAGGTAGGTTCTGAGGGAGAAGGCATCATTACCCACGATGAAGTAGGGCACATCTTGTGTGTCATTGGGTAGGGGGTCTGGATCTGGGAAACCCATAATGAGGTTGCGTTCCAGGCCACCCTTGAGGTCACTGGCGTTGTATATCTGGGCACCTGAAGCTGACCCATTGCCTGAAGCATTGATGTACATGAACTTGTAGTCAGCATCAACCATGGTGAAGAGGATGATGCTGAAGAAGCCCTTGTAGATGTGATAATTGGACCCTGAGTTGGCTGGAGCTTTGCAGGCCACGTGCTTCCCATCTATGGCTCCAACAGTGTGGGGAAAGTTCCACTTCTGATACCACTGCTCTGCAACTTTCTTCCATCCTTCTTCAGTGGTGGGGCACTGGAGGAGCTCCTCCTTGTATTCTTCGATGATGGCCTGCACCACTTCTCTGACCAAAATGCTGATGGTGTTGTGTGGCACCCTCCAAGCGTACTGCATGTTTCTGTACGTGGTCCCAGAGGCCAGGTGGCGCAGAGTCAGTGCCACCTTCAGTCCAGGATCCAGGCTGGGATGGAAGTTGGTGTTTGCCTTGGTCAACCTGGGTGTCAGCCGCTCCACAACTTTGTCAAACATGGCTGGTGGCATCCTCATGAAGTGCTGGAATGTACGAGTGTCTTCATTCCTCAGCTCCACCATCAGCTTGTCATACAGTCCAAACTCTGCTCTTGTCGAGAACCATCATCGGACCCACACAGTTCTTGGATGTCTCCTTCTCCTTGCCTAGAAAAGGTGAAACAGTCTGAAGAGGGCTTGGTTCTGGTGTTGAATGATGGTGACTATCAAAAGGAGTGTGCGATGATCCATGGTGGAGATCAATTGATGATGTAGAAGAGCAAAGGCCAGGCTGAAGAGGTCTGCACACCAGGGCTGCTGGACTGAATGTGAGATCCAGGTGAGTTCCTCCCCTTTTTATAGGAAATGTCGCTTTTCCACTAGGTGTCCTTCCACATACTCTAGACATCCTCCAGACATCCTAAATACGTCCCACATACGAATGTTTTGTCCGTTTTAATGCTTTATATATGAGATGCATCTGCTTACATCCTTTCTATATCCGTGCTACTAATGCTGTGTGGACGTTCCATGTACCTTTCGCTTCCTCCCTCTTTCCGCTTTCCCTGGAGCGGATGTGAGTTGCGTGGATGTCCAGAGGATGCAGAGATGATACATCAGACGTATAACGGATAACAACGGACGTAGAATGTTTGTTGCCCGTATGTGTCACGGATGTAGATCGTACGCAGTGGAAAGTTCATCCGCTCAAAAAGTTTTGTGCAGCTCAAAACTTTTTGAGCGGATGAAATAGCAGTAGTAGTAGTCTGAAAGTAGTCTTTCATATGGATAGAGCGTATGAAAGACGTACGCAGTGAGTACACAATAGATGCATTGCGTTTTCCAATGGATGGCAAGCTTTTTTGTCTGTTTTACATCCTCTTTGCATCCATTGGTTCAGTGTGACATGGGCTTTAAGCAAGATGAATAAATAGGCAGCATGCTGTTATTGCTTGACATGGCTTTTTTGTTCCTTCCATTTTTTTCCTATCACAAATCAGAGTAATACTGTGATAGAGAAATCCTGTGTTCCAGCCATGAATAAGAATAAAAATACAAATAAGAATAGGAGGACAGGGAGAAAGAGGAATTATTTTCAGGAAGCTCCTGAATTTGCTTTGACAGATATTGTCAGCCAACTGTGTTGTTGCAATTGCAAAAAAAAAATTGCTATCTCCTTGTTTTGTGTTGCCTAACTGTTTATCCTTCATAATTCATTAACATTAAATGCTTGGTGAGAGGAATTCCTTTAAAATATGTTCACTTGGTATGTGGGAAATCATGGAGGAGACAGATTATTAGACAAATGATTATACAATCAAAATACAATCTTTGTATGTATTCCTTAATATCTTTGGGGAAAGGTATTACAATTATTGATTAATATACCATTGACTTTCTTTTTCCAGAATATTAATGTCATTATTAAATAGAGAAGGACCAAGAAATTAGATACTCTAATGAGAAGCTTCTTTTGCCTGGATCTGTTAGAAGTTAATCCGCTATTCCGTATTTATGGCATTGAAAATATTTTTCAGTCTATCAAGTTGAGACAAGTTCCTTCCACCAAACTAACACCAAATAACTGCCCACATTTGCTAACATTTACCAGTGTAATTCTTTTGTCCTGAATGAATGGGAGGACAAATTTCTAAGTTTCAATTCAGTAGAGATTTGATCATTGGGGAAATCAAAATGAGCTCAAAGTCAGTGATTATTCCACAGTGACTAGCCGTGTTTATGGAGGCCATGAAAATGCAGGTAGTTAAAATGGTCTTACATTGACCCCTTCATGTGGTCAGCAGATAACATGCAGCCCCATTAACAATGTGATTTCTCCCAAGTCACAACTAGTTCACTTTTAGCAAGACTTCAAGGACATCTCATTATAAAGCCAGCATGCAAACTGCATTAACTTTCTCATTGCATTCAGGAAACATGCTGGCTGCATTCTCATCTGCAAAACAAGGAATCACAATCTTTTTTTCTCCATTAAAGGAGAAAAAGAGAGGAGATATATTATTTACCCCAGAGGCAACATTTTGTTTCGTAAGTGTCCTCATAAACTGTTTAAATAAAAATATTTATATATTGGGGATGATATCTAATAGGACTGTGCAGCATTGCATTTTAGTCCACTGGGATAGAATCACAAGTCAAAGCAGTAAGAACCCATGATTTCAGGGTCAGGATTTATATAACAGGAATGGCTGCAATATAAAATATAACAATTGCTCACAATCAAAGCCACCAAGTATTATCCTAAGTCTATGTAGTAATTCAGGACAGAAGAATTGTTCACGCTTAAAACTCTCATGCCAGCCATTTACCCTCTTCTCACTGCCAGTAAGCAATCAACTCTTTGTATGGCTTCTTGCTTGTCTGTAATAAAGAACCAAATATATAATCTCTGTGAATCTTCTGCTGGTCAAGTTGAAGAACTAGAGCCCCTGTCACACTACACCAACAGATGCAAAGAGGATGTAAAACGGACAAAAAAGCTTGCCATCCATTGGTTAACGCGATGTATCCATTCTGTACTCATTGCCTCCGTTTTGCTTCCTCTCTATCCATCCAGCATCCATCTACTGACATTTCATCTGCTCAGAAAGTTTTGAGCTGCTCAAAACTTTTGCGCGGAAAATGTATCCAATTCGTCCATTCTGTATCCGCTACGCATCCTCTAGGCATCCGTTCTGCATCCGTTACGAATCTGCTATATCCCCTAGGCATCCGTTCCACTACGCATCCGCTCAACTCGCATCCGCGCAACTCGCATCCGCTCGGACGCAGGGAGGAAGCGGAACAGATGCAGAACGGATGCCTAGCGGATGCAGCATGGAAACAAAGCATTTAAAATGAAAAAAATGTTTGCAGAGGCGACCTATCTCGGATATTAAGGATGTCTAGAGGATGCCTAGAGGATGCCTAGAGGATGCAAAGGGACACCTATGCTGCCTATAAAAAGGGGGAGCAACTCACCTGCTTCTCACTTTCAGCCCAGCAGCCCAGCTGTGCAGACCTCTGCAGCCTTCATCTGACTCTTGCTCTTCCACAGCATCCAAACATGTCAACCGTGGATTGTAACACAGTCCTTTTGGCAGCCACCATCCTTCTACAACAGTGGGAAGCCATCTACAGGCTCTGTGAATTCTACTACGGGAAGAAAAAGGGGCGGCCAAGAAGTGTCTGGGTACGAAGATGGTTTGCCAGAAGAGCAGAGTACAGACTGTACAACAAGCTGATGGTGGAGCTCAGGAACGAAGACACTCGGGCATTCCAAAACATCATGAGGATGCCTCCAGCCATGTTTGACGAAGTTGTGCAGCGGCTGGCACCCAGGTTGACCAAGGCAAACACCAACTTCCGGCCCAGCCTGGAACCTGGGCTCAAGGTGGCACTCACTCTGCGCCACCTGGCCTCAGGGACCACCTACAGAAGCATGCAGTACGGCTGGAGGGTGCCACACAACAGCATTAGCATTGTGGTCAGAGAAGTGGTGCAGGCCATCATCAAAGAATACCTTGAGAAGCTCCTCCAGTGCCCCTCCACTGAAGAAGGATGGAAGAAAGTTGCAGAGCAGTGGTATCAGAGGTGGAACTTCCCACATACCATTGGAGCCATTGATGGCAAGCACGTGACCTGCAAAGCACCAGCCAAGTCGGGCTCCACTTATTTCAACTACAAGGGCTTCTTCAGCATCGTCCTCCTTGCCATGGTCGATGCTGACTACAAGTTCATGTACATCGATGCTTCAGGCAACGGCTCATGTTCAGATGCCCAGGTATACAACGCCAGTCACCTCAAGGAGGGGCTGGAACGCAACCTCATCGTGGGCTTCCCAGATCCAGACCCCCTGCTCAAGGGACAAGATGTGCCCTACTTCATCGTGGGGGATGACGCCTTCTCCTTCAGAACCTACCTCATAAAGCCCTACACTTCCAGACTCCTCACCTGTGAAGAGAGGATCTTCAACTACAGGCTGTCCAGGGCAAGGCGGGTGGTGGAGAATGCCTTTGGCATCCTGGCCAAAAGGTTCCAGGTACTTCTCACCACCATGCAGCATTGCCCAGAGACCGTAAGGAGGATCATGGAAGCTTGTTGCATCCTGCGCACCCGCTACCCAGTCTTGCAGAACAGGCTCGTGGACCTCCAACAAGGCAATGGGGGACATGGAGCCTGGGGAATAGAGGCAAGGGCAAAACCTAATAGACACTGAGTATGTGCAAGGCCCAAACAGAGCCTCACGTGAAGGGAAGAAGCAGCGCAACCTTCCGAAACACTGGTGCAAATCCCCAGCTGGAGCAGTGGAGTGGCAAGACAGGATGATAGATGATTAATGGGTGCTTCCTTCAGCCTTTCTCATCACACGGATGAGATTGGGCCATGTATGTTGGGTGGGCCTACAATGAACAGGGCATTTAATAAAGAGTTGTGTTTGTGTTGACATGTGTGGATGATTATTACATTATTATTGATAATAAAGGGCCATAGGTGTGGCACCTGGGAGGGTGGACCCTACAGTCCCACTATGCTTGCACTGGAGGTTTATCTATCCCACAGCTATTACCCATACCAAAGGTATCCCTGCCCATCCCACAAGTATCCCTGCCCACCCCACTGCTATCTTAACCCATCCCACAAGCATGCAAAGGCTTAAACCAATTCTAAAAGTTTCCACCAAGACTTTCTTAAAAAAAATAAATGAAGCAAATATGTGAATCAAAGATAAACTTTATTGAACAACAAGCTGTAAAAGAAAAATGACCCAAGTCAAGTGTCCAAATAAAGTCCACACCCAGTCTCTGGCAGTCTTCACGGTCACTCGGAGGTGTGCCCAGTCTCAGGAGTGAATGGTCCAGGTGTTGTGGAGGTGGGTGCTGCTGCAGTGCTGGTCTGTATCGTCATTGGGGTGCCTGGCCCCGAGAGGACAACAGGGGACGGTGTGTTGAGAAAGGTCTCGGACAGCTGGTTCAGCCCTGTGATGCTGAGAGGTCCTTCCTCCATGCCATGGGGTGTCAGCCCCAGTACTGATGACAGATGTACTGAGGCCGGGCTTGGCTGTAGGGTGGAGGAAGGAGTAGTGTAGTGGGGCTGTCTGGTCTGCAGCTGGGTGAGGACTGACATGGGTGGCATCATTGGCGTGGGTGGCATCGCTGTCGTCGGTGGCATCATTACCGTGGGTGGCATCCGTAGCATCAGTGGAATTGGTGGCAACGGTGTCACCCGATGACTCTGTGCCTGGACTGGGAAAGGCTGCTGCCTGTGCTGCTGAACCTCCTGGTAGCCGTAGCTCTGGTAGGTGAGGGCCTGTGGGAAGCCTTGGAATGAGAGGGACATCACCTGGGGTGGAGGAGCAGACCTGGACTGGGTGGGAGCAGGTTCCTCTGGATCTGGAGAGTTGTAAAGCAGCTCGGTGATCCGGTCCTTCACCACCTGGTACTGGGGTTCCTCCATGTTCCTGAGGGTCTGGTTGACATAGGTGAGGAAGGGCTTGCGGTTGGAGGATGAGGAGTCGGTGTTGATCAGCTGAGAGAGGAGATCTATGCTGGTCCGGATTGTATCCCTGATCTCCAGGAGGACAGTGTGGCTCTGTCCCTCCTGCTGTCTGGCTCTCTTCCTTTCTGTGGAGGTGGAGCTGGGGGGGGGTGTATGCGGCTACGGCTGTGGTGGACGCGACATCTCCTTTCTCCCACCACACCAGGGAGTCCTCCACGCCCTCCACCACGGTTACAACACCTGTCCGCGGGTTCTCCACTGTGGCACGCTCCACAGAAACCTGCCTGGATACAGGGACTGACTCTCGGCTGGAAGAGGACTGGCTCTCAGCAGGCTGCCGGAGAGAGAGGGTAGTGAGAGGGGCTCCTGGTGCTCCTCGGTGGCGGATCCAGGAAGCTGCACCTAGCCATGACGTAGGTCTCTCTGTCCGTCAGCTTAACTGTGGCCTGGCCAGATTTCTTCAGGTGCAGCTTCCCGTACCAGGTGTGCATGTGCTTCCACCAGCCGAGGAGCACCTCCGAAGTATAACCCATACTCTCTGCCCTCTCTCTCCAAGCAGCCTGCTTCCTTTTGGTGTCCCTGTAAAGCCGGTGTCCCTTCTGCCACAGATAGTCATTTTCTCTCAGCCACTCCAGCACCTCATCCTCGTGTTCCTCCTCAATAAAGTATTGCCTCCTCTCCCGTTGTCGCATATGCCTCTTCCTCCCATTGGCAGGACCAGATGGGCCCTCATCAGAGGGGATTCCAGGTAATAGGGGCTGCTCCTCCACACCACCACCAGCAGCAGCAGCAGCAGCAGCAGCAGGATCATCATCATCATCATCATCATCATCATCATCATCATCATCACCAGTAGGGTCATAATCATCATCATCAGCAGCAGCAGCAGCAGCAGGATCATCATCATCAGCAGCAGCAGCAGCAGCAGCAACAGCAGGATCATCATCATCATCATCAGCAGCAGCAGCAGCAGCAGCACCAGAAGATCAGCAGCACTAGCAGCAGCACGAGCAGGACCAGGAGCATGAGCAGGACGAGCAGGATGAGCAAGACCAGGAGCACGAGTAGTACGAGCAGTACGAGCAAGTCCAGGAGCACGAGCAGGATGAGCAGGAGCACGAGCAGGACCAGGAGCCACTTCAGCAGAGTAAGCACCAGCAGAAGCACTACCGTCAGGAGCAGCTTCAGCAGAGTAAGCACCAGCAGAAGCACCACCGCCAGGAGCAGCTGCAGCAGAGTAAGCACCAGCAGAAGCACCACCGCCAGGAGCAGCTTCAGCAGAACCTCCAGCACCAGAACAGCGAGCCCGAGCAGCAGAAGCCCCAGCAGAAGCAGAGTCTGAGACAGGGGGTGGGAGGGTGGCCCGGGAGGGTGGCCCTGTCCCTCTTGCCAGGGATGGCAGCAGGTTGCTGAGGCTTTCGCTTCTTCCCCATGGTTGTGGGGTTGCTGGCTGGCAGGGAGGCTGGCAGGAAGCCTGGCAGGCAGGCAGGCACCAAGGCTAGCAGAAGGCTGGAAGGAACCCTGGCAGGAAGCCTGGCATGAAGGCAGGCAGGCAGGCAGGCACCAAGGCTGGCAGGCAGACTGGCTGGCAAGGAGGCTGGAAGGCAGGCTGGCAGCAAGGTTGGCAGGCAGGCAGAGAGCAAGGCTGGCAGGGAGGCTGGCCAGGAGGCTTGGAGGCAGGCTGGCAGGGAGGATGGCAGGCACCAAGGCTGGCAGGAAATCTGGCAGGAAGCCTGGCAGGAAGCCTAGCAGGAAGGCAGGCAGGCAGGCACTAAGGCTGGCAGGCAGACTGGATGGCAGGGAGGCTGGAAGACAGGCTGGCAGCAAGGCTGGCAGGCAGGCAGAGAGCAAGGCTGGCAGGGAGGCTGGCCAGGAGGCTTGGAGGCAGGCTGGCAGGAAGGCTGGCAGCAAGGCTTGCAGGCAGGCATGCAAGCAGGGCAGGCAAGGACTCAATGTATCCGGCAGCAAGTCTTTCCTCCGAATGCTGGCCACGTGCGAGCTGCTTCCCTTTATATGCGTGGCTTATGCAATGCATCCCCCCCGCATGTGCAATTAATGCAAGGCATCCGCTAGGGTTCCACTGTGCATCCGCTAGGCTTCCGCTGTGCATCCGCTTCATCCACTGTGCATCCGCTGTGCATCCACTTCATCCACTCGGCGTCCATTTTGCATCCGCTGTATCCATTCCGCATCTGCTTTGCTGAGGTCCCCCGGAAGCCTAGTGGATGTGCCATTCGCTTCCATCCACTGGGCTTCCATTCTGCATCTGCTCTGCATCCGCCCTGCGTCCTCCCTGCATCCGTTCCTTTCCGTGTTATCCGCTCCGGTTATGCAAATTTTTGCCCCTTTTGAGAGAGGATAACAACGGATGGAACATTTTGCTCGTCCATTGTGTCCTTTTTACATACGGTTTGCATCCGTTGGGCAGTGTGACAGGGCCTTAAGCTAAGCTGTGAAGTTTCAGAAGATTTGTGAGCAAGGTGGATTTGAATCATTTTGTAGCTTTTCAAATCTTTCAGATTTATTGGCTTTTTGCTGCTTCTGAGATTGCTACAGAAAATATACAACAGCACACCTTCATTTCTTTGTATGAAGAATGCTAATGGATGATTGAGTGGCTGCTCTGAATTGACTTGAGTAAGGGTCCAAGAGCTTTTATTGCCTTAGTAATGCATACAGCTATATCAGAGCTCTTTTGGGGCAGCAAGCCACCATTGATTTAGCCTTGATTTACTTTCTCAGTTCCTGAATTCCTTATCATTAACATATACTAATGGATTGTTCCACTTCTGTGTTGATCCTGCCAATTAACTGGAAAGTCAACTTAATTCTTAGTACTCTAAATGTGGATGCAGTGTCAGGTTGTGTATGCAGTGTCATAATGCATATACAAAAGAGGGAGAGCCTGCATCATAAAAGCACAACAATAATTCCATTATTTACATTGTTACCCTCCAGCCACACCCTCTCCATTCTAATTATATAGCTTTTTACTGCTTGTAACAACAGAGAGAAAGAAATAGTAATGGGAAGAGTGAGTGGTATCTCTGCCCCGTTATCAAGCCTTTAAACACCTAACCTATTTTTGTATTTTTAGGCAACAATCACAAATATGCATCTTTCTAAATAGTTTTTTGAGTTGATAAATATTTGAGGCAGAACTAACAGACTCCATGAATCTCATGACTTTTGATAGATTCCATTTTGGCACATTATATTATTTGACTTCAAAAGAAATGTGGATGGATTTCTCCAAGCTCACTACTTTTGAGCAGCATCAATATGTTCTTCTCCACATGTTCTGCTTGTTAAACAGTCAAGTACTTTATATCACAAGTTTTCCTCTTCCTCTATTTATTTCCTTTTAAATGGGATTTAAAAGGAAGATAAAAGCACTTTCTTTTAAACTGGGTTTAATAGCAGAGTGAATCCATGAACGCCAACTAGAAGTCAGAAGACATAGTGAAAACTGTTACAACACATGGAAAAACTTAACCATACTTTCAACTAGGAAATTGTCAGCATCTTACACTGTCAAGTCCAAAAATGTTAGGGAATTCCTGGAAGTTTGGAGTTCAGACAAATCATCCATCAATAGACACATAAAAATAAATCACATTTACTCCTCTCCATTCAAAAGAGACAAAAAAAAAAAAAAAGCTAAGAAGGAAACAAAAAGGCCAGAACACGTCCTCTCCAGATGTCAAAACCAAGATAAAAAGGGAATAATACCAAACAGACAGAATTAAGGATTATCAATGAGAAAAACCACATCATCCACAACACAGATCAGGAAAGGTACAATACATAAACAGGGAGCAAACCCCACACCAAATGATGTTATCAGATGGATTAATGAAACATCTGCAAACAAACAAGCAAGACAGAGAGCACCAAGGACTCCCGAGTTCAGCCATGAGCTACACATATTCTTTTTTACTGGGTTTAAAAGCTTGACAGTAAATATCTTTGATCCTAATACTTTCTATTTTTTTTTTCATGACAAGGAAGGTTTTAGATGAAATACTGAGAACAGCCACACATCTTTCCAAGTGTCTTTTACAGCCATCTGTCAATAACATTTTGGCCTGTGATGAAGTGGCCCAAACAAGAAATCTGCTGCTCTTTAATGTTCCTGGGTGTTCCTTCCTAGCAATCAATGGGATATAAATGTAATTTAAAAAACCAAATATAAAATGTTTGGCCTTCTGTGACCTATAATTTCAGATTTTCATACCTTCAGATGTGTTGTATATATGTAAATAACATAGTTGGGTTGACAATATATGAACTACAAATATATATGTTTGTAGATTTAAGGAAAAATACTGTAATGTATTATACTGTGTTCTGGTTTGTTAATTATGCTACAAGTTGCCATAAGAGGGAGCTATAGATCATGGTTTAATCCTCTTTCTCTTTTTCACTGATGATCTCTCTTGATACTGATTACAGACCGAAACTGACTAACCCTGCTTATTTTGATATTCTGTTGATAATGAAGTTTATTTATTGTATTATGGTTTGTTATTTGTCTGGTGTAAAAGACATGGAACCAGTAAGAAGACTTTATAACTGGATATTTCTGGACTGTTAAAAATGTGTATGACATGGATTGTTTATTGGACTATGCTATTTCTTCAAGTAAACATTAATATAACTTGTTCAACTCTGTATGGCTGCATATTTCTACATAACTGATCTCATAAATCATTTTCCGTGTGCATATCCTTTTTATACAAGGGTTACTCTGCACATATCCTAACATTGGTTATGGGCCTAGTGATATATTGAGAACCAGTGTGAATATACAGTTTCATAATTAGACATCTAACTGTGGTTTATTGTTACAATGGTACAAGAACAGTCAACCAGTTTATCCCTGATAACCTGGTTGTATAGAACAAACTATGTTTCCTGGTTTATGAAGTGCAGCCTACTTCTGCATAAAGAAGGATTATGGACTGTAGTGAATAATCCACTAAATGGAACAACTTTGGATCCATTGAATGATGAAGATAAAAAAAAATAGCTGAATTTAACCGGGATAATGAAAAGGCTCTTAGTATAATTGGACTGACACTCAGTGATCTGCAGCTAGTCCATATTCGTGGTCAAGAATCTGCTGCTAGATGTTCGTACATTCTGAAGAAGATTTATGTTCAAGGTAGTGTGGGTGCACATATATATCTTACATGTAACTGTTTCGAGCTCATTTTATAAAAGGTTATATTAGCTCATTTGGAGTTTATGAAAAGGACTTTTCAGGAGCTACAAGAAAAAGAACTGATTTTTTCTGAGTTGCATCAGGTTTAAGGCCCTGTCACACTGCCCAACGGATGCAAAACGGACACAATGGATGAGAAAAATGTTCCATCCGTTGTTATCCGCTCTCAGAAGGGGCAAAAATTTGCATAACTGGAGCGGATAACACGGAGGCAGGGAGGACGCAGGGCGGATGGAAAGCGGATGTGGAACGGAAGCCCAGCGGATGGAAGCGGATGGGAGCAGATGGTACATCCGCAAGGCTTCCGGGGGACCTCAGCAAAGCGGATGCGGAATGGATACAGCGGATGCAGAGCGGATGCACAGTGGATGAAGTGTATGCACAGCAGATGCACAGCAGATGCACAGCGGAAGCCTAGCGGATGCCGAGCGTTAATTGCGCATGCGGGGAGGATGCATTGCGTCAGCCCCATGGATATAACGGAAGTAGCTCGGAAGCAGGTTGCCATTCAGAGGAAAGACCTGCTTCCAGACACATTGACTGCCTTGCCTGTCCTGTCTGCATGTCTGCCTGCAAGCCTTGCTGCCAGCCTTGCTTCCAGCCTCCCTGCCAGTCTCCCTGCCAGCCTTGCTGTATGCCTGCCTGCCAGCCTCCCTGCCAGCCTTGCTGTCTGCCTACCTGCCAGCCTTGCTGCCAGCCAGTCTGCCTGCCAGCCTTGGTGCCTGCCTGCCTGCTAGCCTTGGTTCATAACTGCCTGCAAGCCTTGGTGCCTGCCTGCCTGACAGCCTTCCTGCCAGCCTTGGTGCCTGCCTCCATGCCAGCTTTCCTGCCGGCCATGGTGCCTGCCTTCCTGCCAACCTTGGTGCCTGCCTGCCTGCCAGCCTTCCTGCCAGCCTTGGTGCCTGCCTCCCTGCCAGCCTTCCTGCCAGCCTTGGTTCCTGCCAGCCTCCCTGCCAGCCAGCAACCCCACAACCATGCCGAAGCACAGCAAGCCTCAGCCATCTGCTGCCAGCCCTTGCAAGAGGGACAGGGCTACCATCCCGCCCCCTGGCCCTCACTCTGGTTCTGCTTGGGCTTCTGCAGCACGGGCTCGCTCTTCTGGGGCTGGGGCTTCTGCTGCTTCTGCTTCTGGAGGAGCTGATGACAAGCACTCCAGCACCAGCCACTTCCACAGCACCTGCACCCTTCACCCCTGAGACTGAGCGACCTAGAGGAGTGCCAGACACTCATTTTTGTCTTATAGCTTGTTGTTAATAAAGTCTATTTTTGATTCACACTTGCTTCATTTCTTTTTTTTAAATAAAGTCTTGCTGGAAACTTTTAGAAATGGTTTAAGCCTTTGCATGCTTGTGGGATGGGTTAAGATAGCAGTGGGATGGGTTGAGATAGCTGTGGAATGGGCAGGGATACCTTTGGGATGGGTAATAGCTGTGGGATAGATAAACCTCCAGTGCAAGCATAGTGGGACTGTATGGTCCACCCTCCCAGGTGCCACACCTATGGCCCTTTATTATCAATAACAATGTAATCATTGATCCACACATTTCAACATAAACACAACTCTTTGTTAAATGCCCTGTTCATTGTAGGGCCACTCAACATACATGGCACAATCTCATCAGTGTGATGAGACAGGCTCAAGGAAGCATCCATTAAGCATCTATCATCCTGTCTTGCCACTCCACTGCTCCAGCTGGGGAATTGCACCAGTGTTTCAGGAGGTTGCGCTGCTTCTTCCCTTCATGTGAAGCTCTGTTGGGGCCTTGCACATCCTCAGTGTCTATCAGGTTTCGCCCTTGCCTCCATTCCCCAGGCTCCATGTCCCCATTGCCTTGTTGGAGGTCCACGAGCCTGTTCTGCAAGACTGGGTAGCAGGTGTGCATGAGATTGTGCAGGATGCAGCAAGCTTCCATGATCCTCCTCACGGTCTCTGGACGATGCTGCATGGTGGTGAGAAGTACCTGGAACCTGTTGGCCAGGATGCCAAAGGCGTTCTCCAACACCCACCTTGCCCTGGACAGCCTGTAGTTGAAGATCCTCTCTTCACGGGTGAGGCATTTGGAAATGTAGGACTTCATGAGGTAGGTTGTGAGGGAGAAGGCATCTTCCCCCACGATAAAGTAGGGCACATCTTGTGTGTCGTTGGGCAGGGGGTCTGGATCTGGGAGGCCCACAATGAGGTTGCCTTCCAGCTCCTCCTTGAGGTGACTGGCATTGTATACCTGGGCATCTGAACATGAGCCATTAGCTGAAGCATCGATGTACATGAACTTGTAGTCAGCATTGACCATGGCGAAGAGGATGATGCTGAAGAAGCCCTTGTAATTGAAATAAGTGGACCCCAACTTGCCTGGAGATTTGCAGGCCACGTGCTCCCCATCTATGGCTCCAACGGTGTGTGGTAAGTTCCACTTCTGATACCACTGCTCTGCAACTTTCTTCCATCCTTCTTCAGTGAAGGGGCACTGGAGGAGCTCCTCCAGGTATTCTTCGATGATGGCCTGCACCACTTCTCTGACCACAATGCTGATGGTGTTGTGTGGCACCCTCCAGCCATACTGCATGCTCCTGTAGGTGGTCCCTGAGGCCAGGTGGTGCAGAGTCAGTGCCACCTTGAGCCCAGGTTCCAGGCTGGGCCAGAAGTTGGTGTTTGCCTTGGTCAACCTGGGTGTCAGCCGCTGCACAACTTCGTCAAACATGGCTGGAGGCATCCTCATGATGTTTTGGAATGCCCGAGTGTCTTCGTTCCTGAGCTCCACCATCAGCTTGTTGTACAGTCCATCCTCTGCTCTTCTGGCAAACCATCTTCATACCCAGACACTTCTTGGCCGCCCCTTTTTTTTCCCGTAGTAGAGTTCACAGAGCCTGTAGATGGCCTCACACTGTTGCAGAAGAATGGTGGCTGCCAAAAGGACTGTGTTACAATCCACGGTGGACATGACTGGATGCTGTGGAAGAGGAAGAGGCAGATGAAGGCTGCAGAGGTCTGCAGCAGGGCTGCTGGTGTGAAAGTGAGATCCAGATGTGTTGCTCTCCCTTTTTATAGGCAGTATAGGTGTCCCTTTGCATCCTCTAGGCATCCTCTAGGCATCCTCTAGACATCCTTAATATCCGAGATAGGTCCCCTCTGCTTACGTTTTTTTCGTTTTTCATGCTTTGTTTCCGTGCTGCATCCACTAGGCATCCGTTCTGCATCCGTTCTGTGTCCGTTCCGCTTCCTCCCTGCGTCTGAGCAGAAGTAAGTTGCGCGGATGTGTAGCGGATGCCTAGCGGATATAGCGGTTGCATAACGGATGCATAACGGATGCGTAGCGGATGCAGAACGGACGAATTGGATACATTTTCCGCACAAAAGTTTTGAGCATCTCAAAACTTTCTGAGTGGATGAAACGTTCATAAACGGATGCTGGACGGATAGAGAGGAAGCAAAACAGAGGCAGTGAGTACATGGCGTTAACCAACGGATGGCAAGCTTTTTTGTCCGTTTTACATCCTCTTTGCATCCATTGGTGCAGTGTGACAGGGGCTTTACATTATTCTTTCTTCTTTGGTTGAAACTTATGATGATTATGTGTCTTCACTGGAAGTTTTAAATAGAGATGAACTTACCTTGACTGGCATAACTGGAAGACTGTTAGAAGAGTCAAGAAAAAGGCAAGATAGAATTCAACTGAGAGAAAGACAACCACAGGAAGAAAAACTGTCTTCAACTGCCTATATATATTGTTAGGAAATGTTTTTCTTGTGGGGCTAAAGGACATATAGCCAGATACTGTAAAAAGGGTAAGAAACAAAATAATATATAGAGAGCTCATAGGAATATTAGTTTAGCAATATCAAATATAACTACAAATTTAAACCATGATATATGGGGAGTTGATAGTGAAGCATCACAGTGTATAACTAAAAGTAAAGAGAGATTTGTTAACATGAGAAAGAGTGAACAGCATATATCGTTAGCTAATGGATGGAAAATCAAAGCATATGGAGAAAGTACTGAATATTGTTCATGTATAAATGAAAGTTTACCGATATTATATGTGCCTGGAATGAAGTTTAATTTGCTATCTGTAAGAGAAATGGAAAAAGCAGGGTTTGTTATAACATTTCAGGGAGATATATGTTTAATAGACAAACAAGGTAAAAGTATTACTGCAAGATTGGAAAATGGTTTGTTTATTGTAAATTATGATATATCAAGTAATGTTCACTCAGTTTATGAGAATAAGAAGCCTCATGTTGAATGTATTCATCTACTCCATAGATATATGGGACATATAAATTTCAAAATGATCAAGAAAACTGTTGTCTACTGATATCCATTTAAAACCTTGTATAAAGTATGTAGATTGCAATATGTGTAATAAAAAGGGAAACAAGGTAATTTCTGAAAATATGGTAAATGGACTGAAAACCAGTAAACCATTAGAGGTTGTATTTGCTGATATCATTGGACCTAGAGAACCTAGTATAGGTGGAGCCTGTTATATATTGAGTATTATGGATCATTTTTCCAGATATGGTTTCTGTTACTTAATGAAAACAAAGCAAGAAACATACCAGTATTTTGTAACTGGCTAAAATTTACTGAAAGAAAACAGAAACAGAAAATTATTAGATTAATTATGAATATTGATGTTGAATTTACTAATAACAATTTTGAAACCACATTACAAAAAGTTGGAAATGAACGTGAGCATTTTGATCCTTATAGACTACAACATAAATCATATATTGAATGTAGAAGACAAACATTACAAGTTATGGCTGGGAATATGATGTCTGATTCTGGTATATCAGAGAAACTGTGGGATGAGGCAATAATGTGTGCTAACCATGTTTTGAATAATGTAATAAATTTAATGACTGGTGAATTACCTTTACTCATTGGCATAGAAGAAAACCAAATCTTAGTTATTTGCATACATTTGGAACCCCAGCATGGGTTCATACTCCCATGCAAATAAGGCAAAAGGGACAATATAGAGTTAAGAAATTGTATTTTGTAGGTTATGGAACTAATCATAGATTATTTAAATTTTGGGAGCCAGGTACTACTAATATATATTGGAGTGCAAGTGCTAAATTTCTGGAGCATGTTGGCTGGTGAAAATTTAAACAAGAATATAATAATAAAAAACATTGTATTATTGTAAAAAATTCCATTGTTCACTGATCATAAAAATGATAGGAATATTGATGAATCAGTAAAAGATGAACCATCTATAACTGCAAAAATTCAATAGGGGAGGTAGAGGAAGAAAATAAACAAACAACATGTACTGAGTTTTCTAGAAGGTGAATTAGAGAGTGATGTAAATATTACAGAGTTCAAACAAGCATTGTATGTAGAGTTAGATAAAGAATCTTCTAATCTCTATGAAATTGTATGAGTTATTAATTGTGAAAAAATATGAATTAAAGACATAATGTATTATATATTGACCAACCCAAAGGGGAGAAATGTTATGTATATGTAAATATTGTAGTTGGGTTGACAATATATAAACTACAAATATTTGTATTTGTAGTTTATACAAATATTTGTATTTGTAGTTTATACAAATATTTGTATTTGTAAACTACAAATGTTTGTAGATTTAAGGAAAAATACTGTAATGTACTATGCTGTGTTCTGGTTGGTTAATTATGCCACAAGATGCCTCAAGACGGAGCTATACATCATGGTTTAATTCTCTTTCTCTTTTTCACTGATGATCTCTCTTGATACTGACTACAGACCGATACTGATTTATTTTGATATTATGTTGATATCAAAGGTTATTTGTTGTATCATGGTTTGATATTTGTCTGTTGTAAAAGGCATGGAACCGGTAAGAATACTTTATAACTGGATATTTCTGGACTGTTAAAAACATATGAATGTTCAGTCTATGAATGACATAGACTGTTTATTGGACTGTGCTATTTCTTCAAGTAAAAAAAACCCTTTTTATACAAGGGTTACTCTGCACATATCCTAACAAGATGTTTGTTTAGGAATGAAACATCTTAAGAAACCATCTTGAAATGAAGCCATTTTAAGAAGATCCTTTCTTGATTTCATGATTTTTTTTTTACTTTGACCATATTAGTGGACTTCCCAGCTTCTTTTCCCTGGTCTCATCCATGCTGGGAAAGCAAGCATCAATTATTTTTCTTTCTGGGATTGTTATCTTTTGAGGATGGTGAATTTCATTTCATTTTATTTTTAAAAGAACAACAATTTTATAGTTCTTCCTATCTCTTCAGCTGGGGCAGAACACCTGTCAGATCTTCCCCCTGTTTATGTCCAGCTGAGACATAGATGAAGATAGTAGCATTTTCACCATTTCATGGTGAATGCCAGATCGTGACATAACATGTTTTTTGCCTTTACGGAGCTGGAGTGGGTGAGGCCTGCATGGGCTGTATCCAGTACATGGGCTGCCAGTTTGACAGGCCTTGTATAGAGTATTGTTTACTTGATTGTTAGCCGAATGTTAATTAATGGATTGCTGGTTGGATGGACTTAATCTATGTTCATCTGGGTACTGATTGCTGGTGGTGAGGTAGTTTGGTCTTTTTGTTCCCTTTTGGTTTGTCCATTTCTCTTTGCATAGTATATAGACATGGTTTTTATTGATGACTAATTTGTCAGAGTGTCAGGCTTCTAGAGATTCCCAAGCATTTTTTGACTTGTTTTCTGCAAGAAAATGACCAGGTCAGAAAAAACCAAGCAGCACTCATTTCAACCTCGAGCTACAAATAAGATCCCATTTTTTGACTTTGTAATCTCTTAATTCAAGGTAGAGGTGAGGTGAATGGACGGAGCTGACCATTTACTGGTCAGATGCCCTTCCTGACACCATGCGGAGTTCACAGCAAGTATTTTTTTTCTTTGTATAGCAGATATCTGCTACTGTCTAGGATTGAACTCCTAACCTTACAAATAGGAGATGGAGGTCTTCACCAATAGGCCACACACCACTCAACTCTGAGATATAAATGTTTTCCTTTATTGGTATCAATCTGTTCTGCTTGTTCTGGAAGTGCTATTTTTTATATGAAGCTGCAAAACCAGTTGAAATAGATCCTCCCTTTTTGTCTTCCAGCATTTCTTATACTGAGTCAACATGCATTATAGCCCTTGGACAACCCGTAGAATAGTATTAAAATATTTAAACTTCTCTAAGAGCTGCTAGTTTGGAGAAATGAATCTTACTAACTTTAAGATATGCGAACTACAGCTTTCAGAATTCACCACCCAGCTTATTCAATTGCGGTCTCTTGTTGCAATGTTTTGCAATCATTCTAAGGAACTATCTTGCAACGTTCCCCTTCACTACTTGTATTGCAGAAAAATATTGAACAATCTACAAGAATAATCCTTGTTTGGGAAGGGAGAATGAAACTGGGCTAATGTTACAACTACTAGTAGCCTGTCCTATTCTCAGGAAACTCTTGGAGATGTTATTTTTTTTGAACAAATTGTCTTCATCTACATAGACAGTAGCAACATTTGAGAATTAATTAGTGCATAGTTAAATGTTGGAATCTCTTTTTTAAAGCTCTATATATATTACCTGTATTATTTTCAAAATGTGGCCAAAGTTAAATTGAAGAAGACTAGAAAAGGAAAATAATTGCAACTTGAGATGGATCTTATTTCATCCAAAGAAAGCAATTAGACTTTCTGTGTGTGTGTGTGTGTGTGTGTGTGCATGTAAGAGAGAAAGATTGCAATATAGAAGCAACTTTTTTAATTAGAAGAATGACTTTCAAACACTACATCAATAAAAACATCTGAACCATAAAATGTGTCCTCCTGCATCTGTGTAGGTTTTATGTTTGCTATGAACTGTAGCTTCGAAATTAAAAACAATTTGACCCAAGCATTTTCTACTATAAATGAAATAAATATTGAAGACCAGAAGTATATTTTTCTCTTTATTTGTTTACTTTTGAAATTTAACCATGAGAAACTGCCATCATTCCTCAGAGATTTTGAAAACATTAAGGGACTGTCACATAGGCCGACGGATGCAAAACGTATGTAAAAAGGATACAGCGAACGAGAAAATTTTCCATCCGTTGTTATCTGCTCTCAAAAGTGCCCCAAATTTGCATAAGCAGAGCGGACAACAATGGAAAGGAACGGATGGGGGTAGGACGTAGTCAGAATGTAAAGCAGATGCTCCACGGAAGCAGATGGAAGAGGATGTAACATCCGCAGGGCTTCCGGGGGAGCACAGCGAAGCGGACTCGCAACGGAAGGAACGGATACAGAGTGGATGCCTAGCGGATGAAGTGGATGCATCATGAAAGCCTAGCGGATGCCTAGCGGATGCAAAGTGTTCACTGCACATGCGGGGAGGATGCATTGCGTCAGCCCCGCAGATATAAAGGGATGCAGCTCGCAAGCAGGTCACCATTCAGAGGAAAGACCTGCTGCCAGACACAGCTCCAGCCAACAACCATGGGGAAGAAGAGGAAGCCTGTGCCATCTGCTGCCAGCCCTGGCAAGAAGGACAGGGCCACCATCACCCCATGGCCCTGACTCTGCTTCTGCTGGGGCTTCTGCTGCTCGGGCTGACTCTTCTGGTGCTGGGGCTTCTGCTGGCACTGCTCCTGGTGCTGGTGCTTCTGCTGGTGCTTACTCTGCTGACGCTGCTCCTGGTGGTGGGGCATCTGCTGGTGCTTACTCTGCTGGCACTGCTCCTGGTCCTGCTGGTCCTGCTGGTCCTGCTGGTGCTTACTCTGCTGCTGCTGATCCTGGTGCTGCTGGTGCTGCTGGTGCTGCTGGTGCTGCTGGTGCTGCTGGTGCTGCT
>BLBF01000002.1:92778519-92862804 GCA_015471245.1 Laticauda colubrina | reverse complement strand
CTGGTGCTGCTGGTGCTGCTGGTGCTGCTGGTGCTGCTGGTGCTGCTTTTGCTGCTACTGTTGTTGTTGCTGCTCGTGGTGGTGTTGGTGTGGTGGAGCAGCCCCTAGAACCTCGAAGGCCCTCTGATGGGGCCCCAGATGGACCTGCCAGAGGGAGGAAGAGGCATATGTGAGAATGGAAGAGGAGGCAATACTCCATCGAAGAGGAACATTAGGATGAGGTGCTTGAAAGGCTGAAGGAGAACAAGTACCTGTGGCGGAAGGGACACAGGCTCTATCGAGACACCAAAAGGAAGCAGGCTTCTTGGAGAGAGAAGGCAGAGAGCCTGGGCTACACTTCAGAGGTCCTCCTCAGGTGGTGGAAGCACATGCACACCTGGTACGGGAAGCTACACCTCAAAAAATCTGGCCAGGCCACGATCAAGCTCACCGACTGGGAGACCTATGTGATGGACAATGCAGCTTCTTGGAGGGTGAGATCTGCCACTGAGGAGCAGTCCCTCTGACAACCCTCTCTCTCAGGCAGCCCACAGAGAGCCAGTCCTCTTCTGGCCAAGAATCAGCTCCTGTGTCCAGGCAGGTATCTGTGGAGCATCCCATGACAGAAACCCCCCAACAGCTGCACTTCCCATGGCGCAGCGCGTGGAGGACCCCCTGACGCAGTGGGAGCAAGGAGAGGGCGCTTCTACCAGAGACGAACCCACATACACCCCCAGCTCCACCTCCACAGAAAGCAGGCAGAGAGCCAGACCAGAGGGGCAGAGCCACACTGTCCTGCTGGAGATCAGGGTCACCATCAAAAGCAGTGTAGATCTCCTCTCTCAGCTGGTACACACCGACATACCATCCTCAAACCGCAAGCCCTTCCTCACCTACGTTAACCAGACCCTCATGGACATGTCCAAATCACAGTACCAGGTGATAAAGGACAGGATCACAGGTCTTCTGCACTACCCTGCAGGCCCAGTGAACCTGCTCCGACCCAGTCCAGGTCTGCTCCTCCACCCCAGGTGATGTCACAGCCCTTCCAAGGCTTTCCACAGGCCCTCACCAACCAAGGCTACAGCTATCAGGAGTTCCAGCAGCACAGGCAGCCCTTCCCAGTCCAGGCACAGGTTCATCGTATGCCACCGGTGCCACCAATGCCACAGATGCCACCGATGCCACCGATGCCACCCACGCCACAAATGCCATCCACGCCACAGATGCCACCAATGCCACAGATGCCACCAATGCCTCACCTCGCTCACCTGCAGACCAGACAGCCCCACTACACTCCTCCTTCCTCCACCCCACAGCCAAGCCCGGCCTCAGAACATCTGTCATCGGTCTTGGGACTGACAACCCATGTCCTGGAGGAAGGGGCTCTCAACATCAGAGGACTGAGCCAGCTCTCTGAGAGCTTCCTCCACACACCATCCCCTGTTGTCCTCTCGGGGCCAGGCACCCCAATGGTGCCTCAGACCAGCACTCTAGCAGCAGCCACCTCCACAGCACCTGGACTCTTCACCCCTGAGACTATGAGCATGCCTCAGAGTGACTGAGAAGAGTGCCAGAGACTGGGTTGCTACCTGTTGACTATATCTTTGCTTGGGACACTTTACTTGGGTCATTTTGCTTTTATAGTTTGTTATTAGTAAAGATTATCTTTGCTTCACACACTTGCTTCAGTTCTTTTAGTCAATAAAAGTTTCTTGGTGGAAACTTTTAGAAATGGTTTAAGCCTTTGCATGCTTGTGGGATGGGTAAGGATAGCAGTGGGATGGGCAGGGATACCTGTGGGATGGGTTAGGATAGCTGTGGGATGGGCAGGGATACCTCTTGGATGGGTAATAGCTGTGGGAAAGATAAACCTCCAGTGCAAGCATAGTGGGACTGTATGGTCCACCCTCCCAGGTGCCACACCTATGGCCCTTTATACAATGTAATCATTGTATAACAATGTAATCATTCATCAACACATTTCAAAATAAGCACAACTATTTATTAAATGCCCTGTTCATTGTAGGGCCACTCAACATACATGGCACAATCTCATCCATGTGATGAGAAAGGCTGAAGGAAGCATCCATTAAGCATCTAGCATCCTGTCTTGCCACTCCACTGCTCCAGCTGGGGAGTTGCACCAGTGTTTCAGAAGGTTGCGCTGCTTCTTCCCTTCACGTGAAGCTCTGTTGGGGCCTTGCACATCCACAGTATCTATCAGGTTTTGCCCTTGCCTCCATTCACCAGGCTCCATGTCCCCATTGCCTTGTTGGAGGTCCACAAGCCTGTTCTGCAATACTGGGTAGCGGGTGCGCATGAGATTGTGCAGGATGCAGCAAGCTTCCACGATCCTCCTCACGGTCTCTGGACGATGCTGCATGGTGGTGAGAAGTACCTGGAACCTGTTGGCCAGGATGCCAAAGGTGTTCTCCACCACCCGCCTTGCCCTGGACAGCCTGGAGTTGAAGATCCTCTCTTCACAGGTGAGGAGTCTGGAAGTGTAGGGCTTCATGAGGTAGGTTCTGAGGGAGAAGGCACCATCACCCACGATGAAGTAGGGCACATCTTGCGTGTCGTTGGGCAGGGGTTCTGGATCTGGGAAGCCCATGATGAGGTTGCGTTCCAGCCCCTCCTTGAGGTGACTGTATACCTGGGTATCTGAAGATGACCCATTGCCTGAAGCATCGATGTACATGAATTTGTAGTCAGCATCGACCATGGTAAAGAGGATGATGCTGAAGAAGCCCTTGTAGTTGAAATAAGTGGACCCTGAGTTGGCTGGAGCTTTGCAGGCCACGTGCTTCCCATCTATGGCTCCAACGGTGTGGGGAAAGTTCCACTTCTGATACCACTGCTCTACAACTTTCTTCCAGCCTTCTTCAGTGGAGGCGCACTGGAGGAACTCCTCCAGGTATTCTTCGATGATGGCCTGCACCACTTCTCTGACCACAATGCTGATGGTGTTGTGTGGCACCCTCCAGGCATACTGCATGCTCCTGTATGTGGTCCCAGAGGCCAGGTGGCACAGAGTCAGTGCCACCTTCAGCCCAGGGTCCAGGCTGGGTCAGAAGTTGATGTTTGCCTTGGTCAACCTCATTCTCAGTGGCTCCACAACTTTGTCAAACATGGCTGGAGGCATCCTCATGAAGTTCTGGAATGCACGAGTGTCTTCGTTCCTTAGCTCCACCATCAGCTTGTTATAAAGTCCATACTCTGCTCTTCTCGTGATCCATCTTCGGACCCAAACACTTCTTGGACACCTCCTTTTCTTCATGTAGAACAGGTGAAAGAGCCTGTAGATGGCTTTGCACTGTTGTAGAACGATGGTGGCTACCAAAAGGAGTGTGGTTTGATCCATGGTGGAGATGTCTGGATGCTGTGGAAGAGCAAGAGTAAAAGCAAGGCTGAAGAGGTCTGCACAGCAGGGCTGCTGGACTGAAAGTGAGATCCAAGTGACTTCCTCCCCCTTTTTATAGGAAATATAGGTTTTCCACTAGGTGTCCTTTTGCATCCTCTCGACATCCTGCAGACATCCTAAATATCCGAGATATGTCCCCTATACGAATGTTTTTTCTGTTTTAATACTTTGTATGCAAGCTGCATCCGCTTTCATCCTTTCTACGTCCGTGCTACTAACGCTGCATGTCCGTTCTGCATCTGTTTCACTTCCTCCCTGTGTCCGTTTTCCGCTGGAGTGGATGGAAGTTGCGCGGATGCGCAGTGGATGCCTAGCGGATATAGCGGATGCATAACGGATGACTACGGACGTCTAACGGATGTTTCCTGTATGCGTAGCGGATGTAGAATGGACGCGTTGGATACATTTTCCGCTCAAAAAGTTTTGTGCAGCTCAAAACTTTTTGAGCGGATGAAATGTCAGTCGACGGATGCTGGTCGGATAGAGAGGATGAAAAACTGAGACAGTGAATACCGAACGGATGCATCGCGTTAATGAATGGATGGCAAATGTTTGTCTCCATTTTACATCCTCTTTCTATCCATTGGTGCTGTGTGACAGGGGCTTTACACATTATCTTGAAGCAACACTATGATTACTTTTCATGTTTACTGCTTGGAGTATTTTCTGAGAAATAATATGTTGAAGAAGGAGGATAGAAATTTAGATGTGGTCTATACAAACAACAAAATGAAGCAGGAAGAGTTTCGAGTTTCCAATATTTCAGAGACAGCAAGAAGAAAGAAAAATTATTATGGGAGCCAAGGATATCTTCAAATGAACAAGGATGAGTAGAAATAGGAAAGTGTCATTCTGGTATAATGATGCTAAGCCTACCTTTTTGTATAAGCATTCATGACATCACATGTCGAAACAGAAGGGGCAAGCGCCTGCACTGCAATGCTGCATCACTGCTGTTGACCATTCAGAAGACAGCAAGGGAACCTGCAAACACTGATGGGGGGGAGCTTGTGATTTCCCCCCATAATTTAAGATGGTACAGTATATCAACTCAGCACTCTGACATCTCATCATTTCCTTATCATAATTTCTTTCAGTGCTTTCATAAATTAATAAAAAAGGGCTTGTTGTTCCACCCACAGAAAGCTTCTGTTCCAGCAACATAATGTTGCTGGTAAAAAAGTGTAGCTCTTTGTGGAATTTCAGATTTGTTCCAAAGAACTGGTAAGCCCTCTGGAACTGTGTGAATGCTAACAGTGAAATTGTCAGAAAGAGAATGAGAAAAATAGCCTTTCTTTATGTTCAATAACTGGGACATTTTAAATAAGGACTCAATTCAAGGAATTATACTGAGGCCCTGTCCCACTGCACTTATGGATGCAAAGAGGATGTAAAACGTTAAAAAAAGCTTGCCATCTGTTGGAAAATGCTATGCATCCATTGTGTACTCATTGCATACGTGTTTCATACGCTCTATCCGTCAAGCATCCGTCCACTGAAATTTCATCTGCACAAGAAGTTTTGAGCTGCACAAAACTTTGTGAACGGATGAACTTTCCGCCGTGTATGATGTAAATCTGTGACATATGAGCAACAAACGTTCTATGTCCGTTTATCAGCCGTTAAACTTCCGCTGTATCCTCTCTGCATCCTCTGGGCATCATCGCAACTCACATCCGCTGCAGCTGAAAATGGAAAGAGGGAGGAAAGAAAGGGTACATGGAACGTCTATACATCGTTAGTAGCATGGAAATAGAAAGGATGCGTTTGCATCCGATATACATCCAGGCGGCATCCCCTTTCTTTCCTTTAGGCATACATGATGCATCCGCCCCTTCTGCTATGCGTCCGCTTCGAAATTCTCCCCCGGAACCCCTTCGGAGGTATCATCCTCTTCCATCTGCTGTCATCCACTAGGCTTCCTATGAACATCAGTTTAACATCCCCGCTACATACTATCCATGTCCGTTCTTTTCCATTCTGTTTATGCAAATTTTCGCAAACTTTTTGGAGCGGATGACAATGGATGGAGCCACGCCCGAAATTTTGCTCATCAGCTGTGTCCTTTATGCATACGTTTTGCGTCCGTCAGCCAGTGGGACCTAGCCTTAATATAACTTGAATCTAATCCTTAAAAGTTCCAAAATAGCTGACCTCAAGCAAACAAACCACCCCTACTTAGCTGCATTATTTAACTGCAATATTACTTGTAATTAAGTTACACAAATATTTGTAATTTTTAATGAATACTTTGTCAAGTTAACTGTGAAGTTGCTTTCTGAATTCATCGGAACATGGCATCAAGTAGTTCACTAAATTAAAAGGTTGGTTTTGAGATACACACACACACACGATTAGTATATGTGTTTCCAAAATGTAAAATATCTGTCAATATAAAATATGATAAAAAGAAGAGAACATTTTAATGAATAAACATGGTTTTGATGAAAAAAAGATCAGAAAAGTACCATATTGGAGAAAAAAGACTGGTGAACTCATTACTCAAAAAACATCTTGATATCAAAGCAATGTGAGGAAGCTAAATTTTGTTCACTTTTAAAGTACATCAAAGAAAAGACATTCATATTGCACATTGTTCACACCCTCTAAATATTTTATTTAGAAAAACCAGAATCTGATAAGCTTCCCATCAAATAATTAAAAAGTCACTATGCATACCTTTAATAAGAGGATAGGCATTACATTGATATGTAACATTTATG
This sequence comes from Laticauda colubrina, assembly GCA_015471245.1. Lineage (NCBI taxonomy): Eukaryota > Metazoa > Chordata > Lepidosauria > Squamata > Elapidae > Laticauda > Laticauda colubrina. Next base: position 92,856,678 of record BLBF01000002.1, on the reverse strand, counting down.
ATCACAGTATATGGTGCCCAAGCTGACACAATAATTTCTTTCTTTCCTTCCCTCCTTCCTTCCTCCCCTCCCCTTTACTTACCTCTCCTCCCTTTCCTTTCTCTTTCTCATGTATCACAATCCTTTCCACAAAACCAACACTTCAAAGATTTCAGAATGATATGCAATGATATTTCATTTCCTTCATCAATTATAAGCTTTGCCTAAGCAGAAACCTCCCCATTCATTTTAGAAATGTACTTCAGATTAAATTCAGCAGTATTTTAGGATGAGAAGATTCTAACAGATTTCATCAATCATATCAAAACTCTCCCTTGACCAGGGGGAGAAAACCCCTAAAAGTTGACCTGAATTCACTGGTGTTCAACTTCCAGACAATCTGTTTTAAATTAATGAGGGAAAAGGTGCCTGAGGGTTGAACTAGAACCTCCTCTGAGATCCTTCAGTTCTGAAGCAACTACATTTGGGAATAAACAGCATCTGGAAGACCTCCTCGCTGCCCCACCACACCCCAGTTTGTCATAGAGAGACAGTAGAAGAGGAAATCAAGAAACTTTTAAGGGTTATTCAGTGTACAGGTGAAACTCGAAAAATTACAACATTGTGCAAAAGTTTATATTTCAGTAATGCAACTTAAAAGGTGAACCTAATATATGAGATAGACTCATTACATGCAAAGCAAGAGAGTTCAAGCCGTGATGTGTCATAATTGAGATGATTACAGCTTACAGCTCATGAAAACCCCAAATCCACAATCTCAGAAAATTAGAATATTGTGAAAAGGTTCTATATACTAGGCTCAAAGTGTCCCACTCTAATCAGCTAATTAAGCCATAACACCTGCAAAGGGTTCCTGAGCCTTTAAATGGTCTCTCAGTCTGGTTCAGTAGGAATCACAATCATGGGAAAGACTGCTGACCTGACAGTTGTGCAGAAAACCATCACTGACACCCTTCATAAGGAGGGAAAGCCTCAAAAGGTAATTGTAAAAGAAGTTGGATGTTCCCAAAGTGCTCTATCAAAGCCCATTAATAGAAAGTTATGTGGAAGGGAAAAGTGTGGAAGAAAAAGGTGCACAAGCAGCAGGGATGACTGCAGCCTGGAGAGGATTGACAGGAAAAGGCCATTCAAAAGTGTTGGGGACTTTCACAAGGAGTGGACTGAGGCTGGAGTCAGTGCATCAAGAGCCACCACGCACAGATGGATCCTGGACATGGGCTTCAAATGTTGTATTCCTCTTGTCAAGCCGCTCCTGAACAACAAACAACATCAGAAGCGTCTTACCTGGGCTAAAGAAAGACAGACCAGTGGTCCAAAGTCCTCTTTTCTGATGAGAACAACTTTTGCATCTCATTTGGAAACCAAGGACCCAGAATCTGGAGAAAGAATGGAGAGGCACACACTGCAAGATGTTTGAAGTCCAGTGTGAAGTTTCCACAGTCTGTGTTGATTTGGGGAGCCATGTCATCTGCTGGTGTTGGTTCACTGTGCTTCATTAAATCCAGGGTCAATGCAGCCATCTACTAGGAGATTTTGGAGCACTTCATGCTTCCTTCCGCATTTTCCAACAGCACTTGGCACCTGCCCGCACTGCCAAAAGCACCAAAACCTGGTTCAATGGGATTACTGTGCTTGATTGGCCAGCAAACCCATCTGACCTGAACCCCATAGAGAATCTATGGGGCATTGCCAAGAGAAAGATGAGAGACATGAGATTGAATAATGCAGAAGAGCTGAAAGCAGCTTATTGAAGCATCCTGGTCTTCCATAATACCTCAGCAGTGCCACAGGCTGATAGCTTCCAGGCTATGCCGCATTGAGGCAGTAATTGCTGTAAAAGGGACCACAACCAAGTACTGAGTACATATACATGCTTATACTTTTCAGAGGTCTGATTGTTCCATGTACAATCCTTGTTTTATTGATTGCATGTAATATTCTAATTTTCTGAGAGTGTGGATTTGGGGCTTTCATGACCTGGAAGTCATAATCATCTCAATTATGACAAATCACGGCTTGAATTATCTTGCTTTGTATGTAATGAGTCTATCTCATATATTAGTTTCACCTTTTAAGTTGCATTACTGAAATAAATGAACTTTTGCACAATAGTCTAATTTTTTGAGTTTCACCTGTATAATACTGAGTAGTAATTGGTGCTTGTCATTTTTGTAAGCATCCTGCCTATAGTTGCAGTCCGTCCCAGATGCCTAATGCTATTTGCTGTAGCTGTTAAGTAATGTTAGAAAAGGTAGATGGCTGTGCACTAATGAGGGTGAGTATTGTTATTGTTCCAAAGCTCCTGTTAATAGTATGAGTTCTAGACCTCCCATAGGCATAGAAGTCAGCTGGGTGCCTTTGGGTCAGTCAGGTCCAGAGCCCACCAGACAGGATAGTTGTTGTTATGGAGAAAATAGGAGGAAGGAGAATTAGATATGTCCACGAGGTCTCCATATAAAATATTATGACCTGGCTTCTCCCATATCAGCCCTCTGGATAAACAGGAGAAGATCGAAGGGGAAATCCCCTAAAGACAGAATTCCAAAAGTACTTCAAGTCTCTGAGAAAGTTATGAAAAGGTAAATTATTCCACTTGTTTAATTTTCTTAGGTTAATAAAATGTTGTCCAGTAATAAAAATAAAAAGTTTTCTTGCCAAGGTTTTTCAGAAGTGGTTTGCCATTGCCTCCATTCTAGAACTGAAAGTGATGGCCCATATTTACCCAATTAGCTTTGTATTTAAGGCAGAACTAGAACTCACAGTCTTCCCAGTTTCTAGCCTGATGCCTCAACCACTACCCTAAACTGTCCCTTAACTACTAGTTACTTAATATTGATGGAAACAGGAAAGTTGTTACTGAGAAAAGCACAAAAAAGAAGGAAATATTCTAGGTCTGAGAAAGTCAGTCTTCCAATCAGGGAAGCAGATCAGGGAATGTGAGAGATTGCTCACCCAGTCTCTTCAGTATTCCTAGTAGACCAGGGAATCAATTCTGAAAAGTTGATGCTTCTGAAGCTATATCTCCAACATATAGTATGGATGCTGTAAAGAATGATTTACTCTCACCTTGCATTTTTGATACAGTCCAAACGAGGTCTCTAAGAGCAGTATTTAAATAATTCCAATTTTTGACTGAGTGCAAATTTTGCCTGCAGACTGAAGCACTTGATTTTTGAAAGCATAGAGGACATTCTACTGAATAAGTGCCTCAGGGTCATATTAAACTTTGACAATCCTTAGCCTATGAACTGCAATTAAGTAGCCCTATTCTATTCAAAAGCTTTGTGTGATTTCAACTCCAGTGGTTTACTAATGAGCAAGCTGAGGAAGATGGTTCAGATTTACATCACCTGGCAAAGCCACAAGAGTTTCAGAAATACAGTGTATGTGTAATTTTAACTCTGCCTCAAAGATTGTTTCATAGCCAAACTCTGTTTTTTCTGAAGAAGTCTACTCCAAGGCCAATAAGAAATGGAATACAATCAGAAAGACCCAGGTTCAAGTGTACAATCCACCATAGAAATTCACTTTAGACCATTCACTTGCTTTTTCCCCAACCTGCCTCAAAGGGTTGTTGTGTGGATAAAATAAAGGGAGCCTGGGGTTCTGATATGAGCTGAATCAAATGAATAATGAAACAGAACAGGCTTATTAAAGGCTTGCTGAGTCATACTTATTCCCTAGTTGCATTGCAGCTTAGAAAAGAGGCAAAGAGGGCTATAATATGACAGATATAAATTAAGCTTTTATCTCTGTTAAACAGCTTGGTGTATGTTTGTCTCAGAATCAAATTATGTTTGTGGTTCGGCCTGAGGAGCAAAAACAGGGAGAGGGGGAAAGAACTCTCTTCCACCATTGCAGGAACCAAATGCTAATTGGAACATATCTTTTCCCAGCACAACAGAAGTAAAATGAAGTGTGTGTCACTCAAATGTTGATGCCACTGCTGTTACTGCTGTTAATATTATTATTATTATTATTTTAAAGGCTTGAAAAGAGAGAAAAAACATCAAAGGGATTGTTTGTGCAAGATGGATGCACGTGCTACTGAAAAGACATGATCAAGCCAAAAAGTCCTTTGCATCTATTTTAATATTGCTTACTACAAATTACCTTCCTAAAAAGGAGATAAATTTAAAGACTTAGACCAGGGCTATCAAACTCGCGGCCCATGGGCCGGATGCATCACACACTAGCCCCACCTACACCCAGTTCAACAAAGGGGAAAAAAGTCATGATACAGCATGTGATGACGCCGTGACCCATGTGTTTGACATCCCTGGCTTAGATTCATTCAGGGAAATTTACCCTTTTTATAACAGTTTCAAGGCTTTTTCTCTATTCATGCTCAGTTTTCTTGTGAAGGAAAGCAAGTGATCCTTAAGATGTGTCTATCTTTTTAACAGTCTTGAAATTTCCATAAAGCACACTGACCCCAGCTCCGTGGTCCACTGCTTTCTATTTTTTGTCAGTACTTTTTATTTGAACTCAGTCTTAGGTATAATATCAATTTTCTGAAGGCAAATGTGGTTGTTTCATTTATGAAGAAAAAAATCATTCCCAATACACTTTGTCCTCTTTCTGTAATGGGACACATTACCTTATAACCCTGGTTAAGATTGCTGTGTCCCACAAAAGCAATAGTAGAACAATATACATTTGGTATTCAACCCATTGTAGTGTCTGTCTGCCTGCCTTTATCTCTATCTATCTATCTATCTATCTATCTATCTATCTATCTATCTGATGAATTATTTATTTATAAAATGTATATGGCCATCTATCTTAATAATTCTCAGCTGTCCACAATCAAAAACAATAAAAACAGCATAAAATTACAATAAAATATAATAAATATAAAATGCAAAATACAAAAGACCCTTGACGTATAATCAACCAAACAAATGATCAACACACTTACCACTATCAGGCTATATCAACACAAAGGCCTTAATTCTTTTGAGGAAAGTCAAGTTTGTTTATTTTTATAGTCTTTGGAAAATGTTGTAACTATGTATCATTTATGTGTTTGCAACTGTGTATCAATGCAACTATGTATCATTCAGACATTGCAACATTGTATCATTCACATGTAATCATTAAGCTTCTGTCTTCTCAGTGACCTTTTACAGGGCACGTACAGAGACAAGGAGTCAAACATTTGCAGAAATGGTTTATTCACTTGGGATTACATTGTCTGGCATGCAGCTTTGTGAAGAAGTAATATCCTGATCAAATATAAATCTTGCCATCCTGTCTGTCCTGATATCTTGCTTTTGTTTGAGCCATTGTTAAATCTGTATATTCCGTCTGACCGAGGCTTAACCTAGGTTCTGAATAAACAATCACCCCCTTTTGAATGAGCATAATAAAAGAGCGTGTACCCGGACATTCGGGGCGCACTCATCGTGAGGAACTTCGTCTCCTGTCGTTTCTCTCTCCTTCGCTCCCTATCATGAGACGCCCATCTGATGCAGGATAGCAGATACCGCAGGAAAACCCAGCAGGACTGTGTCTGTCCAGATCTCTGGAGGGAAGGCCATTCCTCAGGTCAAGCACTGTTCCTACATTACAGCTAAAATAGGGTCTTTCCTGTTTGTGAAGAGTAATCCATTTTGAGTGTTTTTTTGAACTAATTCAAGTATCCTACAGACAACAATTTGGCCATGATAAAACCTTTCATATTTACATCTCAGTAAGGTTATTATAAGGGATGTGATGGTTCACTGGTTAAGATGCTGAACTTGTAGATCAGAAAGATCAAATCCCTAGCACTCTAGTGGTTTAAATCCCTAGCGTAATGGAGTGAGCTCCCATTACTTGTCCCAGCTTCTACCAACCTAGCAATTTGAAAGCATGCAAAAATGCAAGTAGAAAAATAGGGAGCACTTTAGTGGGAAGGTAACAGCGTTCTGTGCAACTTTGGCATTTAGTCATGCTGGCCACATGACCATAGAGATGTCTTTGGACAGCGCTGACTCTTCAGCTTTGTAATCGAGATAAGCATCACTCTCTAGAGCAGGAAATGACTAGCACATATGTGCAATGGGAACCTTTACCTTTAACTTTAAGGTTACTATAACTTGTTCTACATGAGATGGAATCTCAAAATTGCTTGGCAATATCAACCACTCCAGAGATCAATCCATTGATTGGGATCAATTAACAGAGAGCAGGTTCAAGGTAATGTCCTCATTAAAATCTTTCTACTATGACCTGCTTTCATATACAATTCAAACTGCTGGTTATAAAGTATAAAGTCTTTTACTTTTGGGGAGCAGGAGATTGAAAATATTCATTCTTCTTTAGATGTCTGTTGGACTTCAAGACTTCAAAAGAGATCCTTGCAGACCTACTACTATCAGAGAGACACTGGATGAGAAAGTGAATTCTCAATGGGTGTTTTGAAATTCCTACCATAGAAGAATAAATTTATTCCATCTATGTAGTCTTTTTGTTGTATGTTCAGTTCATTTAACATTGGTTATTACTGCTAGAAAACTCAACTCAGTGAATTGCAGTAATATAGGATGTTGGTTAAATAATGAAATAAGTGAATACATAAATTGGATTGACTAATTACATAGAGATTGGTGGAAGCATAATGAAATTTCCCTGGTATTATCAGGGACTATTGTAATGTATGAATGGAAAGTGCACTGGATGAATGTATATATGTACATGTGACATAATCAGTGTCCAAAAATATGTGATCAAACTTTCTAAGATTTCTAGCAGAAATATCAACATCTTGCAAGATATGGTAACTTTGTAAGATTTCAGACATATGCAGTGCACCCAAAATTTGTCAAATCCTATCATATATTATTCACCAGTTCAAGCAAATGTTGATATGAAATGCTGTACATTTAAAGGAAAAAAACACTGAAAACGAAATAGGTTTATCTTTAAAACTGAATGTATGAAATGAAAAATGACTTCATTAATATCTATATGGAACAACCATTACAATGACTAACATGGTGCTTTGATGAGTAGGAAATAAGATGACAAGTCTTTGTCCGAGAAGCTTACAAATGTAAAGTAGGATGCAATTTACAACAGAATAAAACCACTTTTATCAATACAATTCACAAATCAACCCAGAGAGCTTACTTGCCTTTAAAACAGCTTATTCCCATTAGTTTAATATAATGTAGTTAGGCTATTCTGAGTGCAAATGCTTTTGTGACTTGCGGTGCATAACCTTACAGCATTTGGCTGGCTTAATGGAATTTCTTCATGAACTTCTTTTAGCGCCATCCTTCTCTAATGAGTGCTCTGCCAAATCTGATGTGAATAATTTGTAAGCCTGTGGCACTATTACTAATTCCCACTCATTGCTTTCAAGAAATATACTATATATTGTTTTCACCTTTCCAACAGAGATGAGTTTCTACTCCTAGACTTATTTTAACTTCCAGTTTCCTCATTCTCTCTACTTAGCTCAACAAGATGCATAAAGTACTTAACATATATATCTTCTCACGCTCATTGCTATATTCTTAAAGATTTAAGTCTGTCTCCAGAGTAGCATGTTCAATTCTAAACTATCTGGATTGTGCAGCAACTTTTTATCAGGTGTTTTCTAGATCTGCATATCCAGTGCCAGTCAAATATTAGTGCTTTCTGCTCCCTGATTTATATGAGAAATTTGTGCTTTGGAAGCCCCTATTCCCACTGGCCGACGGATGCAAAATGTATGCATAAAGGACACAGCGGACAAGCAAAATTTGGGGGGTGGCTTCATCCGTTGTCATCCGCTCCAAAAAGTGGTGAAAATTTGCATAAACAGAATGGAAAAGAACGGATGTGGATAGTATGTAGTGGGGATGTTAAACGGATGTTCATAGGAAGCCTAGCGGATGGAAGTGGATGGAAGTGGATGACGCCTCTGAAGGGGTTCCAGGGGAGAATTGCAAAGCGGATGCATAGCGGATGAAGCGGATGCATCACGTATGCCGAAAGGAAAGAAAGGGGATGCCGCGTGGATGTATATCGGATGCAAACCGTTCACTGTGCATCCTTTCTATTTCCATGCTACTAACGATGTATAGATGTTCCATGTACCTTTTCTTTCCTCCCTCTTTCTGTTTTCAGCTGCAGCGGATGTGAGTTGCGAGGATGCCCAGAGGATGCAGAGGATAAAGCAGAAGTTTAACAGATGATAAACGGACATAGAACATTTGTTGCTCGTATGTCGTGGATTTACATCGTACACAGCGGGAAGTTCATCCATTCACAAAGTTTTGTGCAGCTCAAAACTTCTTGTGCAGATTAAATTGCAGTGGACGGATGCTTGATGGATGGAGCGTATGAAACATGTATGCAATGAGTACACAAAGGATGCATAGCATTTTCCAATGGATGGCAAGCTTTTTTTAATTTTTTACATCCTCTTTGCATCCGTAAGTGCAGTGGGACCGGGCCTTAGAAGCAATGATCAGGGAAGGTTTAGATTTAGGTCTAAAATGCAAAAGGGCCTGACTTGAAATTTCAGAGTTGGAGAAATTATCAGGAGATCAATCAAAAATATGGCTTTGTTGTTGTTGATGTGTACATTGGCTAATCATAGCTCCCCTACCTTCCATATTTTTCTTCCTAACCTACATCCCCTAACCAAATACCATTATTGAGTTTGTTTCATCACACTCTATTCCCATGAATTGTGTTGGTCCTTGTTTTTTTTCCTGCTTTTTTTCATTGTCCCTCATAAAAGAGACAGTTCTACTTCAATTGGAAATGGTATTTCCATTTAAATTTGATACATAGCTAAGGAATAGGCTATTTAAGTTTCCCACTCTATTATTGAACTGCATATTTTGATTGGGCTCAATAGAGGCTGTTGTGTTCCTAAAAACTGAGACTACTGTGGGCATCATGCATAAAAAAAGAAGGAAGGCAGAAACTTGCAGCTGGAAGCCTCCAAGACTATCTTCAAAACAAGCATAGAAGGTTAAATAGCAAAACCAGATCCACAGTTTTGGACAACAGTGCTAAATCATCAGACACTCTGTTGGCGAATAAAAAGCTATTAGCCTACCCCAAACTGTAATGAGATCATGATTAATAAATGTCTTTCAAAGGTCTAGATCAAAGTCAAGGCTTTCTAGTGATAAATGTAAACAGGACACATTTTGCCAAAAGCTCCATGTCGCAGCTACAAGGCTGCCCTGATTGATCTGTTCATTACTTTAATAAATAATTTATCGCCTCCAAGAGGACAATTCATTATGGAGATAGGATGAACAGGTAATTCTCTAATTCTACAACTTTACGTACTTGAAGCTGCCAAGCTTTCCCCCCCTCTTTATTATTATTATTATTATTATTATTGAATGTGCATTATCTGATGCACGGAGACAGCACCAGGGTTACCTTATAGAAAATTATATTTTCCTGAAGTACTTAACTATGGGGCAGAATCAGAAGGTTGCATTTAAAATGCTATCCTGTGGTCTGTGAATCAGCAAAAAAAAAAAAAAAGATTAATAAATGAAACTGTGCAGATTTTGTTGCTGAGCCCTTTTCTGCCTCAATAAATAAGGCTAAAGTAACTTTCTTTTTTATTTCATGCAGAAAAAACTTTGTGGATTCCCCTGGCTTTGTTCCATCTCCCACTAAGTGTCATTTGCCAAAGGCAAAACAACCACCAATCATTCTGCTAATGGGATGGGGCAGGGATAGGCTACTATAGATGGATCCTCAGAAGGTCTAGTTTAGCTACTTATCAAATGATACAACTAACAGAGCACAGGTGTGGAGCCCCCCCCCAAAAAAGTCATTAAACCAATGTGCTTCTCAGAAAATAACAGCAGGATTTAGCTAGCTATTACTGCATCCTTGAAATCAATGGAGTGGTAAGTTAGCAAATAACTGTTTGCACCTCTTTGGTAGAATTCCTAGATAAAAATCCACAGATGGTGACAGAAGTATGTTCTTTGATACTGATCTCCGAGAGGCTGAAGAATATAATTGCTTGTGGCAATGCAAATTGTCGTGGGATGATTGTTTCCACAAAATTATACTAATATTTTAGGTACATCCATGCTTTTGGTACTGCTTTCCAATCAGTGTCATGCCTCCACTCCTACATTACCCCCTGTCTTGGGTTGTTGGGTTGATGTTTTGTGTGTGTTCAGCTGACATGCAAGAGAAACTTCCATTGTTGAGCACAAGGGACTTGAATTCCAAGGAGGCTGCCGTAAGACAATTTCTCATTGGGAGAAGCTCTTGTTCTGTTCCAAGTCCTGAGTTTTGTCAATGACTCCCAGCTGAGACATTTCATTGCAGCAGCTTTTCACTTGCTTGCTTGGTTAAAGTGAACAGCGCCAACTCATAATATCCAGGTGTTTTTATTTTCATTTTAGCAATAGCACTTGGACTTATATACTGCATCACAGTATTTTACACAGCCCTTTCTAAGTGGTTTAAAAAGTCAGCATATTGCCCCAACAATCTGGGTCTCATTTTACCGACCTCGGAAGGATGGAAGGCTGAGTCAACCTTGAGCCGGTGAGAATCAAATTGATGACAGGCAGCAGAATTATCCTGCAATGATGCATTCTAACCACTGCACCACCACAACTCTTTTACGTTGCACAACAACCTCCTAATGTTGAGTAAAGTTACTGGCAGCGGTGTTTTACAGAGCACTTTCTGGTTGCCAATTTTTCGGTCCACTTTTGGATATCTGAATGCCTTCTCTGATGCTTTCTAGAATTGTTTCTCTCTCAGCAAAGTTTCAAACAGCCCTGACTTCACTTTCTTTAAATGAGGCTTGAAGATCTGATTTTTTCCTCCCTCTGTCTGTGAGGAAATGAGATGACTATGTCTGTCCAAATAGGATTATATGGCTGAGGTTTAGCAGCCCCCCACTCTTGTTATAGCTGTCTTTTATTTATTTATTTATTTTAAAACAGACCTATTGCTGGGTTACTGTTTTCATTTCTATACCATGAGCTGGGTGGTCATATAAAATGAATAACTAGATAAATACTGAGATTTCCAAATATTAAATGTATTTACTGTTTGCTTTTATATAACTGTTTCCACTGTTTACTTATTTTGTTAATTAAACCTATAGGTGGAACAAAGAAATGAAAATAATTAATTGATAGAGGTTTGCATTAAATTAATTATTGGCCAAAAGTTATCTATCCCAAGAAGTAGGATACAGCAGACAGGTAAGAAACTAGTCTTATTTATTCTTATTGCCATTTTGGTTAGGCATTTATTCATCTGTTTTATTTGGTCATCTATTCCATTAAACAGGTATGGATGAGAATTACCATATTGTTTGAAATGAGTTCGTTTATCTTCTTGAAAGGGGAAAAATGCTTTTATATCATTGCAACAGCAAGATCTGTAGGCTGTTAACACCAGACAATAATTTAAAACTCTTTAAATTGTTAATTTATTTAAACAGAAAAATATTTTATTGGAATTCAGAATAGATAATAAGACACATATGGGGAAAGGTGAAAGCATACAATTAAGGCAGCTCTCTCTTAACATGGTATATTTCTGGTATCTCAGAAATTTTGAGTCCAATATCTGTGGAAGACAAAAAGAGAATCAGACAAAAGAGAGAATATGGTTAGTTTCTATGAGAATACCTAACAGGAAATGTTCGAAAGATTTCCCATCAATATTCCTCAGTTTTGCCTGATAAAATTTATTTTTCTTAATTTGTTGGTTACTTTAGGAGATAAAAAGTAAAAAGGATATTTGTGGGCGATCAAAATTCAATGAACATGCAATAAAGGATTGAAAAATAACGATTGCCTCGTTATATATAGGAAGTAAAGATGGTTAAAGAGAATGTTCATGTTGAATACCGCTTTTTGTAAACATAGAAGTGTTTCCCTATCTGTGTATGTGATCTATATGTGACCTTATTTAAAATGGCTTTATAGTCATTATGGACCCTGTGTAGCATTCATACCTGACATCGTAAATCAGTTTGAAAACAATAGCAATAGTTACAATCATAAAATATAAAGCAATAACATAAAATAAGATATCTATTATACATCAGAGAACCGTCACATTAAATGAAAAGTTCCTTAAGCCCATGTTACACTGCACCAATGGATGCAAAGAGGTTGTAAAACAGACAAAAAAGCTTGCCATCCGTTCAAAAACGCGATGTACTCACTGCCTCCGTTTTGCTTCCTCTCTATCCGTCCAGCATCCGTCTATTGATGTTTCATCCGCTCAAAAAGTTTTGGGCTGCCCAAAACTTTTGTGTGGAAAATGTATCCAATTTGTCCGTTATGCAACCGCTACGCATCCGCTACGCATCCGTTCTGCATCCGTTACGCATCCGCTATATCCGCAAGGCATCCATTCCGCATCGGCGCAGCTCGCATCCACTCGGATGCAGGGAGGAAGCGGAATGGACGCAGAACGGATGCAGAACGGATGCAACACGGAAACAAAGCGTTTAAAACGGAAAAAACATTTGCAGAGGGGACCTATCTCGGATATTAAGGATGTCTAGAGGATGCCTAGAGGATGCCTAGAGGATGCCTAGAGGATGCCTAGAGGATGCAAAGGGACACCTATACTGCCTATAAAAAGGGGGAGCAACTCACCTGCATCTCACTTTCAGACCAGCAGCCTAGCTGTGCAGACCTCTGCAGCCTTCATCTGACTCTTCCTCTTCCACAGCATCCAGTCATCTCCACCGTGGATCGTAACACAGTCCTTTTTGGGAGACACCATCCTTCTGCAACAGTGCGAAGCCATCTACAGGCTCTGTGAACTCTACTACGGGAAGAAAAAGAGGCGGCCAAGAAGTGTCTGGGTACGAAGATGGATCGGGAGAAGAGTACGGGCTGTACAACAAGCTGATTGTGGAGCTCAGGAACGAAGACACTCGGGCATTCCAGAACTTCATGAGGATGCCTCCAGCCATGTTTGACGAAGTTGTGCAGTGCCTGACACCCAGGTTGACCAAGGCAAACACCAACTTCTGGCCCAGCCTGGAAACTGGGCTGAAGGTGGCACTGACTCTGCGCCACCTGGCCTCAGGGACCACCTACAGGAGCATACAGTACGGCTGGAGGGTGCCACACAACACCATCAGCATTGTGGTCAGAGAAGTGGTGCAGGCCATCATCGAAGAATACAAGGAAGAGCTCCTCCAGTACCCCTCCACTGAAGATGATGGAAGAAAGTTGCAGAGCAGTGGTATCAGAAGTGGAACTTACCCCACACCATTGGAGCCATAGATGGCAAGCACGTGGCCTGCAAATCTCCAGCCAACTCGGGGTCCACTTATTTCAACTACAAGGGCTTCTTCAGCATCGTCCTCTTTGCCATGGTCGATGCTGACTACAAGTTCATGTACATCGATGCTTCAGGCAGTGGCTCATGTTCAGATGCCCAGGTATACAATGCCAGTGACCTCAAGGAGGGGCTGGAAGGCAACCTCATCATGGGCTTTCAAGATCCAGACCCCCTGCCCAACGACACGCAAGATGTGCCCTACTTCATCGTGGGGGATGATGACGCCTTCTCCCTCAGAACCTACCTCATGAAGCCCTACACTTCAAGACTCCTCACCCGTGAAGAGAGGATCTTCAACTACAGGCTGTCCAGGGCAAGGCGGGTGGTGGAGAACACCTTTGGCATCCTGGCCAACAGGTTCCAGGTACTTCTCACCACCATGCAGCATTGCCCACAGACCGTGAGGAGGATCGTGGAAGCTTGCTGCATCCTGCACAATCTCATGCGTACCCGCTACCCAGTCTTGCAGAACAGGCTTGTGGACCTCCAACAAGGCAATGGGGAAATGGAGCCTGGGGAATGGAGGCAAGGGCGAAACCTGATAGACACTGAGGATGTGAAAGGCCCCAACAGAGCCTCACGTGAAGGGAAGAAGCAGCGCAACCTCCTGAGACACTGGTGCAACTCCCCAGCTGGAGCAGTGGAGTGGCAAGACAGGATGATAGATGATTAATGAGTGCTTCCTTCAGACTGTCTCATCACACGAATGAGATTGGGCCATGTATGTTGGGTGGACCTAAAATGAACAGGGCGTTTAATGAAGAGTTGTGTTTATGTTGAAATGTGTGGATGATTATTACATTATTATTGATAATAAAGGGCCATAGGTGTGGCACCAGGGAGGGTGGACCATACAGTCCCACTATGCTTGCACTGAAGGCTTATCTATCCCACTGCTATCCTTACCCATCCCACAGCTATTACCCATTCCAAAGGTATCCCTGCCCATCCCACTGCTATCTTAACCCATCCCACAAGCATGGAAAGGCTTAAACCATTTCTAAAAGTTTCCACCAAGATTTTATGAAAAAAAAGAAATGAAGCAAGTGTGTGAATCAAAGATAAACTTTATTGAACAACAAGCTATAAAACAAAAATGACCCAAGTCAAGTGTCCAAATAAACTCTACAGGTAGCCAGCTACCCAGTCTCTGGCACTCTTATTGGTCACTCGGAGGTGTGCCCAGTCTCAGGGGTGAAGGGTCCAGGTGCTGTGGAGGTGGGTGGTGCTGGAGTGCTGGTCTGTATCGTCATTGGGGTGCCTGGCCCCAAGAGGACAACAGGGGATGGTGTGTTGAGAAGCTCTCAGACAGCTGGCTCAGACCCGCGATGCTGAGAGGTCCTTCCTCCATGCCATGGGGTGTCAGCCCCAGTACTGATGAGAGATGTACTGAGGCCGGGCTTGGCTGTGGGGTGGAGGAAGGAGTAGTGTAGTGGGACTGTCTGGTCTGCAGCTGGGTGAGGTCTGGCGTGGGTGGCATCACTGTCATCGGTGGCATCATTGTCGTGGGTGGCATCGGTGACATCAGTGGAACTGGTGGCAACGGTGTCACCCGATGACTCTGTGCCTGGGCTGGGAAGGGCTGCTGCCTCTGCTGCTGGACCTCCTGGTAGCCGTAGCCCTTGTAGGCGAGGGGCTGTGGGAAGCCTTGGTGTGGGAGGGACATCACCTGCGGTGGAGGAGCAGACCTGGACTGGGTGGGAGCAGGTTCCTCATGGTCTGGAAGGTTGTGAAGCAGCTCGGTGATCCGATCCTTCACCACCTGGTACTGGGGTTCCTCCATGTTCTTGAGGGTCTGGTTGACATAGGTGAGGAAGGGCTTGCGGTTGGAGGATGAGGAGTCGGTGCTGACCAGCTGAGAGAGGAGATCTATACTGGTGCGGATGGTGTCCCTGATCTCCAGCAGGACAGTGTGGCTCTGCCCCTCCTGATGTCTGGCTCTCTGCCGGAGAGAGAGGGTAGACAGAGGGGCTCCTGGTGCTCCTCGGTGGCGGATCTCACCCTCCAGGAAGCTGCACCTGGCCATGACATAGTTCTCTCTGTCCGTCAGCTTTACTGTGGCCTGGCCAGATTTCTTCAGGTGCAGCTTTCCGTACCAGGTGTGCATATGTTTTCACCAGCCGAGGAGCACCTCCGAAGTGTAACCCATACTCTCTGCCCTCTCTCTCCAAGCAGCCTGCTTCCGCTTGGTGTCCCTGTACAGCCGGTGTCCCTTCCACCACAGATAGTCATTCTCCCTCAGCCACTCCAGCACCTGATCCTCGTGTTCCTCCTCAATGAAGTATTGCCTCGTCTCCTTTCCCCGCATACGCCTCTTCCTCCCTTTGCCAGGACCAGATGGGCCCTCATCAGAGGGGCTCCCAGGTGGTAGGGGCTGCTCCTCCACACCACCAGCAGCACCAGCACCAGCAGGATCATCATCATCATCATCATCATCATCATCATCATCATCATCATCATCACCAGCACGATCATCATCATAATCAGCAGCAGCAGCAACAGGATCATCATCATCATCAGCAGCAGCAGCAGCAGCAGCAGGATCAGCAGGACCAGGATCAGCAGCAGCAGAGTAATCACCAGGAGCCCCAGCAGCACCAGCAGCACTAGCAGGACCAGGAGCACGAGCACGAGCAGGACGAGCAAGACCAGGAGCATGAGCAGTACGAGCAGTACGAGCAAGTCCAGGAGCACGAGCAGGATGAGCAAGTGTAGGAGCACGAGCAGGACGAGCAGGCCAGCAGCAGCTTCAGCAGAGTACGCAGCAGAAGCACGACTGCCAGGAGCAGCTTCAGCAGAAGCCCCAGCAGAAGCAGAGTGAGGGACAGGGGGTGGGAGGGTGGCCCTGTCCCTCTTGCCAGGGATGGTGGCAGGTTGCTGAGACCTTCGCTTCTTCCCCATGGTTCTGGGGTTGCTGGCTGGCAGGGAGGCTGGCAGGCACCAAGGCTGGCAGGAAGCCTGGCAGGAAGCCTGGCAGGAAGCCTGGCAGGAAGCCTGGCACGAAGCCTGGCACGAAGCCTGGCACGAAGCCTGGCAAGCAGGCAGGCACCAAGGCTGGCAGGCAGCTGGCAGGCAGGAAGGCTGGAAGGCAGGCTGCCAGCAAGGCTGGCAGGCAGGCAGATTGCAAGGCTGGCAGGGAGGCTGGCCAGGAGGCTTGGAGGCAGACTGGCAGGAAGGCTGGCAGCAAGGCTTACAGGCAGGCATGCAGGCAAGGCAGGCAAGGACTCGATGTATCCTGCAGCTGGTCTTTCCTCCAAATGCACGTGTGAGCTGCTTCCCTTTATATCCGGGGGGCTTGCGCAATGCATTCCCCCCGCATGCGCAATTAACGCCAGGCATCCGTTAGGCTTCTGCTGTGCATCCGCTAGACTTCCGCTGTGCATCCGCTTCATCTGCTGTGCATCCGTTGTGCATCCGCTGTATCCGTTCCGCATCTGCTTTGCTGCGGCCCCCCAGAAGCATAGCGGGTGTGCCATCTGCTCCCATCCGCTTCCATCCGCTGGGCTTCCGTTCCGCATCCGCTTTCCATCCTCCCTGCATCCTCCCCGGGTCCGTGTTATCCACTCCGGTTATCCAAATTTTTGCCCCTTTTGAGAGCGGATAACAACGGATGGAACATTTTGCTCATCCACTGTGTGCTTTTTGCATCTGTTGGGTAGTGTGACATGGGCTTAACATTTTTTCCCTGAAAATAAAATATAACTATTTTCTTGTTCCTTCTTTCTTTGATCCTTGCAGATTTGTTTTTGGGTGACAAAATCCTTAGGAATAGTATGAAATATAAAGTTGAGGAAGTTAGAGAAATTGCATCCATTCTACATGACTGAAGATGTAAGATCATCATGAATGAAATGAATATAAAGCCCCTGTCACACTGCAGGATGTAAAACGTTCAAAAAAGCTTGCCATCCATTGGAAAACGCGATGCATCCATTGTGTACTCACTGTATACATTTTTCATACTCTCTATCTGTCCAGCATCTGTATACTGAGATTTCATCCACTCAAAAAGTTTTCAGCTGCACAAAATTTTTTGAGCAGATGAAGTACCCAACGCGTCCGTTATACATCTGCTACGCATACGGGGAACATCCGTTATACGTCCGTCATCATCCGTTACACGTCTGCTATATCCACTAGGCATCCACAGCGCATCCGCGCAACTCAAATCCTCTCCAGCGGAAAACGGACACAGGGAGGAAGTGAAACAGATTTGGAACAGACACACAGCATTAGTAGCAAGAACGTAGAAAGGATGAAAGCGGATGCAGCTCGGATATAAAGCACTAAAATGGAAAAAACCTTTGTCTAGGGGATGTATCTCGGATATTTAGGATGTCTGGAGGATGTCTGGAGGATGTGGAAGGACACCTAGCGGAAAACCGATATTTCCTATAAAAAGGGAGAGGAAATCACCTGGATCTCACTTTCAGTCTAGCAGCCCTGGTGTGCAGACCTCTTCAGCCTTGCTCTTGCTCTTCAACAGCATCCATTCTTCTCCACCATGGATCATCGCACGTTCCTTTTGGTAGCCGCCCTCATTCAACACCAGGACCAAGCCCTCTTCAGGCTCTTTCACCTTTTCTACGGGAAGAAAAGGAGGTGGCCAAGAAGTGTCTGGGTCCAACGATGTATTGGGAGAAGAGCGGAGTTTGGACTCTATGACAAGCTGATGGTGGAGCTGAGGAACGAAGACACTCGGGCACTCCAGAACTTCATGAGGATGCCGCCAGCCATGTTTGACAAAATTGTGGAGCGTCTGAGACCCAGGTTGACCAAGCAGTGCACCAACCTCCATCCCAGCCTGGACCCTGGACTGAAGGTGGCACTGACTCTGCGCCACCTGGCCTCCAGGACCACATACAGAAACATGCAATACACCTGGAGGGTGCCACACAACACCATCAGCATTGTGGTCAGAGAAGTGGTGCAGGCCATCATCGAAGAATACAAGGAGGAGCTCCTCCAGTGTCCCTCCACTGAACAAGGCTGGAGGAAACTTGCAGAACAGTGGTATCAGAGGTGGAACTTCCCCCACACCGTTGGAGCCATAGGTGGGAAGCACGTGGCCTGCAAAGTTCCAATCAAGTCAGGGTCCACTTATTTCAACTACAAGAGCTTCTTCAGCATCATCCTTTTCGCCATGGTCGATGCTGACTACAAGTTCATGTACATCGATATTTTAGGTGCCCAGATATACAACACCAGTGACCTCAAGGGTGGCGTGGAATGCAACCTCATTATGGGTTTCCCAGATCCAGACCCCCTGCCCAATGACACACAATATGTGCCCTACTTCATCATGGGGGATGACGCCTTCTCCCTCAGAACCTACTTCATGAAGCCCTACACTTCCAGATGCCTCATCTGTGAAGAGAGGATCTTCAACTACAGGCTGTCCAGGGCAAGACGGGTGGTGGAGAACCCCTTTGGCATCCTGGCCAACAGGTTCCAGGTACTTCTCACCACCATGCCGCATCATCCACGGACCATGTAGAGCATCATGGAAGCTTGCTGCATCCTGCACAATCTCATGCGCACCCGCTACCCAGTGTTGCAGAACAGGCTTGTGGACCACCAGTAAGGCAATGGGGACATGGAGCCTGGTGAATGGAGGCAAGGGCGAAACCTGATCGACACTATCGATGTACCAGGCCCCAACAGAGCTTCATGTGAAGGGAAGAAGCAGCACAACCTTCTGAAACACTGGTGCAACTCCCGACCTGGAGCAGTGGAGTGGCAAGACAGGATGGTAGATGCTTAATGGATGCTTCCTTGAGACAGTCTCATCACACTGATGAGATTGTACCATGTATGTTGAGTGGCCTGACAATGAATAGGGCATTAATAAAGAGTTTTGTTTATGTTGAAATGTGTGGATCAATGATTAAATTGTTATTGATAATAAAGGGCCATAGGTGTGGCAGCTGGGAGGGTGGACCATACAGTCCCACTATGCTTGCACTGGAGGCTTATATATCCCACAGCTATTACCCATCCCACAGGTATTATCCATCCCACAGGTATCCTTGCACATCCCACAGCTATTACCCATTCCACAGGTATCCCTGCCCATCCTATAAGCATGCAAAGGCTTAAACCATTTTCCACCAAGACTTTATTTAGTAAAAGAAATGAACCAAGTGTGTGAAGCAAAGATAACCTTTATTAATAACAGTAAAGTGTAGGACTTTATTTAAAAAGCAAAAGGAACCAAGAAAAGTGTCCCAAGCAATGATAAAGTCAACCGGTAACAACTCAGTCTCTGGCAATGTTCTCAGTCACTCTGAGGCATGTCCATGGTCTCAGGTGTAAAGGGGACAGGGACTGTGGAGGTGGCAGTGGCTGGATTGCTGGTCTGAGGCGCCATTGGGGTGCCTGGCCCCGAGAGGACAACAGGAGATGGTGTGTTCAGGAAGCTCTCAGAAAGCTGGCTCAGACCCGCGACCTGGAATGTCAAGCACAGGACCAATGACAGATGTTCTGAGGCCGGGCCTGGCTGTGGGGTGGAGGAAGGAGGAGTGTAGTGGGGATTTCTGGTGAGAAGCTGGGTGAGGTGGGGCACCTCTGGCATGCGAGGAAACATCTTTGGCATCAATGGCATCTGTGGCGTCGGTGGCATCTGTGACGTCGGTGGCATCTGTGGCGTCGGTGGTATCGGTGGTATCGGTGGCATCTGTGGCATCCGAGGAACCTGGGCCTGGACTGGGAAGGGCGGCCTGTGCTGCTGGAACTCCTGGTAGCTGTAGCCTTGGTTGGAGAGGGGCTGTTGAAAGCCTTGGAATGGCTGTGACATCAGCTGGGGTGGAGGAGCAGACCTGGACTGGGTCGGAGCAGGTTCAGCTGGGCCTGGAGGGTAGTGCAGAAGACCTGTGATCCTGTCCTTTATCACCTGATACTGTGATTTGGACATGTCCATGAGGGTCTGGTTAACGTAGGTGAGGAAGGGCTTGCAGTTTGAGGATGGAATCTCAAAGTGTACCAGCTGAGAGAGGAGATCTGCACTGTCCTTGATGGTGTCCCTGATCTCCAGCAGGACAGTGTGGTTCTGTCCCTCCGGTCTGCCTCTCTGCCTGCTTTCTGTGGTGGTGGAGCTGAGGGTGGGTGTGGGTTGGTCCCTGGTGGTTGCTGCTACTTCTTGCTCCATGTGTGTGAGAGAATCCTCCACGTCCTCCAGCATAGGGTTTGCAGCTGTTGGGGGGGGGTCTCTGTCGCGGGGCGCTCTGTGGACACCTGCTGGGACATGGTCGCTGTCTCCTGGTCAGAAGAGGACTGGCTATCTGTGGGCTGCCTGAGAGTGAGGGTAGACAGAGGGGCTGCTCTTCAGTGGCGGATCTCACCCTCCAGGAAGCTGCACTTTGCCATGACATAGGTCTCCCAGTCAGTGAGCTTGACCGCGGCCTGGCCAGACTTCTTCAGGTGCAGCTTCCCGTACCAGGTGTGCATATTCTTCCACTACCCGAGGAGAACATCTGAAGTATAGTCCAGGCTCTCCGCCTTCTGTATCCAAGCCGCCTGCTTTCGTTTGGTGTCTCGATAGAGCCTGTGGCCCTTTCTCCACATATACTCATTCTCCCTCAGCCACTCCAGCACCTCCTCCTCATGCTCCTCTGCGATGGAGTACTGCTTCCTCTCTCCCTTCTCCTTCTCCTTGCCTTGCCTCTTCCTCCCTCTGGCAGGGCCTTCATCATCAGAGTTTTCAGGGCTTTGGGTCTGGTCCACCAGGGCAGCAGCAGGAGAAGCAGCAGGAGAAGCAGCACCAGCAGAGTCAGCACCAACAGCAGAAGAAGCAGCAGCAGCAGCACCAGCAGCAGAAGAAGCAGCACCAGCATCAGCAGAGTCAGCACCAGCATCAGCAGAGTCAGCACCAGGGGGTGGGATGGTGGATCTATCCCTCTTGCCAGGACTGGCAGAAGATGGCACAGGCTTCCTCTTCTTCCCCATGATGAAGATGTCTGTGATGAAGATGTCTGTAATGAAGATATCTGTGATGAAGATGTGTCTTTCCTCTGAATGCTGGCCTTTTGCGAGCTGCCTCCTTTTATATCCGTGGGGCTGATGCAATGGATCCTCCCCGCATGCACAGTGATCCGCTAGGCATCCGCTACGCATCCACTCTGCATCTGCTACGCATCTGCGTCATCCGCTACGCATCCGCTATGCATCTGCTATGCATCTGCTCTTTCCGTTACGCGTCCACTTTGCTCTGCTCCCCCGGAAACCCTGCGGATGTGCCATCCGCTTTCATCCGCTAGGCTTCTGTTGAGCATCCGTTTTACATCCGCGATATGTCCTCCCCCCGTCCATTGTTGTCCATTCTCTTTATGCAAATTTGGGGCACTTTTGAGAGCTGTTAACAACGGATGGAAAATTTGCTCGTCCGCTGTGTCCTTTTTACATACGTTTTGCATCCGTCGGGCAATGTGACCTGGCCTTAAGGCTCTGCTTGCGCTTTCCAGAAAAGATCCTGGACCTTTCCAACAAACATAAATGTGACTTTATTGAAGAGAAGTTGGCTTGTTATCATAATAGTGCCTGGAGAAGAGATGGTATTAGATTATTTGCAGACTATTTGGTAAGTGAAGAGATAGCTATAAGTGCTGGTGGAGGCCATAGAAAGACATGGGAGAAAGGGAGCTGAAGAGCTTTTCTTCAAGATATTAGTTACAACAACACCATTCATGGGTTTTAGTATACCCATAGATTTACTATCCCTTTTAGTATAGCTATAGATTGTATTGTTGTACAGCTATTTTCCACCTTTTTATATTGCTAATTAATTGTTTTTATATGTATGTTTTAGTATTGCTTTATTTTTAATATTATTTTTAATTGCAGTGAGCTACCCAGAGACATATTTTTGAGAGGGGCGACTGTATAAATTGAAATAATAAACACATAATTAAATAAATGGCAACAAGAGGTCTATAATGTAATGTTGGCTGAGCCAAGATGGAAAAGGATTTTGTCTCCTATGCAGAAAACAGAGATTCATGACATTTATATTAGCATTCATTAATTTTATCAACCTTTACTTAGTAAAGACTAATAAGTATGAAATGGAAGAACATATTTAGGAGGAAAGAAAGTAAGAGATAAAGGGAGAAATCTAGAAACACAAAAGATAAATAAAATAAAATAAAAATAGAAGCTTTACTCTGGTACTAGTGGACTCCTATCCACGGAATCCACATTTTCTACATTGTTGTAGAAAATCTTCAGTAAGGGAAATTTTGTGTTGGGTATGCATGCATACTGATTTGAGTGTAGGGAGAGGAGGATAGTTGACTGTGTTTTATTCCAGTTTCTGAGGACAAAGGAATATTTTTTCAAAGTCCATTTCTTATTTTTAGTCCTTCAAAAGATTTCAGCCTCAGAATTAGTACGGAATTATATATGATTCCAGAGGAAAGAGTTCTGATGTTGGAAATTTCAGTGGCTATTCTGACATCAGGAAAAAAAAAAATGCTTTATTAGGGTCATAGTTCCCTACTGCCTACTCTCCCAATTTTTTCTATTTGTTTGTTTTATTTTATTTTATTTATGTATTAGAATTTGTCAAACAAAAACGAGAACAAGAATAAAATAATAAAAATACAGTGACAGGGATGGTAGGCACGTTAGTGTTACTTAATCACACCCCTCTACAAACTACTTAAGTATGATGTAAGGTCCACAGAAGTCAAGTTGTGACTAAATCTGTGAAAATTTGTAGCTGAAACTCAGGTAGAGCAGAGGTGGCATTCAGTCAGTTCTGACAGATTCCAGAGAACCAGTAGTGGAAATTTTGAGTAGTTTGGAGAACTGGTAAATACCACCTCTGTTTGGCCCTGCCC
Organism: Laticauda colubrina; assembly: GCA_015471245.1. NCBI lineage: Eukaryota > Metazoa > Chordata > Lepidosauria > Squamata > Elapidae > Laticauda > Laticauda colubrina. The sequence goes on along the minus strand of BLBF01000002.1, from coordinate 92,833,546 downwards.
CCATCTATTTGCTGCCTCACAAGTCCCAGCTGATTGGAATCCCATCGGATAGGCTGAGTTTTCTTTTGTTGCCCTGCACAGGAGAACGGAGCTGGAAAGCAGATTAGTGGAGTGCAGAGGGAATGGGGATTTTACAGTATCCTTCCTCTGCCATGCCCACCAAGCCATGCCCACAGAACTGACAGGAAAAAAAAAATTCAATATCACCACTGAGGTGGAGCATTCCAGACTTTGACAACTCTATTACAGAAATCATATTTTTTACAGTCAAGTTTAGAACAATTCACATTGAGTTTAAAGCTGTTGTTAGCACACATATTACTGTGTTAAAACAAAAAAGTCACTTACAGGTAAAACATTACTACGTATATCATGATGTAGCTATGGGTCCAATGAGTTAAATGATGTAGATATGGGGCCAGTGGTTAGACATGTTCACTGAATGCATGTGGAGAAATATTTTGCAAACATATCTTATAGATGTTTTTTTTTTTTCAAAAGGTCCAGGCTTAATTGTTTTTTCAGTAACCATTCCCTGGATTGTGTGGCACTGCATTAAAAGGTGCTTCTCCACCAAATTATGAAGTTCTGGCCTTGTAGAGAAATTAGATCATTATAATGAGATTCTAATGCAAACGGTGGAAGTTTCTAATTCTCCCTCTTGCAGAATATTAGCTCAGGCACATGCCAAACGTTTGAGAATGTAAATGTTCAAGCAGTCTAGTTCCGAGAAATTAGTCACTGGGGGGAATTGTTCAAACAACCTCATGAGCCTGAAACATTGATATTGCCACCAATTAGGCTTCCTCCCTCTAGGTGCTCTGTAAATTTAGGGCATTACATTAATAATTCCAAAGTGTTTGTCAATGTTGCCAAATGCAATGTAGGAGAGGGCTATACTTCACTGTGTTTGGATACAAAAAAGTCCGCTGAAGATTGAACATTGTGGAAAAGAAGGAATAGTTGGGAGCCCCAAATCTCTCATTTGTTTAACATGGTGCTTTGTACCAGGCCCACTCATCTTGTTGAGTTGCTTTGCAGCAGCTCAGTACTCTTCTGACTTGTCAAATAGTAGGAAGAATTGGGGTTTTGCTTTCTTTTTGTATTTTTCAAGGTAAAACTATCCTGAAATGGAAGGACAGATAAAGCTTCAATACATATACACATACATACATACTGTTTCATATTAGCATTCTTGGAATACCCTCACCTGATTGGTCAAGAAGGACTGCATTGTGATTGGATGGAAGAATGACGGTGATTGGTCAGTAAAGAATCAAGATTCAGAAGGCTGTCATTGGGTAAGAGCCGCTGGCAAGCTCTATAAGAAGAGCTGCCATGGCTCACAGGTCCAGCACAGATCTATATCTTTCAATAAGGAGCTGAAGTTATGCTGGTCTTGAGACTCCTTTTCTCGCGCTTCTACACTGGCGATGAAGGTGGGATCCTGAGACAAAGAGACCAGTCGGGCACGTGGCAACCGAGCTGAACAACCGACGAGATGGCCAGCAGCAATTCGCCACCTGCAGCATTTGACCAGGCAACTGAGGACTGGGAATCATACATCGATCGATTCCTCATGTTCCTCGAGAGCAACAACTTGAAAGATGTGAACAACCACAGGAAGAGAGCTGTGTTCCTGACCCACTGCGGGCCAGCTGTATTCAAGATGGCCAAAGCATTGGCCAAGTCAGAAGACATAAAAGAGATGGCTTGGCCAGACCTAGACCGGCTACTTTGAAGCCACTATGCCCTGGCCGTTCCAAACCTGATCTGGAGACATGAGTTCTACCATCGGGATCAGAAGGATGGAGAGAGCATTGGGGGCTTCGTGGCAGCACAAAGAAACATTGGAGGTGCGTGCAGTTTCTCCAACATAGACGAGGCTCTGAGAGACTGTGTGGTCCTCAGTCTCAGAGATCCCATACTCCAGAGCAGACTAATGGCTTGGGCAGACATTACGGTTACCGAAGCCATTGCTGAAGCCACCACAGCTGAGGCCATGAAGAAATCAGCAGCCTAGATGTGACAAATGAACGCAAGGGCAAATAACTTTGGAGACCAACTCATCACCTGAGAAAAGAACCGAGGTTAGTCACAAAGCCACAACAGCACACCACGAGGACGTTGAATCTTCCCCCAATACTGAAGACGAGGAGGAGGAGATCCACAGAGTGCAAGCAGAGCGAGACCGATGGAGAGGTCGTAAGTCGGGTTTCCAGTGCGCTGGATGTGTGGCAACCACCCCCGCTCAGAGTGCCGGTTCTTAGATGCCATTTGCCGGTACTGTGAGAAATGGCGGCACTTCGCCAAGGTCTGCCAAAACAAATGAAACAACAGCCCAAGGCGACGTGACGACACGCCCCCCCAGGAACCGAGAAAAAATTACAGAGAACCGTTGGAGCCGCGAGAATCGAAGCAAGTGGCTCAGCGAAACCTGGCGACGAGAAGTGACACACCAAACAGTCACCATTGGGCACTCAGACAACTCTGATGCAAGAAAAGTGCATGTGCAGGTCAGCATCGAAGGCAGGCCATGCAGAATGGAAGTGGATTCCAGATCCTACCTCTCCATGGTATCCTGGGACATGATTAAGCAGTTAGTGCCCAGCTTACAAAAACAAGAGCTGGAGAGTCAAAAACTAACTATTAAGGACTATCAGGGGAACTGGATTCCCGTAATAGGAATTGGACATTTCCATGTTACGTTCAAAAAACATGGAAAAGTACTTCCACTAACAATTGTGGACAGATACCGCCCAAGCCTGCTGGGATTGGAGTGGTTCGCACCATTAGGAATCGAGGTGACAGGCATCAACTACGTCAAGGAAACAGACTGGGAGGAGGAACTCATGAAGGAATTCCAAGAAATTTTCGATGGACAATTAGGCAAGTACCAAGGGTCCCCAATATCATTTAATGTGAACCCCAATATTACTCCAATCCGTCTTAAACCAAGACAAGTTCCCTTTACGCTCAAGCCAAAAATAGATGAGCAACTAGACAAGCTCATCATGCAAGGGGTCCTGGAACCAATAGATCACACACAATGGGAGACCCCAATAGTCACCCCAATAAAACCAGACGGGTCAGTAAGAATTTGTGGGGACAACAAAGCGACCCTAAATAATGCACTGCAACAGAGTGCATACCCAGTTCCGGTGGTACAGCACCTCCTACACTCACTCAGGGGAGGAAGAGTCTTTGCGAAGCTCAATCTGGTGCAGGCTGCCAGTCAACACCGAGACTGCGGAAGTGCAAACCATCATGACCCACAGGGGGGCATTCCTGTGCAAAAAACGCCAATTCCGAGTCAGTGTGGCAACAGGGGTGTTCCAGAGCTTAATGGAACGGTTACTGTAAGGCATTAAAGGAATCATGCCATATTTTGATGATATCTTGGTAGCAGCCAAAGACAAAAGACAATTGGGAAGCCACCTCAGGGAAGTCCTGCAGAAATTTAAAAACACAGAAGTAAAAGTTAAAAAATGCCAGCTATGCACTGAAAAAGTTGAGTTTCTGGGATACTTAGTGGATAAAGATGGAATTCACCCCACCAAAAAAAAGATTAAAGCAATAAAGGAAGCCCCAAAACCTCAAAATAAGGCAGAGTTACAAGCTTTTCTGGGACTAATTAATTTTTACAATGTCTTTTTGCCACAAAAGGCAACGACAGTGGAACCTCTGCATAGGTTACTTGACAAGACATCCACATGGTCCTGGGGCAAGCGGGAGGAGGCTGCCTTCTGGAAGATAAAAGATCTCCTCACATCGGAATCAGTCATCATCCAGTACAGCGAAAGCCTACCACTAACGGTGACCTGTGATGCCTCTCCATTCGGCATCGGAGCTATACTGAGCCATACTCTGCCAGATGGGAGAGAAGCACCGATTGCATACTTCTCTGAGACATTATCAAAGGCAGAAAGAAATTATAGCCAGCCCGACAAGGAGGCACTAGCAGCGGTTACCGGCGTGAAGCGGTTTCATGAATATCTGTACGGTAGGAACTTCACCCTTATCACCGATCACAAACCACTCCTGGGGATCTTGGCAGGGAACAAGGCCACCCTCAACATCCTGTCACCCCAGATAACAAGGTGGTCTGAGTTCCTTGCCACCTACAACTACCAGTTAATACATCACCCCGGGAAAAGTATCTCGCACCCCAATGCATTAAGTTGATACCCCCTGCCAGATCCAGAGGATGACCCCACACCCACCACATCCACCCTGAAAATAGAGACACTGCCCATCCTGTCAACGACCATGTCAGACATTGCTAGAGAGACAAACAATGACGGGAAACTGGCACGGGTTTTGAGCTGGGTGGAAAAAGGATGGCCGGAAAAAGAGAGCAGTGACCAGTTTAAACCCTTCCACAACCAACAGACTAAACTATTTTCCCAAAAGTGTTGTATTTTATGGGGCGACAGAGTAGTGGTTCCAGACTCCTTACAAACAAGAATATTGTACATGTTGCACGAAAGACCCCTGGGCATTGTAAAGTTGAAATCCCTAGCCAGAAGCTACATGTGGTGGCCCGGGATAGACAAAACCATCAAAACATGGGTGGCAACATGTGACAAATGTCAAAGATCCAGACCAAACCCTCCCGCAGTACCAACCATCGAGTGGGAAACACCCAGGGGTGCATAGTCAAGGGTCCACATAGAATTTGTGGGACCCACAAAAGGGCACACCTTTTTAATCGCAGTAGACGCTTACTCCAACACCACGACAGAAGCGGTTATAAAGAAACTAAACAGACTTTTTGCCACCCATGGCCTACCTGACTTGATAGTATCTGACAACGGGCCACAATTCACAGTGTTGGCATTTGAATAATTTTTCGCTGAGCGGGGCATACGACATGCATTGACAGTGCCCGCTCATCTGACACCGAACTGGCGGGTGGAACGAATGGTCAGATACATGAAAGATGCTTTAGAAAAAATGGATGCAGGGAGCATACATGAGAAAATAAATAAAATATTAACAATACAACACATAACACCAAGTGCTAAAACCAATAAAAGCCCGGCAGACCTCCTGATGGGAAGAAAACTCCGATCCCATCTAGACAGACTGCACCCGACATACAATTCCAAAAATCCACCAGACTCATCCAGCCAGTACCGTACATTTAATCCGGGAGATACTGTCTCCGCCAAAAACTTTTCAGGGGACCCACTGTGGGTACCTGCAATAATAACCCAAGTGACAGGTCCCCGGTTCATACCGGCTGGAAACGGAGGATGGAAGGAATTGGAAACGACATGTCGATCAACTGAGATCACGAATAACTTCAAACAATGCCAAAAACACACAAACTTCATAAAAAGACATTAATAAAAAAACCAGAGGGGGGGGGGGAGAAACCCCAAACAATTACCAAAAGGAAGGAGAAAATCATCCAGCGGCACAACGGCAAACCGAACACGCCCAACCGACTCAATCCGAGCAGACAACCCATACACCAATAAAAAAAAAAAACCCCAACAATACTTACCAGCAAGCGAGGGCAGCAGAATGGTACCAGCAGAAGACGACCCACATGGAACCTCACCTGGACGAAACAGCCAAGCCAGTTCAACCATCCCAGAAAGACTGTCCGGGAACAGAGAAGGTGACAACTCAACCGAGCCCAGTAGACCGGGTGGGAGTTGCAGTGAAAGGCCTGACTCACCCTTCCAGGTGGTTCCACGCAGAAGAGCAGGAGCGACAAAGATCCCATCCGAACCAGCTGAAGACCACACAGCAACTGAGCTGCGTAGGTCAAGTAGGCAGGTTAAAAGCCCCACCTACCTATGCGACTACGTCACATAGGATGGACCAAACCAAGAGGGGAGGGGTGTTCCATGTTAGCATTCTTGGAATACCCTCACCTGATTGGTCAAGATGGACTGCACTGTGATTGGACAGAAGAAAGACGGTGATTGGTCAGTGAAGAATCAACCGCGATTGGCTGTGCCAATCACGGGAGATTCAGAAGGCTGTCATTGGGTAAGAGCCTCTGGCAAGCTCTATAAGAAGAGCTGCTGCGGCTCGCAGGTCCAGCACAGATCTATACCTTTCAATAAAGAGCTGAAGTTACGCTGGTCTTGAGTCTCCTTTTCCCGCGCTTCTACACATACATACATACATACATACATACATACATACATACATACATACATATGTCTTCGAGACAGTTTCAATTCCTAATAACTTGCTGAACTAGCTTCAGCAGTTTTCATGGCAAGATTTTCATAGTGGTTTGCCCCTGCCTTTTCCCTAGAACTGAGAGAGTGTGGCTGGCCCAAAGTACCTAACTGGCTTCGTATCTAAGGCAGGCCTTGTTTCAAAATCACACTGGCCAAATAGATTCAAAGCAACTGATATTGATTTTGGAATCCTCTCAGAAAACACTGATTAGAATTGTAGATTGTGTTGTATTTTATTTATTTAAAATGTTTACAAAGCTGCCCACCTTAAAACCCATTCTAACTCTGGTTTTATATGTATGAAGCAAGTTATATCAGTACAGACAGCAAAGGAAAGCAAATTGTTTGCTTCTGGTTGCTTTTGCTTCAGTCTTCTCCCTTAGCAGCTTCTCAGATTCTGGCATATCATGAAGATACTACTTTTAAAAGGGCAACAGAGTAACCATGTATAGTACTGAATTTTACAGTCATTAAAAAAGAAAAGATTTTTAAGTTACATGATGATGCAATACCAATATGTTATTCTCTCTGCTCTAAAAATAGTTGTACCCTCTGTATGTGTGTGTGTGTTTGTGTGTGTGTGTGTAAGGGGCTATTTTGAATAATAACCATTTGCATTTTTGTTTTATAAACAGAATAAAAGGAATTTTAAGGAGGAATTAAAAAAATAAATGTGTGAAAAAAGGATATGATGGCTATCATTTTTTGTTGCATGACTACAATTTAAACAATCAATTTAACAATCAATTGTATAATAATCATACAATTTAAAAACAATCCAATGGAAAATAGTGATTATGTGAGAAAGCTTTCTTCTTTCTTTTCTTCAGCAGTTCAGTCTCTTCCTCCACTCACCTGCAGGTCGGCCATTCAAAGCATCATTCATACAAAGTTAATTTGAAAAGTTTGGAAGGAGAGATAAAAAATGTCTTTTGAAAAAGATGAAAACAGCAACCAGGGTATATAGATGCAGTATATTAGGCACATGTTATTGGTCCACAGAGTCAGTTCAGTGAAATGATCATATATGATTCCAAGGATAATGGGCAGAAAGTATTTTCCGCAAAGGTTAAAGTATTGCCATTGCTCATGATTACTTGAATTATTTCAGAACAAAGTCAGTCCAGGATATTTACAGGAAATATGTTGCATCAATGCCATTCAGTATTTCCATCTATCTTGGGTTTTCAAGTCTGAATGAAAATATGATTCTGCCTTAAGGCTAGGTCCCACTGGCCGACGGATGCAAAACGTATGCAAAAAGGAGACAGTGGACGAGCAAAATTTCAGGGGTGGCTCCATCCATTCTCATCTGCTCTCAAAAGTGGCAAAAAATTTACATAAACAGAACAGAAAAGAATGGAAAGGAACGGACGGGGGTAGTATGTAGTGAGGATGTTAAGCGGATGTTCGTAGGAAGCCTAGCAGATGACAGCGGATGGAACTGGATGACACATCTGAAGGGCTTCCAGGGGAGAATTGCGAAGTGGACGCATAGCAGAAGGAGCGGATGCATAGCGGATGACGCGGATGCATCACGGACGCCTACAGGATGCATAGCAGATGCATAGCAGATGCATAGCAGATGAATAGCAGATGCAAAGCATTCACTACGCATGTGGGGAGTATGAATTGCGTCAGCTCCGCGGAAATAAAGGGATGCAGCTCGCAAGCAGTCAGCATTCAGAGGAAAGACGTGCTGCCACAGACATCTTCAAATAACACCATGGTTCGTCAGTCAGGGAAGAAGAGAAAGCCTGTGTCTACTCCTGCCAGCTCTGGCAAGAAGGACAGAACCACCATCCCACCCCCTGGCACTGACTCTGAAGCTACTGGTGCTTCTGCTGCTGGTGGTGCTGCTGCTGGTGTTGCTGGTGCTGCTGCTGGTGGTGGTGCTGCTGGTGGTGGTGCTGCTGTTGGTGGTGCTGGTGTTGCTGGTGCTTGTGTTTCTCCTGCTGCTGCTGCTGTTGCTGCTACTGCTACTGCTGCTGCTGTGGTGGATCAGCCCCAAGGCCCTGAAAGCCCTGCTGCTCAAGCCCCTGAAGGCCCTGCTGCTCAAGCCCCTGCCAGAGGGAGGAAGAGGCAAGGGAAGGAGAAGGGAGAAAGGAAACAGTACACCCTTTCCAAGGACCATGAGGAGGAGGTGCTGGAATGGCTGAGGGAGAATGAGTACCTGTGGAGAAAGGGCTACAGACTCTATCGCGACACCAAGAGGAAGCAGGCAGCTTGGAGAGACAAGGCAGAGAGCCTGGGCTACACTTCAGAACTACTCCTGGGATGGTGGAAGCACATGCACACATGGTATGGCAAGCTAAAGCTGAAGAAATCTGGCCAGGCTGCTGTCAAGCTCACTGACCGGGAGATATACGTCATGGCCAAGTGCAGTTTCCTGGAGGGTGACGTCCGTCACCGAGGAGCAGCCCCTCTAACAACCCTTTCCCTCAGACAGCCCACAGACAGCCAGTCCTCCTCCAGCCAGGAGACAGCTACCGTGTCCAGGCAGGTGTCTTCAGAGGGCCCCACAGCAGAGACCCCCCGACAGCTGCACTCCCCATGCCAGAGGATGTGGAGGATCCCCTTTTACAAATGGAGGAAGAAGCGGCAGCCACCAGAGACCAACCCACACCCATCCCCCAACTCCACCTACACAGAAAGCAGGCAGAGAGGCAGACTGGAGGGCCAGAGCCACACTGTCCTGTTGGAGATCAGGGACACAATCAAAACCAGCACAGATCTACTCTCTCAGCTGGTCCACAACGACATACCATCCTAGGTATTGTGCACTTCTGCACAACCCTCCAGGCCCAGCTGAACCTGCTCCGAACCAGTCCAGGTCTGCTCCTCCACCCCAGGCAATGTCACAGCCCTTCCACGGCTTTCAGCAGCCCCTCACCTACCAAGGCTACAACTACCAGGACTTCCCACAGCAGAGGCAGCCCTTCCCAGTTGAGGCCCAGGTTCATCGCATGCCACAGATGCCTCACCTCACCCAGCTGAAGACCAGACAGCCCCACTACACTCCTCCTTCCTCCACCCCACAGCCAAGCCATTCCTCAGAACATCTGTCATCAGTCTTGGGCCTGACATCCCAGGTCCTTGATGAAGGGCATCTCAACCTCACGGGACTGAGTCAGCTCTCTGAGAGCTTCCTGAACACACCATCCCCTGTTGTACTCTCGGGGCCAAGCACCCCAATAGTTGTGGGATGGGTAAGGAAAGTTGTGGGATGGGTAAGGATAGCTGTGGGATAGATAAACCTTCAGTGCAAGCATTATGGGACTTTATGGTCCACCCTCCAAGCTGCCACACATATGGCCCTTTTTTATCAATAACAATTTATTCATTGATCAACACATTTCAAAATAAAAAAAACTCTTTATTAATACACTATTAATTGAAGGACCACTCAACATACATGGCACAATCTCATCAGTGTGATGAGACAGGCTCAAGGAAACATCCATTAACCACCTACCATCCTGTCTTGACACTCCACTGCTCCAGCTGGGGAGTTGCACCAGTGTCTCAGTAGGTTGCGCTGCTTCTTCCCTTCGCCTGAAGCTCTGTTGGGGCCTTGTACATCCACAGTGTCTATGAGGTTTCGTCCTTGCCTCCATTCACCAGGCTCCATGTCCCCATTCCCTTGTTGACGGTCCACAAGCCTGTTCTGTAACACTGGGTAGCGGATGTGCATGAGATTGTGCAGGATGCAGCAAGCTTCCACAATGCTCCTCACAGTCCCTGGGTGATGCTGCATGGTGGTGAGAAGTACCTGGAACCTGTTGGCCAGGATGCCAAAGGCGTTCTCCACCACCCGTCTTGCCCTGGACAGCCTATAATGGAAGATCCTCTCTTCACGGGTGAGGTATCTTGAAGTGTAGGGCTTCATGAGGTAGGTTCTGAGGGAGAAGGCGTCATCACTCATGATGAAGTAGGGCACATCTTGTGTATCATTGGGTAGGGTGTCTGGATCTGGAAAACCCATGATAATTTGTGTTCCAGCCCATCCTTGAGATCACTGGCATTGTATACCTGGCTATCTGAAGCTGACCCGTTGCCTGAAGCATCGATGTACATGAACTTGTAGTCAGCATCAACTATGGCAAAGAGAATGATACTGAAGAAGCCCTTGTAGTTGTAATAAGAGGACCCTGAGTTGGCTGGAGCTTTGCAGGCCACGTGCTTCCCATCTATGGCTCCAACGGTATGGGGAAAGTTCCACCTCTGATACCACTGTTCTGCAACTTTCCTCCAGCCTTCTTCAGTGGTAATACAATGGAGGAGCTCCTCCATGTATTCTTCGATGATGGCCTGCAGCATTTCTCTGACCACTTTGCTGATGCTGTTGTGTGGCACCCTCCATGCATACTGCATGTTTCTATATGTGGTTCCAGAGGCCAGGTGGTGCAGAGTCAGTGCCACCTTCAGTCCAGGGTCCAGGTTGGCATGGAAGTTGGTGCTCGGCTTGGTTAACCTGGGTCTCAGATGCTCTACAAGTTCATCAAACATGGCTGGTGGCATCCTCATGAAGTGATGGAATGCACGAGGGTCTTCATTCCTCAGCTCCACCATCAACTGGTCATACAGTTCAAACTCCACTCTTCTCCCGATCCATCGTCGGACCCACACAGCTCTTGAATGTCTCCTTCTTCTCCTTGCATAGAAAAGGTGAAACAGTTTGAATAGGGCTTGGTTCTGGTGATGAATGATCGCAGCTACCATAAGGACTGTGTTATGATCCATGGTGGAGAACAATTGATGATGTGGAAGAGCAAGACCAAGGGTGAAGAGGTCTGTACACCACGGCTGCTGGGCTCATACTGAGATCCAGGTGATTTTCTTCCCCTTTTTATAGAAAATATTGGTTTTCCACTAGGTGTCCTTCCACATACTCTAGGCATACTCCAGACATCCTAAATATCTGAGATACATCCCATATACAAATGTTTTGTCCATTTTAATGCTTTATATACGAGATGCATCCGCTTACATCCTTTCTATTTCTGTGCTACTAACGCTGTGTGGACGTTCCATGTACCTTTCGCTTTCTCCCTCTTTCCGTTTTCAGCTGCAGTGGATGTGAGTTGCGAGGATGTCCAGTGGATGCCGAGAGGATACAGTGGACATTTAACTGATGACAACGGACAGAGAACATTTGTTGCCCGTATGTACATCCATTGCGGATGTACATTGTACACGGCGGAAAGTTCATCCATTCACAAAGTTTTATGCAGCTCAAAACTTCTTTTGCAGATGAAATCTCAGTGGACAGATGCTCGATGGATAGAGTGTATGAAACACGTATGCAGTGAGTACACAACGAATGCATCGTGTTTTCAATGGATGGCAAGCTTTTTTGTCCATTTTATATCCTCTTTGCATCCATTGGTGCAGTGGGACATGGGCTTTATATTACGCATGAATTACAGTAACATTTATCTGGCATGGTATAAATTGTCAATATATGACAAGAGGAAGGGCCATGAGCCCCTCAACTTGCATGACATAGGACATTGATCTACTATATATTTATTCAATGTGTGCAATTTATATAACTCCAATGTTTTGCCCTCTCCCCATTTCAAAACTTAATAACTTATTTCTGAATCCTTTCAGTGGAAGCTATTTTTCCACTTTTTATAATGTCTCTTGACTTTTTATACTTAAAATAGTTTCGCTTTGTATTTTAAATTGGCCATTGGTATAGACTTTCAAAAATTTTTAGTTTGGGAAATCTGTGTTCTAGCATTATGTGTGAGCATTATATATGAACTTGACCAATTTGTATTTGGCCAGAATCACATTTTTCTGTACTGCCCAAAGGCCATGACCTCAGTTTTTGTTTCTGATAGGGCCTCATTTTTAATACCACATTGGAGCCGTGGTGGGTCCAGAAATAACAGCATCTGTTGAATTTGATTGATCTGGATGAGCAGTTTGATAAATTTAGGAAAAACAACCTGAAGTTTCAATAATTTGAAGAATTAAAATTAGAATGCACTTGTCCCTATTTAGAGGTTAGGTACATTGAAAAATTGGGTCCTTTCTTGATCTTTCTTTTAGAATAATCAATCTCCAGGGATCTGTCTTTCCAGCAAGGGCAATTCTTCATGGCTCCAGATAATTTCCCCTGCATTTTATCTCTGCCAGTCGTCATTCAATTTTATAAAGTAGAATGCACTTTAAAATTTATTTTAAGAAAAAAATGAGAAATTCTTGAAGAAATGTTCATGCCCTGCATGTGTCATTCTTAGTTTCTTTAGCTTGAATATGATTAAGGACTCTGTATCAGTATTTTATCTCTTATTAAAAAATCATCTGTGCAATTATTTACAACTGTAAACCTAGCTAACTAACTAACCCTTATCCTTCCAGAATTTCCTCATCAAAATCCTACAGAATGATATTATGATAAAATGCCATCATTGGTTTTCTTATGCTTTTACTAAGTTGGATTCTTAAATCTGGTGTGTTCCTACAACCTGCATAGCTTTAAAAAAAACCTACCTTCAAATAGATCTTTCAACTGTATTGGGTTCAGTTCCTGTCATTCTCAGCTACCATACTTGGATAACATTATTGAAACTATTATTCAGTGTAACTGAAGATTGGAGAGATGTCATTGCATTCAAGCTCAGTTCAATAATTAAAAAGTATAGTCAAATTTGCCAGCAACCATTGTCTCTCAAAATCATAAATCTGAATGCTATATAAAAACATAATTCTCATAATTCTCTCTCTTTATCTTTCTCTCTCTGTCCCCCCTCCCCCCTGTGCTTTATTTCTTCTTTCTCATTTGGTTGGGTGAATTGTCTTTCTTTCCTAAAGAAAAAAAAGTGGATAGTTAAATATTTGAAAGTTAGTTGATGCTTTCCTTTGCTCAAAAAACCACCCTACTTTGATGCATGGGTGCAGTCCAATAAAGTTAAAAAAAAAAAAAAGCAAAACTGTGAAAGTCAAGGTTTATTATTGCTCAAAATTTATATCTGATTGTATCTTTATTTAATGCTATACTTCTAAGATGCACTAAATAATTATCAAGATTCTATGAGCATTGGCATTATTGAGCTGTTCTCTCCTGTTACAGACATCCACACAAATACTTCTAATACTCACTTTCTTTCAGAGGTGCACTACTAGGCTTACACACTCAAATATTTATGCAAATAGACTCTCTTGTAATCGCTTTGGCAACTTCTAGATTTCAGCTTGGATAATTATTTAACGGGTAAAATTACATTAAACAACAGTAGAAATGGAAACAAAAACTGCATAATTGATATAAATATCTATAAGAAAAAGTTTACTGCATTTTTGTTAGGATTTCTCATTATTATAGGTTATTAAACAGTGATGTGTCAAATAGTTCACATCTGAAATTTGCAGTTTGACAGTTCTCTGAAGTGTACCAGGATGAAGTTCTAAGTTGCCAAATAAAAAATAATTGTAAGGTATAGGGTTACATAATTGGAATATGCTGTGGTTAGACTGAAAAAAAAATATTCCTTTCATATATCCCTCTAATGAAGGAGACACAGACTGCCTTCTCTTTCATCACGAGTTTAATGCTAAAACAGTTGCCTTTATTATCAGATTTTCAACATAAACAGATCAGACTTGGCAGATTGGATTTATATTGGACTTCTGTAAAACTGCTGTATGATTAAGGCTCCTTAAAGATCTCAGTCTTTGTCAGTTCCCATCTGAACTGATCAATATCACCAGGCCTAATATGTAGAGCAGAAGGCAGTTAGTTAACCTGCAGGTTTTGCAATCCCAGTGCACTTCTCCAGCCCACAAGCTATCAAATTCTTCATCCAAGCAAAGTGTTCTCCACTGAAGTAAAATATAATAATAAAGTGGCATTTTTGTCACTCTTGTTTCCCTAATTGAGCTAATTTACCTTGCATATTGGTTGGGTCAAGCATGCTTGTAGGCTGCCTTTGTCTTATTGATTGTCATGTCGTACAACCCTGAGCCTAAATCAGTGTTCCTATTGTGAATCAGTTCTGATAAGAGCAGTATTTTTTATGTTTCATTCTGGCACCCTGGTTTAATATTTCTTGTTCTGTCTTCCCTTCAAATAATCAGAATGAATGAAACAGCACACTAAAAAAGCTCTGGTGGAGGAAAACAGATAACATGTTGCTCTCAAACAGAACAGTTACAAATGTAATCTTGCAGAAAAAATATATTTAAAAGTTGGTTGGAATTTTTGCCATTTGAACAGACAGGAACTAGTATGCTGGCATATTTCAAAGATCTCTGAAGCATAGTATGGTATTAAGGCTCGTCTTTATGGCTAAGATTAAATGGAGTCCACCAATACTTCAGCTTTGAGAAAAGTATGTTTATACCAACTGTATTAGCCCCATTAGTGATACCTATTCTGCGGTGAAGTGGGGAGATTCTGTCCTTACTTATTATTATTACCTTTATTGTCAGAGTACAACATGTATACAATGAGATACAATGAGATACAGGCTGAGCCTGCCTTTGTGCACACCCCCAACCTTACCTATTGCAGGTGAAACTAAGGAAAGAGAATAGTCAGTTCACCCATATTCATTGCTCCCCCCACATGAGTGTTGCAGAGGTCCAGGAAAACATCAAAATACATTGCTTTACCTGGAAAAAGATACAGTTGCTTTAACAATTAAAAAAGACATGCTGCATATACACTTTCAAACTTTCTAAAGCACCTTTTTTGAAAGATGTACAGCAGAGTAGATAACTCAAGTGCATAATAATCCATGTGAACATTTCTTAGTAAGTCAACTTATTACTCATTCAACTATTTAAGTACATTCAGAAAGTCACAGTGGCAGATATAACATTCCCTCCAATTTTTTCCTATATAAATAACTCTGTAAGGTAGTTTGAAAGATTTCATGGCTGATAGTACACTAGAATCTTGGTCTCTCCACTTGTAGATCAACCTTAACTAATTGTAACTCAATCTTACCAAATATATCATATTCTTCTGACAATACAGAATTCATATACAGAAATCCTATATGAAGATGTAGATTTTTTTTAGGTACCTCATATATTTCAAGGTGGAAATGGTATTGTGAGCATCTGCTTACTTGATATAACTTTGTGTGGAGACTTGGAAATGCTACATGAAAATCAAATAGATGAAACAAAGAAAACAACTAAAGTGTAGTCATTTTAATGACTACAGTAGCATAATTCGTAAGATATATTGTTAAAGAAAGAAAAAAACTGAAGATGAATTTAACAAAGCAGTGATAAGCTGTAATGCTAATTTTCATTATTATTATGGTCTCCCAAAATTATCAAGGTTAGCATTCCATAGAGATTTAAAGGATGGGTTCTCAGTATGGAAACTCAGACATTATTGCCTATCCATGACAATTTACAAGACTGAACACATTATTTTTCTCCATCTAAACTGACAACAATGAAAAACTTGATAGATTTGATATAAAAACATGTATGAGTACGGACTGAATAGACACAATATCAAACATAATTCTGTCCTTCTCATTCTGCCCAAAATTTACTAGCCCAAAAACAGAGACAGAAAACTCATCAACTTTGCAGCTATTATTGACTGAAAGCTTCTGAACATTCATCCACAATGTCATATCAAAAGTCTATCTGTCACAGCCAGTGACATGAAACAGTTGTAAAGAAATAAATAAGAAATCCATTGTAATCCCCCCACGATTGTCCCTTGGGAAATATTTATTGCTGGCTTTAAAATACAGTAAAATAAAGTTAGTGATTGATCATTGGATAAGATATTAACATTCCAAGACTTACAAAAGTCTGTTTCTGTCACCTTGCCATGTTTCTGTGAGAGCCATTCGCATTATTGAGGTGTTGCAGGCATTTTTTGTGTGACAGCAAGTTTTGTGCAAAGGTGAAATGCAACTGATTAGAAACTGAGAGTCTGTGAGCTTAGTTTCTATAGACCAGTCACTCTCTTGCAGCCCTAGCAAGGAGGCCAACCCTTTTTAAAATGTTGCCAAGAAAATTATATGGACTTATCTAAATAATTGCCAGGAGGCAAGACTGATTTGAAGGCATAAAGCATAACATAACACCATAACAAAATAATTGCATATCATTAAAAGTGTGAATTAAATGCATAGCAAGATAGCATGTGTCTATATACCTATGTATAGATCATCTAAACAAAAAAGGTGCTGCAATCTCATGACAGCTCACATGGCTAATTTCATCAGAAGGCTAGATAGACTTTTTTTTCTGAAATCCCAAAGAAGAACACTTGAAATATACAAGAACATTAACATCAGACAACTTTCCATTTTCTTGCTATGCCTCTTAAAGGAATACATAGATTCATAGCCAACAAGAAAGTTATTGTAGAACAGTTTCCATGCTTTCTGATCCCCTTTTCAGTATGTCATGGAAGAGAGTGGAAATATTTGCTTCTGTCCTGAGATCATATTGTAAACCAAGCACTGAAATGAATACTTCTAATTTTTTATTCTAGAGGACAGAATTGGAAGCAAACTCATGTAATCTAATTTGAACACTTCTTTTATGTCTCAACAAAACCGTCAAGGATACTTTGCCAGAGAACTCTCCCTCCTCTCATTCCAGTTCTGATCAATGTATTCTGCAAATAGATGCATATGTACATCTTTGTGGAGATCCGGTAATCCTCACTTAATGACCCTAATTGGAACTTGAATTTCTGTTGCTAAGTAAAGAAGCAAAACATCACATGGCCATATTGTTTAGTGACAGCAGTTCCAGAAGTTCCAGTTGTGGTTATTAGGTGAGGACCTCAAACAGTCCTCCACAACTGCCTTTGCTTCAGCTTCTCCCATCTGCCCATCTACTCCCATCCCTGCCTTTTTAGCCACCCTACATTCTGCCACTGTCTACCTCTGCAACACCCTGCCATCTCTAGTTGACCTTGTTTGTCTTTTCCTCCCACTGCTGATGAGGCAGACCCAGCTGCCGGCCCTTTGTGATGACTCAAATATCATCATGTATGCACCATACATATTTATCCTTTGTTTTAGTTTTCCTTTTTGAATAATACTGTAAGTCCTATATAAAAATATTGAAGCTTTTAGGAAATCACATTTTGAGTTGATTCAACATCCATAACTGCTTTACACCTACAGTGACATATTTGTAACTGCATTTTTAATGAGTTTTAGGTTCTTAAATTTTGGAGTCATGTGATTTATACAACCAGATGAATATACATGAATTTCTTAGGGATTTGCTGCAATTTTATTATATACCTTCAGATTTGGAAAATTGCTCTCTGCCAGGCTAATATAAAGCATTATTGCAAACTAGCAGTGGATGCAGATTTTGGCAGTCCAGAGGTCATCAAAATGATAAACTTTGATCAGCTTAAAACACCATGTCATCTGATGTGCTTATAGAAGTAATGTGTGCTCAGGTTTCCTCTTTTCCTTGAACTGTGATGATAGGGAACCAGGTTTAGCATGTACAATATATTCTTCTGATGAAGTATAGAAGTATTTTTCACAAGAAATAAATCTTTATATGCAGTTGAAGCCTACATGTATGGTTATCAGATATCTGAATAGACAAAGAAGAATTCAGGCAATTGGAAAGGAGGACAAATGCTGGGAACTAATTGTTTAAGTTGGCATCCACAAGTGAAAATCTGCAAAAAAAAAGAAGTGTACTCAGGTACTCAGGTTTTTGAAATTACTTTTCTCCAGAATCATAAATACGTTTTTTTCAATCCCAGGAATGTGCTAGAGTTGGTTAGAGGCAAAAGTCTTCAGCATGCAATGGATTAAAGTCTTGTCAATTTCAGGCAGTAATGCAATCTGGCTATAGGGTCCTAATCATGGTTTTAGAGTAGACCTTGTTAACTTGTGGTTAGTGTTTATTCGGGAAGTGCTACACTGCAAAAAAAAGTGCTTAGAAAAAGATACGAAAAAATCTGGTCAATATTTAATGTTAAAGTTATGCCAGTCAGACAAAGGACACAATGATAAAAAGGAGAGTATGTCCTCCCTTTGTTGGGCATCTGATAACTCAAGTTTAAACACCGTATGCATTATGCACAATGATTTTGTCTATATTTCTTTTTGTTTTCCATAGAATGTGCATGCCATTAAGTCTGAATGAACCAACAAGATGTATGGTCTTGAAATACATTTCAAAACCAATAGTTACTTCCTGAAATATCTCGTGATATTACTATTTGTATATCAAAGTGTGTTCATATTTGTGTGCATTCACCAATTTCTTGATTTTCCTGTTAAAATTATTTTAACTCACTAGTAATACAGTCAATATTTATGTTATTCTCAGAAGATAAAAACTGGACACTTTTTAGCACAAAGAGATTTTGTTTCTTCTAAGGATGTATTTTTTGTCTCATTAAATGTTAAAAGTTGAATATCAATATATTTCTTAGAAGATTATCTTGAAACAGACATTTGAAAAGTGGTAAATTAACAGAGAAGACAATATAAAATACAGTGTAAGATGAAGAAGTAACACCATTACTTTTATTTCAAGATAGAATCATAAGTCGGAAAAGTGCACTCCTTAAATTCCTTGTTTTCTTTTCTTGTAGCCACATATACTGCTGATTCTCATTCAGTTTGCCATCAGTCATTATTCCAAGATATTATTTATTGGTACCAAGCTGGGTATTCCCTATCTTACATCAATCCAATTGTTTACCATTCCAATATATTTTTCACTGGTTACCAAGCTGGGTGTTCTCAATCTTACATCCATCCATTTTCTTACTATTTCCTCAGTGCAAAATGTGGCAATTATCTCTGTTAACTTTCATCCTATTGTTTTCAATCTTTTGCTCTAACATATGATCCTTTGCCTTTTGATAACTTACAAAGTCTTCTAGACTCTTCAAATTATTTTCATACCAAAATAACAGGGATGTGGACAGGCTTCAATGAGAGTTGGATGGCGCTTCAGGTCACTAGTAGAAAACTCTAAATACATTTTTTGAATCCAAGTGGAAAATTGGTGGTGTTTTGAATCCAGTAGCTGCCAAGTGCTTTGCAAAGTTAATGGCTTCTGTCCTCCTTCTGGAGTTGT
This sequence comes from Laticauda colubrina, assembly GCA_015471245.1. Taxonomy (NCBI): domain Eukaryota; kingdom Metazoa; phylum Chordata; class Lepidosauria; order Squamata; family Elapidae; genus Laticauda; species Laticauda colubrina. Next base: position 92,814,272 of record BLBF01000002.1, on the reverse strand, counting down.
TACCAACAATATGCAACATTGAGACTTCACTACTGTGTGGGGGAGTTGGATTTTCCATTTGCTATAAAGCCAGTTGCTCTAAAAATGCAAGGTTATGGCTTGAACTCAGAAGGAAGGGAAGAGATGTATTTTTTCAAGAGGTGCATAACAAAGATAAAGGAAAAGGGAGTGTGGACAGGTGGACACCCTTTCAATGTAGAAAGAGCTGAGTGACAGGTGTATCATAGAAGACATATTGCTAAGACAAGGAATAAGTCTAAGACAGAGCTAAAAGAAGACTTGTTAAAAGTCTTTTAGGATGCCTATTAGTTAACTTTTAGGAACAGGGTTAAAGTAGAGCCAATACTTGTTAGATAACTTTTAAAGTATTTATTAGTTAAGACTTAGAAATAGGCATGGAGCCAATAGAGACCCCTTAGATCAGTCCCTGGTCCATGGACTGGCATCGGTCCATGGCATGCCAGCAACCAGGCCAGGCATACAAGCAAAGCCCCATCTGTTATAAGAAAGCAGCACACAAACCCACACATGCTCAGTCCATGGAAAAACTTTCTCCATGGAAGTAGTCCCTGGTGCCCAAGAGGTTGGGAGACATTGCTTTAGATAACTTTTAGAATGCCTATTAGTAATAGCAATAGCAGTTAGACTTATATACAGTTTCATGGTGCTTTACAACCCTTTCTAAGTGGTTTAATGGAGTCAGCATATTGCCCCCAACAATCTGGGTCCTCATTTAGCCACCTCAAAAAGGTGAAAGGATGAGTCATTCTTAAGTTGGTGAGATCTGAACGGCCAAACTGCTGACAGGCGGTGATCAGCAGAAGTAGCCTGCAGTACTAACCACTGTACTATTAGACAATGTTTCTTTATCCTGCCTTGAAAAACTGTATAAAGCCTGTATAAAAACTGTATAAATTTTGCTGGCTGGGACCTCTTTTGCTGAAGTGCTTCAATAAAAGGAAACACAACCTGTACCTTTTATCTGGTGTTCTTTATTGGCTTCATCATCAGGCTCAAATCCAAATTGGAGATACCAATCTGGGGGTTTGTCCTGAATGGTGAAAATGTCTCTCTAAGATTGACACAAATAGGTGGCCAATGAGGTTTATTGGCTTGCTAAGCTCTTTCCAGATCAATGCTAACCTTGTTTTGGGCTTCATCCTGGATAACCCTCAGATTAATATTCAGAGATACTGGTCTCTTTACTGCTTGAAGAATGGGCATGGGAGTAAGTCTAATGCCAGTTTGTCTGTGGTCTTGTACCTCAGTGTGTCAGAATGCTTTTGCCTCCTCTACACGATGGACTGTACAATATGTGCAGAGGAGGCCGAAGCATTCTGAATATGGTCAGCAAATTACAATGCTGACAAAAGTGACTTCTTAAGGCAGAGGTCTCTAAACTTCTCTTTGAAAGACATAGAAGAAGAATGTTTATGATAAATATATTATGGTGAGGTCCTTGAAGCTTCTTACTGAATTTGTGGTCTCTAAGTCCAATAATATTTCAGCTAACTCTATCCTCCTCTATTAAAAAATAAAATAAAGACATGTTGATGCTTCTCTATTAATTAGTAATGGATTTTTTTTTCAGATTGAATCTTGAAATAATTTCAATGTCTGTTTGCTCTCTAATGTCAAATTACTAACCTGATTTGATTTGTGCATTCTTTGAATCTCAGATCTTCAATTCAAATTAGACTGTGTTGAATGGCACAGCCTTATTGCGCATGCATATTTAAAATTGTGATCTTAATTTCATTTAAGGAACAAAATTAAATCAGCAGGGGCATGAAGGTCTCTTACTTTTGTTGTCAATTTACTTACATTACTTACATTCATTAAATACTTTATAAATAATGACAGGCTTTTGAATAATTCTCCCCCTCCTATGTTGATACTTCAATTCAAATGGGTCTATAATGGGTCTAAAGAGGCTTGGTCAATCCATTACTGTGTTAGAATGCCCAGAGGATAGCTGATCGGAAAGGCAAACAAATCACTCAATTAATCTTAGCCACTATTAATTACTATTATTTCATTATTGATTTTCTTAAGAGGCTGGATCTGAAAGGTCTGCATTATTAAAGAAATAGAGTGAAGCCAAGAGAACTTGGGATAGGATATAATTATAAATATTTTATTTATTTATTTAATCATACAAGTGTTCTTGACTTTTCAAGATATGGAAGACATCATGTGTCTTTTCTGTCAGTCAAAGTCTACATTTGGTGGGTTTCCCTGTCTCAGCTGTGCTTAATGCATAAAAGTTGAGCATGGCTGTGGGAAGAAACTCTGCAACCTCAAAGCTGATATGTCCCTCAACCCCTTTCATATTGTTATGCAATTTCACATGAATGATACATTGGGAGAAGGAATTTTGGGAGTAGCTCAAGCAATAACAAAAGATAAGTTTGATTTCTCAAAGACCTGTACATAAATATTCCAACTGTCCAGCAAGATACTTACAAAAACCTATAAGCAAGGCCATACAGGCAATAATTCTCAAAGTTATATCAGCATTTGCCTCTGATTGTGTGATCCTATCCATCTAACTCTTCTGACTAATAGGCCATTAAGAAAATGTTTCTCCATGATTTTGTCCAATGTTTCAAAAATGGTATTTGAAGCTCCGTCCTTCCCAATGCTGGCCAATTAGAATAGAATACATTTTTTTTATTAGCCAAATGTGATTGGACCCACAAACAATTTGTCTCTGACACATAAACTGTGTAAATGCAAGCAACAAGTGATAAATAATTATCATAATCATTAAATACAATCATCCTAAATCATAAGACACAACACTCAGTGATAGTCATAAGATATTAAATAAAAGAGGGAGAAGGCGGAGCTTCGTCTCGGTGCTACAGCTGAGATCTCGGGGCTCTGAGATCTCAGCTGATATTTTCACCCCTGGTCGGTCCTAATGGACCTAAACCGTCCCGTAGAGACGGGGATTGTGAAGGGCACCGTCCCAGGATCCCAAAGATATCGCAAATCTCTGGTTTGATCCGGGAGAAGCCCTTTTGCTAGTGGTGGAAAGGCAGCCTCCAAAGCTGCTGAAGTCGGGACAGCTCCGAAAAGAAAGTGGCTGGAGCGAGGGTGTGTCGGCTGGGTGAGAAATTTCTTTTGTATTGCAAATTGGCTGAGACCTGAAAGGATATCCTGAACAAAGAAGAAACCTGTGGCTTTATTTTTGTCTGACTGGAATCTGGTTGAGCGGCGTTTTTTAAGTGATGTCAAATTGAGGCTTGGATTCTTTCCTTACTATTTTTTTTTCTCTTTTCTGAGGACTTTAATGTGACTTTGTAGGTAACCAGATTGAATTTTTTCTTATATATATTTTTATGCTTCTTTTGATTTTTTAATTTTCTTTAGGATAGAGGCCCCCTTTGTTTCTTCTGAGTTTTGTATACATTACTCTTTTTTCTGGCTGAGGGGGGGAAAGTATTAAGAGATCTTGCAACACTGCCAACTAGAGGCTTGAAAGTACTTTATTTGAATTGGGGAGAAATGTATAAACACTCCTTCTCAAGGACATTTTAATGTGATAAGATGGAGGGAGAGCACAGAAAAATATTATTACAGGTGTTTTCCTGGACTCTTATCAATATTTCAACACTTGAGGCTTGGCTTTGAAGCTGCTGGAGAAGAGAGTCATAATAAGAGCCTTGGATAAATAAATAAAGTGCAGTGTGCAGTCCATATATATCCTTTTTCTTCTTTGTTTTTTTGGGCCTTTTTATTATTGGATTTTTCCATTTTGGATCATAATTGACTACTCTATCAGATGGATTGAAGGTTAAAAAGAATTTGAAGTTTTTTGAAGCATTAAAATGAAAAAAAAAGTGAGAAAAAGAAGAAAGTGTTAAATGAAATAGACTGTGTGTATTTGGATTGTTTGGTGACTTTGGGACTTTTGGAAACTCTTATTTGAATGATTAAAATCATTTGGGTCGTTTAAATTTTTTCTTTTTTTTACAATGGCATTACTTATGGATGAACTGAAAATGGAATTTATAAAATATAATCAAGAGAAACAAGAAGGGAAGGATTCTTTTGGCTCTATTTTTCATTTTTTAGAAATGGCAATTTCTACATATGAGAAACTACAAGAACAAGAAGATTGGGATGAAGAAGAAACCATCCTTAATGAACAAGCAACTTTATTTGGGGAAGAAAGGGGAAAGAGGAGAAAGAGAATGGAGAATTTAAGACTTAAAAAAACAACCAAAAAAGGGAAAAACAAGGTGAAAAGTGGACATAATATCAGAAAGCAACAGAAAAGAGGAATACACAAGAGGGTGGAGATTAAGAGACAAGGGGGTAAAAAGGGTAGAGGGGAGAAACAAGGGAGGAAAGAAGGGAAGAGAAGCTACAAAGGTTTGAAACTAGATGTAAAGAAACAGATTTTATTTAGAGATAATGGGTAAACATATAACTGAAAAAGAGATTCTGCAAAGGTACATAAGATTGTGTTGTTGTATCTGTATTTGAAATAATGTTAGAAGATTGGAATAATATATGATTATAAAATGGGACAAAATATTTAATGCAACTTAGCAAAAAAAAAAAATTTTTTTAAATAAAATAAATGAAATTAAATATGAGAGAATTGAATTAAAGAAAGTAACTAAGCAAAATCTATAAGTGTTCCCATAGAAGTATGATATTTATTTAGAAAGGATTGTGTAAAATGTTTAAGACTTAAATGAATATTAATTTTAATGATATAATTTCAATTGCTATGGATTGTTGTTTTAATTATATTATATATCAAAAAAAAAAAACTTTTTTCTTTCTGTTTTAAAATATTGAGTTTATTTTTAGAATGTACTACGCAGAATCTGAATGAAAATTATGTGTTATGTTAAGCTTTAAAATTAGGGGAAGGATAAGTATGACAAGGCATTATACTCCAATCAGTCATTAAAGAAGAAATTTTGTGTTAATGAGAAAAAATAATAGACAGCTGAAACAGGACAGACAAAAGATATAAGTATAATGATTTAAATTGAGATGAAATAAATATAATAGAATTAAAAGAGTGAAAAGAGGGGAGAAGCTATATAGAAAATGTAAAATAGTGAATAAGAAATGGAATTGCTATATAAAAGTAAACATGAACTTGAATTTATGTCTGTACAAAAAGATGTAACTCGGGATCAAACTGCCGTCCAAAAAGATATTTTATGTTTTCTATGTTTTGTGTTTTGTTGGTATATGTTTGTCTGTTAAAAAATTAATAAAAAAAATTTCAAAAAAAAAAAAAGATATTAAATAAAAGCAATCAGCATAAATCTGATGTATAAGATACAAACAACAAAGATAATAGTCATAAGTTGCTAAAGCAGAGGTGGTATTCAGCAGGTTCGGCCCAGTTCTGGAGAACCAGTAGCGAAAATTTTGAGTAGTTCAGAGAACTGGCAAATACCATCTCTGACTGTAGATTTTACAGTATCCTTCCCCTGTCACAACCACCAAGCCACACCCACAGAACCGGTAGTAAACAAATTTGAATCCCACAGGTGAGTTCTATGTGGCTTTTTAAAATTGTTTGACCAATCTGTGAAATGTTTTCCAGATAATTGGTAAACATTTGGAGGCCAGTAGACAGCACATGTTGAATCGTTTTACAGTAGCTTATGAATTCCAGTGACTATATCTTTTCCCAGTTCACAAGAGCCATTATATATTTATTCAAGGAAGTGTGAACTTTCATTTTTTATGACTTAATTCTTGGAGCCAAAATGTTGCTGCTCAAGTGGAACCTCCGGGAAGGTAGAGTCAGCCATGCCGCTCCTGCCTGGCCTAGAGTCGGCTCAGCTGCTCCCTTCCGGAGTGGCTTCTTGGTATTCTTGTGCCTCCTGTTCCTCTTTCTCTTCCTGAAGTCTTCTTCAGGAAAGTAGTTGTTTCTTTCTGGGTTTATTTGAGAATTTGGTTTGTGGGTTGTTTTTGATTTTGCGGTGTTCCTTGTTCTAACGGAGGATCTCCCCCTCCCCTCTTTTTTGTGTTTGAGGGGTCTCCCCCCTCTCTTGTTTGATTATTGTTTTGGTTTTGTTGTGTTACTGGAGTGTGTTGTTCTTCGTGCCTAGGTATGTCAGTGGTTCGTTCCAATATTCTTGATCTTAATTGATCTATGGGTCTTCTGCAGCTTCTTCCATCTTCCATTTCTAATCTGTACGACTGGGGTCCTGTTATTTGTGTTATTTTTGCTGGTACCCACAGTGGGTGTCCAGTGAGATTTTTAGCATAGACTAGGTCCCCTGGGTCGAATGTGCGGTATTTGCTGGAGGAGTCTGTTGGTTTTTCAGGGCTGTATGTGAGGTGTGATCTATCCAGATATGATCTTAATTTTCTGCCCATTATTAATTCTGCTGAGCTTTTATTTGTAGTGGAGTTAGGTGTGATATTTTGTATGGTGAGCATTTTGTAAATTTTTTCTTGTATGTCTCCCATGTCTAATTTTTCTATGGTTTCTTTGGTATACTGAACCATGCGTTCTGTCCACCCATTCGTAGCTGGCTGACCTTGTGCTGTCAATGCATGCCTTATGGCTCAGTCCCACTGGCCAACAGATGCAAAATGTATGCAAAAAGGACACAGCGGACGAGCAAAATTTTGGTGGTGGCTCCATTCATTGTTATCCGCTCCAAAAAGTGCCCCAAATTTGCATGGACAGAACAGAAAAGAACGGAAAGGAACGGACAGGGGTAGTACGTAGCGAGGATGTTAAGTGGATGTTCGTAGGAAGCCTAGCGGATGGAAGCAGATGGAAGCAGATGACACATTCGAAGGGCTTCCAGGGGAAAATTGCGAAGCAGATGCAGAGCAGAAGGAATGAATGTGTAGCGGATGACGCGGATGCATCATGGTCACCTATAGGATGCATAGCGGATGCACAGTGGATACAAAGCATTCACTGCGCATGTGGGGAGGATGAATTGCATCAGCTCCACAGATATAAAAGGATGCAGCTTGCAAGCAGTCAGCATTCAGAGGAAAGACGTGCTGCCACAGACATCTTCAAATAACACCATAGTTCGTCAGTCAGGGAAGAAAAGAAAACCTGTGCCTACTCCTGCCAGCCCTGGCAAGAAGGACAGAACCACCATCCCACCCCCTGGCACTGACTCTGAAGCTGCTGGTGCTTTGACTGCTGCTGCTGGTGCTACTGGTGTTGCTGCTGGTGGTGCTTCTCCTGCTGGTGCTGCTGGTGCTGCTGGTGCTTCTCCTGCTGCTGGTGGTGGTGCTGCTGGTGCTTCTCCTGCTGCTGCTGCTGTTGCTGCTGCTGGTGGTGCTGCTGGTGCTTCTCCTGCTGCTGGCAGTGCTGGTGCTGGTGCTGCTGCTGTGGAGAAGCCCTGCTGCTCAAGCCCCTGAAGGCCCTGCTTCTCAAGCCCCTGCCAGTGGGAGGAAGAGGCAAGGGAAAGAGAAGGGAGAGAGGAAACAGTACACCCTTTCCGAGGACCATGAGGAGGAAGTGCTGGAATGGCTGAGGGAGAACGAGTACCCGTGGAGAAAGGGCCACAGACTCTATCGCGACACCAAGAGGAAGCAGGCAGCTTGGAGAGACAAGGCAGAGAGCCTGGGCTACACTTCAGAACTACTCCTGGAATGGTGGAAGCACATGTACACTGGGTATGGCAAGCCACATCTCAGGAAATCTGGCCAGGCCGCTGTCAAGCTCATTGACCGGGAGATGTACATCATGGCCAAGTGCAGCTTCCTGGAGGGTGAGGTCTGCCACCGAGGAACAGCCCCTCTGACAACCCTCTCCCTCAGACAGCCCACAGACAGCCAGTCCTCTTCCAGCCAGGAGACAGCTACCATGTCCAGGCAGGTGTCTTCGGAGGGCCCCACAGCAGAGACTCCCCTGACAGCTGCACTCCCCATGCCAGAGGACGTGGAGGATCCCCTGTTACAAATGGAGGAAGAAGCGGCAGCCACCAGAGACCAACCCACACCCACACCCAGCTCCACCTCCACAGAAATCAGGCAGAGAGGCAAACTGGAAGGCCAGAGCCACACTGTCCTGTTGGAGATCAGGGACACAATCAAAACCAGCACAGATCTTCTCTCTCAGCTGGTCCACAACGACATACCATCCTCGAACTGGAAGCCCTTCATCACCTACGTGAGCCAGACCCTTATGGACCTGCCTGAGGCCCAGTACCAGGTGATGAAGCAGAAGATCACAGCACTTCTGCACAACCCTCAAGGCCCAGCTGAAGCTGCTCTGACCCAGTCCAGGTCTGCTCCTCCAACCCACAGCTTTCAACAGCCCCTCACCTACCAAGGCTATGACTATCAGGACTTCCCACAGCAGAGGCAGCCCTTCCCAGTCAAGGCCCAGGTTCATCGCATGCCACAGATGCCTCACCTCACCTTGCTGTAGACCAGACAGCTCCACTACACTCCTCCTTCCTCCACCCCACAGCCAAGCCCCTCAACGGACAGTCTGTCATCAGTCTTGGGCCTGACATCCCAGGTCCTTGATGAAGGGCCTCTCAACCTCACGGGACTAAGTCAGCTCTCTGAGAGCTTCCTGAACACACCATCCCCTGTTGTACTCTCGGGGCCAAGCACCCCAATGGTGCCTCAGACCAGCACTCCAGCCACAGCCACCTCCACAGTCCCTGGCCGCTTGACAGCTGAGACCATGGACATGCCTCAGAGTGACTGAGAATAGTGCCAGAACCTGAGTTGTTACCTGTTCACTTTATCTTTGCTTAAAGACACTTTACTTGGTTCATTTTGCTTTTTTAATAAAGTCATACAGTTTACTTAAGACAGTTATTAATAAAGGTTATCTTTGCTTCACACACTTGGTTCATTTTATTTACTAAATAAAGTGTTGGTGAAAACTTTGAAAAAATGGTGAAGCCTTTGCATGCTTGTGGGATGGGTAAGGATAGTTGTGGGATGGGTAAGGATTGTTGTGGGATGGGTAAGGATAGCTGTGGGATAGATAAACCTCCAGTGCAAGCATTGTGGGACTGTATGGTCCACCCTCCCAGCTGCCACACATATGGCCCTTTTTTATCAATAACAATTTATTCATTGATCAACACATTTCAAAATAAACAAAGCTCTTTATTAATGCCCTCTTCACTGTAGGACCACTCAACATACATGGCACAATCTCATCAATGTGATGAGACAGGCTCAAGGAAGCATCCATTAAGCATCTACCATCCTCTCTTGCCACTCCACTGCTCCAGCTGGGGAGTTGCACCAGTGTTTCAGGAGATTGCACTGCTTCTTCCCTTCACGTGAAGCTCAGTTGGGGCCTTGTACATCCACAGTGTCTATCAGGTTTAGTCCTCACCTCCATTCACCAGGCTCCATGTCCCCATTGCCTTGTTGATGGTCCACAAGCCTGTTCTGTAACACTGGGTAGCGGATGCGCATGAGATTGTGCAGGATGCAGCAAGCTTCCACGATGTTCCTCACAGTCCCTGGATGATGCTGCATGGTGGTGAGAAGTATCTGGAACCTTTTGGCCAGGATGCCAAAGGCGTTCTCCACCACCCGTCTTGCCCTGGACAGCCTGTAGTAGAAGATCCTCTCTTCACGGGTGAGGTATCTTGAATTGTATGGCTTCATGAGGTAGGTTCTGAGGGAGAAGGCCATCATACCTGGTCACCATACATAACTCCTGGCCAGGGATTTCATTCGTACGATACCCGGGTGTCCTTCATGTAAAATATTCAGTACTTGCTCTTGTCATGCTTTAGGTATGACCACCCGATCCCCCCATAAAATACAACCTTTTAACAATGACAGTTCACTCTTCCTGTTCTTGAATGGTTTAGAATTCAAATCTTTCTCGTTTTCTGGCCACCCTTTTCCTACCCAGTTTAAAACCTGTGACAATTTTTTGTCTCTTGTGGTTTCTTTCGCAATGTCCGCCGCGGTAATGGGTAGGTTTGTTAGTTCCTCAATCTGTAGGGTGGATGTGGTTGGTGCCGGATCACTCTCTAGTTCAGGTAGAGGTAGTTTAGGTAGGGGAGTACGGCTCAGCGCATTGGCATGTGACACATCGGCATGTCCTTTCCTGGTTGGTGAATTAATTTGTAATTGTATGCGGCAAAGAACTCGGACCATCTTGTCATTTGTGGGGGGAGTATGTTTGAGGTGGCCCTGTTCCCTGCTAATATTCCCAATAGGGGCTTATGGTCTGTAATGAGTGTAAAGGTCCTAACCTTAAAGGTATTCATGGAACTGTTTGATCCCGGAAATTGCTGCTAACTCCTCTCTGTCCAACTGGCTATAGTTCCTTTCAGCTTTGGACAATATTTTGGAGTAGAATGCGATGGGCGCTTCCCTCCCGTCTCGCAGCGTGTGGCTGAGTACGGCTCTGACGCTGAACGGTGATGCGTCGCAGGTGACTGTCAGTGGTATTCTCTCGCTCTATTGTATTAATACAGATTCAGATGTTATTAAATCTTTTATGTTCTGGAACGCCGTCTCCTCTCGTTGTCCCCAGGTCCAGGTGGCTGCCTTGTCCAGTAATCTTTGTAGTGGTTCCGCTGTCGTTGCCTTCTGTGGCAGAAAAACATTATAAAAATTAATAAGTCCCAAGAATGCTTGTAAATCTGCTTTGTTTTTTGGTCTAGGTGCTTCTTTGATTGCTTTGATTTTTTGATCTGTGGGGTGGATGCCCTCTTTATCGATTAGATATCCCAGGAATTCGACTTTCGAGGTAGCTAGCTGACCTTTCTCTTTTTTGACTTTGAGTCCCGCCTTTTGGAATCTTTGCAATACTATTCTGAGATGGGCTCCTAGTTGTTTCTTTTTGCTGGCTGACACTAGCACATCATCAAAGTATAGGACTACCCCTTTTATGCCTTGAAATAACCACTCCATCAGGCTTTGGAACACCCTGGAGCCATGCTGACTCCAAATTGCAGTCTTTTGCATTTGAATGCTCCCATATGAGTCACGATCATTTGTGCCTCTGCTGTTTTGGGGTCGACTGGTAATTGTTGGTATGCTTGGGCAAGGTCGAGCTTTGTGAAAACTTGCCTCTCCTCAATGAGTGTAGTAGGTGTTGCACTACTGGAACAGGATATGCACTTTGCTGTAGTGTATGGTTTAGGGGGCCTTGTAGTCACCACATATTCTCACGGACCCATCTGGCTTAATTGGGTCAATTGGTTCCAATATTCCTTGTGCTATAATTATTTATTTAATTCCTCATCAATCTTCAGTTTTAATGTGAAGGGAACTTGCCTCGCTTTTAACCTAATTGGAGCTATTGTCGGATTTAAATTAAATGATATGGGCGACCCTCGGTACTTGCCTAATTTCTCATCAAAGACGTCCTGGAACTCCCTCATTAGGTTCTCCTCCCAGTCTGTCTCGGTGACGCTGTTGATCCCAGTCACTCCGATTCCCAGGGGTTCGAACCACTCGAGTCCCAACAGGATTGGGCAGTTCCGGTCTACAATGGTTAGAGGCAGAAATTTTTGTGTGTTTCTTGAATGTGACTTGGAAGTGTCCGAGTCCGACTACAGGGATCCTGTTTTCTTGGTAATCTATTAGTATCAGTGTTTGGTTTTCTAATTCCGTTCTGCGTATGTGTGGTATTAGTCTTTTAATGGTATTCCATGATACCATTGATAAGTATGAGCCGGAGTCCACCTCCATCTCACATTTTTGGCCTTCGATGCTTACTGCCACATGTACCTTCCGGCCATTGGTTGCGTTTGAATGGCCAATGGTGATAGTTTGGTGTGTTTCTTCTTTTCTGTAGCTTTTGTTTAGTCGTTTACCTCTGCTTTCTTGACTCTCACGGCTCAATATCTGTCTTTCTTTTATTCTTAATGGGGTATTGTCTTTACGTTGGGTGCTGTAGCTTTTCTGGTTTCGGCAGACCTTTGCTATGTGTCCCCGTCTCTCACAGTACCTGCAAATTGCGTCTAGGAAACGACACTCGGAACAGGGGTAGTCTCCTCCACACCTGGGTCACTGGAACCCTGACTTACGTCCTTTCCTCTCCCATCTATTTTGTTCCTACTGGAGTCTGTGGATTTCTTCCTCTTGGTCATCAGTCTCGGACAACAATTCACTATCCTCGTGGTGTGTGATGGCCTTATGTGTGTTTTCTGACTTCTTCTCTGGAACTTGGCTTGCTTCTGCCAGTGTTTTTTGTGTTATCGCATTCATTTGTTGCATTTTGGCTGCTGATTTTTTAGTGGCTTCAGCTGCCATGGCCTCAGTGATGGCTTCACTGATGGCCTCAGTGACTGTAATTTTTGGTCGGGTTAGCAGTTGGCTCGGCAACGTGAGATCTCTTAGACCAAGGACCATGCGATCCCTCATGGTTTCGTCCATGTTGAGGAACTCGCATGCCTCTCCAATGTCCCTGAGAGCCACTATGAAGTCTGTGATACTTTCATCTTCTCTCTGGTCCCGTTTGTAGAACTCATGTCTCCGAATAAGGCTGGAGACGGTTGGTGCGTAATGAGCCTTCAGCAATTTTTCCAAATCTGGCCAGGCCATCTGTTTTATGTCCTCTGGTTTGGCCAATGCCTTGGCCATCTTGAACACTGTGGGCCCACAGTGTGTCAGGAACACAGCTCTCTTTCTGTTGTCGGAGATTCCTTGTAAGTCATTGCTCTCGAGGAACATGAGGAATCGGTCGATGTCTGATTCCCAGTCCTCCATCACTGGATTGAATGGTGCGGGTGGCGAGTTGTTTCTGGCCATTTCTTCTGCTTGGTTCTCGTTTTCACGTGCTCACCGGTCTCCTTGTCTCAGAATCCCACCTTCGTCGCCAGTGTTGTGTTCATGAAGAATGAGACTCAAGACCAGCGTAATTTCAGCTCTTTTATTATTTGCTGGATTCTGTCTGAACCAGGAGCCGCGGCAGCCCTTTTTTATAGAGAGGCTGCTCGCAGCTCGCGGCCAATGACGGCTCCTTGATTCTCCCGCTGCTGGGGCAGCCAATCATATGCTACTTATTTTTGACCAATCACCATCGAGTAGAACAGCAATCAGATTCAAGCATTTGTGGACCAATGGGAATAGAGTATTTGGAGTATGCTAATATGTAACATTTGTCATCATCATCTATTTTTCTCCTATTAATTTGAAATAAACCTCTTCCCTGTGATACATTTTTTTTTAACATACTGTTTTAGCACAAATAAATTTATGGTCAGTATTTTCCACTTTTCTAGTTTAATTTAGAGCTCTGGATTACATTTTATCACAAAAAATAAGGCTGCAATTTGAAGGTACCCCCCTCCCCCAATGTGTATATACTGTACTGATAAAAATAACCTGCATAAAAGGCATCTTATTGTGGTTAGAACAGCATTGACCTGTGTGCCTGCTCAGTCTATTGGATGAACAGTACAAAGGCAAAGACCATCTGCATATTTAAATGAAAAATATTCTTCAAATGCTCCTAAGAACAAATAGCTTTCTAGTATTTCACCAGGTTGCAGTTCTGGCTCTACAAATGCAAAAGCCAGGATCTTTTTGCCAAGATTTGAATTTATATCTTTGCTTGTATGTTACAAAAGGTGCTTCCTCTCATCCTTCCATAAATTGGAATTATTCTCAGGGATTGCTTTTATACACAATCTCATGAATAGTCTATGCCAGGGGTGTTAAACTCATTTCACTGAGGGCTGCATCACATGATTGTGTTTGACTTCAGGGGGCTGGGGTGGGGACATGGCCAGGGTGGACATGAGCACCTCGGCATCTGTTTTTGGCTGTGTCGGCCTTCTGCAGCCCTCAGCCAGGGAAAACAGAGCTTGGGAGGGCTGTGTGTGCCCTGAGCTCTGTTTTTGCTGGCAGAAGGCTGCAGGAGGCCATCGTGGTAAAAAGTGGAGCTTGGACAGGCCACGCCTGGCTCTCCCGAGCTCTATTTTTGCTGGCAGAGACATCACAGGCCAGTTCTTCACTCTTCCCAGGGCAGCCCCGTGGGCCAAATCTAAGCACCCCACAGTCTGGATCCAGCCTGCGAGTCTTGCCTTTGACAGCCCTGGTTTACGCAGTGATTATTAATGTTGTTGAGTCAATATATGAGACACCAGAGAGGCCCACATCAATCCACTATTGGGTGACTTTGAGCTTCAGCCATATCTCCCTGGGTTGTGGTAGACAAAAATGGAAGGAAAAAGTGTCCCATATATACAAGCTTGAACTTGTACACTGTGAATTCAAACAAATAAATCAACCAAGATTTGCAATGGAACATAACTGCAAGCAGCTTAGCTTTTGCTATATGTGAATGCTTCCCTCTTCTAAAACAAAATGTAAAACTGGCTGTCAGTCTTGTAATACAGACCAGAGGATACCCATAAGTACTAGCACTAACTTTATTGTAAGATTACATTTATAGAATTTTCCAAATCTGAAAGTTCATCTCTGCCTTTTCCTTTCCAGTCTAACAAACTAGGAAAGTCCCTTTGGAGAAGTTTGCCACATCCCCATTTCTTCTGCAGACTCAGCTGCCTCTTATCCAAGTATATCCAGTCTGTGGCTCTTCCTCCTGTTTCCCAAGGCCTTGCCAACATATTATTGCACTGGCTGTGGGAAGGAGAAGGAAGCAAGGAGCCATGAAGAGAGAAGATATGGCAAATCAATCTTGAGAAAGTGTGAAGAATGAGAAGGCAACTCAAAATAACTTCCACCTTGAGTTTGTTTGGGATAAAGTGGGGCAGGTTAGAAATTCTGACAAATATTCAAGAGGCTGGTGTTATTCAACTTTACAATAGTCAAGAGCATTTGGGAATCTCTGCTTTGCTCAGAAAGACAAAGTCGTATTTGGAAAAAAAAATGTCTATTTAGTATTTAGCAGCAAATGCTGTGTTATGAGAGCCAAAGCCTTTGTTTCCATCCATTTGCTAGCTATGTTGTTAAAAAAGAAAAGAAAATGCAATGTTTGTATGCTTGCCATTAGTAAATTTACTGAGCACAATGGATTATTCAATTAATAATGGACCTGGTTTAGGCATTTTCATGAGATAATTAAAGCACCATGACACATAATCAATTCATTGATCGATCATCACAACCATTTTTTTCCCTAATGGCAATAATTTAATTTTCCATCCTTTCACAAATTCTTCAATGCAACTTTCTCATTTGTATATTATAGAGTGCTAGAGGATGGGATTTTTTCCTAAGAATTCCTCCATCACTCAAACCAGTCATTTGTTATCCACAGGAAGACTTGGATTGCTTTTCAAATGTATTGATCTAAGGACAAAGAAATTGTTAAGCCATGTCAAAATAGGTAGAATTGGTAGTGATTAACTTGTCTCTAATTGCATTCATGTAATTGATATGTATGTCTTTTTTTGCTATTCTTAATGGAACTTTGTTTTGCTTTGTTTTTGTTATCAAAACCACAGTCTTGGGACTGAGGAAGAGTGGAAAGAGAATTTAACTTTACCTGCTACTACAAAAATAAGCATGTGCAATTTGGTCTTGAGAATCATGATGACTAAGAACTGTTTGGGCCTGAGGGTGGGGGATGGGAAGCCCCCCCCCCTCGCTCCTAGAAGAATGAAATATTTTGGGAAATATTAAAAGGGCAGAATATGATATTTCCCTAACAGAGAAATGGAGAAACATGTTTTAGAAGCAGGAAAGACACTCTTTCTTAATAGAATGACACTCTTTCTTAATAGAAAGACATTTGCTTCACAACAAATGCCAGAGATAAAGAGCTTATTGAAAGAGGAAGACAAGTATCTAGATAGCTCTATTCATAAGCAAAGCAAATACTGCAGGCAGAAATCCATTCAAGACAGGATATTTCAAAACTCCTTGGCAGAATGGTAGAATTAGAAAGCAGCCCCTCATCCAAGATCCAACACAGGGCAAAAGCCATTAGCCACAATAGGAATTGCCCAAAACCCTTTCAGAACATAAGCCCCTTCATTGCACCACCCCAGAGCAGTCCAAATTTCAAAGTCACAGAAACCTGGGAGCTCAGATAAACAATAATCCAGAGGTTGACCATATTAGCTCAGACAAACAGCGAGGATTTGCATTTCCTCTTTTGCCTATAGAGCTACCCATGACTACTGCATAACTCCTATTTGATCCCCATAGGAATCTGAAACAGCGAACAGATTATTAAAGGACATGTTCTTGCAGAGGAACAGAAAGCTCAAATAAAAAGCCCAAAGAAGATATAAAAACCCACTGACTCTCAACTCCATTTTGTCAGCTGCACCAGAACCACAAATCCTGGTGGTTCTGTTCACCAATAATGGACCTTCTTTTCAATCAGCCTCCAGCCTCCATTTTCTTTCCAGTGCCTTTCTCCCAGCTTAGAACTGAACCGGATGAGTTTTCCTTCTAACATGGAGATCTCCTTCTTGGAGTTGTGCCAATGGTGTTTCTAATGCAGCATTAACTGAAAGTTTAGAAGAAGGGCAGAATATGGCAGAATTATTATGAGAAGAATCTTGTGGCTTTCAAGGGCATTGTATCATGGATAACTGTTATCACCCTCACTGTGAAATTTGGACTCTAGGAATTATTTGGGATTGCTCTATTGTACCAGTGGCCCTGTCGTATAGTAGCATCACTGCTGGAGTTGCTTGACAGTTTGGCTGGGTTGACATTTCCTAGGAATGATCTTGGGAGAGTTTGATATGTCTTCCCAAGATGTAAAATTGGAGAAAGCTCTTGGATACCATGGTCCTGATCCAGATCCCTAAGGATCTGACCTCTGTCTTTCATCATATGTTGGACACCTCCCACCCAGATAACAGATAACAGATAATCAGAATTGGAAGAGACCTTATAGGTCATCTAGTCCAACTCCTCACCCAAGCGGGAGACCCTACACCATTTCTGACAAATGGCAGTCCAATCTCTTCTTGAAAGTCTCAAGTGAAGCAATCATGATGTGATCAGGATATAGGTGGAATTAACATCAATCTTTTGTCATGGTCATATCTTTCTCTATGTTGGATCTCCCCTGTATGATCCTCAGCTGTAGCCAGATAGGACCTTTTCAATTAATCCACCCTAGACACCTAATGAATCCAGTTGTGTTCCAGAAGGAACTTGGAGTTATTCCTAAGGTGCTTGTCCATAATTCAGTCAAAGCCTCAATCATTACTTGGAATGGAATTTTGATCATGATTTTAGATCAGATCAACCCGTTTGGTCTCTCTCTCTCTCTCTGATCATGGATTCCAGAAAGACCTGTGTTTTTTCAAAGAAACTCCAGAAGCTGAAGTAGTAGAAGAAATGCTTAGAGCAGTATTGAAGGAAAATATGGAAAGAATTTGACTAAATGTGGGTAAGAGACTTTATTAGAGATTATTTCATAGCAAAAAGTATGACAAAATGTGAACATTTCTTGGCTTTTATAATATATGCACATGTTGAACATTTATTTTTTATTTAACGTATGGCACATGTTAGCCAGAGATCACCGAGGTGTCTTGCTGCCTCTATGAAATGAATTCTTTTTGGCGGTGTTATCTTTACCTTCAGGATTCCTGAATGCTGATAGGCAATTGGGAGAGGCTCCTTTCCTGTCCCTCCATGGTTTATTCACTCATGGGAATCAAGCCGCTGAGCTGCTGACCTCAGTGGTGCGCAGGCCCAGCATCTTAATATGTAACCCACCATGGCCCACTCACATGTAGAACTGACAGCATATTATCCAGTCTGTTTTGGAGAAAGTAGGGGGAAGCTGAACATCTTTAGAGCCATTGCAAGGAATATGCTAAGCAGGAGTTTCCCAATCTTTCCAGCTCTGGAGACCAGCAAGAAGGGAAGGGAATGGTTCCACGCAAGTGGTCAGCAAGCACAGGCATGCACAGCTCCAATTATGAAAGCAGCTGGCAGGGGCACCCCGCACTTGCACAAATGGAGTGAGTATGCACCACAGGTGGGATTCAGCTGGTTCTCACCAGTTCACCTGAACTGCTAATTAACTGCTTATGCAGTTCTGAGAACTGGCTAAAAATAAAGTGCAAGAGAGGTTTTTTCCTCCTCTCTCTCCCTTCAATTAATAACTCTGGGCAGACAGCCAAGAACCACTTAACAGTTGCAGCTGGAATGCAGCCGATACACACTGAAACAAGCTAATAAACAACTGAACCTGGCAGTATTAGGGCAAGGAAATCCACCAATCACCCACCTAGGGATGGGATGAACCACTTCCCTTCAGGAAGAAGGACAAGATTGCAAACATTTTCATTATAAAAAGTATTAAATAAAACTAATCTGATCAGCTGATACACCCTGGAATTCTCCAAGATCTTTTATAGCTGCTGCAGTGTTGGCTACTTCTTGTTTCTTCCTGGGGGGAAAGATAAAGGAGGCGACAATGTTTGCAGCTTGATCATACAGACCATGAATTTAATGCATGTGTGGTCCAGCCAGCTATATTGCTTCTGCTGTGAAACACCCAATTTAGAACATAGAGAACATAGAATAATAGAGTTGGAGGGGTTAATGGCTTTTGGCAACATATCCAGGCTTTCAATTAGCATGAGCTGCTGCTCTTAGTTTCCCTCTCAGCTGCAGCATTTGCTTTGGGGTTGACTTTTTTAAAAAAGGGGAATGGCTGTTTCAAATTTTCTGTATTGTTTCAGTGGTTCCTGGCACTGCCCTTTTGGGTGTACTTCCCTCACTCTTTTTGAAAGCCTCTAGTGATGGAGCACCCACAACGTCTGATGGCAAGTTATTCCATTGGTTGATTGGTCTCACCCTTAGGAAATTTCTCCTTAGTCCTAGGTAGCTTCTCTTTTTGGCTAGTTTCCATCCATTGTTTCTTGTTGTGCCTTTTGGTGCTTGGAAAATAGATTGACTCCCTCATTTTTATAAGAGCCCCTCAAATTTCCTGACAGAACAATTAATCAGTGGAATAACTTGCCTTCAAAAGTTGTAAATGCTCTGGAAGTTTTCAAATGCACTGGAAGTTTTTAAGAAGAGATTGGATAATCATTTGTCTGAAGCAGTGTAGGGTTTCCTGCCTAAGCAGGGGGTTGGACTAGAAGACCTCCAAGGTCCTTTCCAACTGTTATTCTATTCTATTCTAAATATTGGAACAGTGCTATTTTATTCTGAGTTGTATGAAGGAGTTTTGACATAGATGGCCTATTTAAGCAAGCCATTTGTCATTTTTTTTGATAACCCTCAATATTTTATGCCAAATTGATCTTTTCTCTCAAAACATTATAGATTTAGAATACAAATATCTGTGCTTGAAAAACATATTCATTGAAATTATGGCAATTGTTTGGAATTCTGCAATGATACACACATCGCCACTTCAAAACCATGGAGTATGTAGGAAGCGTGTTTGTTATGAACTTTGGAAGGATCCAGTGTTGAAGGTCAGAAGATAGGAAAGCAATTCATAAGATCAGGGTTTTTTTAAAGGACATGAAGCAAAGCAGAGAGACAAAGGCCCTTTAAAATCCATAATAATTCAGTGAAGACCTCAAATAGCTTGTCTGCAACAAAACCATCAGTGTAGATGAAAATGAATAAAATGAATCCCTGTAATTAGTACTTAATTCAAACACAGAGCCTTGTTCCACCATACTCAAGAAAAAACAAAAACCTCACTTGATATATTTAGATTTCACATTGCATATCAATTTTAAGTAGACTTTCCCTTGATTCCAAAGATGCTCTTTTTCATACACATTTCCCCTGCTGTACAGAAAATTCCTGCATCTGGCCAAACCTTAAGGCAGGGCTGTCAAACTTGATTTCATTGAAGACTGCATTAGGGTTATGTTTAACCTTGGGGTGGGGCTGGTGGGTGTGGCCAGGGTGGGCATGGCCAGCTTGATATTGCTTATGTCAGGGGTGCCTGTGTTTGCTTGGCTGGACCTGGGGATATCTTCCTGCAGCCCTCTCCCAGCGAAAACAAAGCTCTGCTTTTGCTAGCAAACGCACCATGGGCCAGTCCTTTGCTGTTTCCAGGGTGGCCCCATGGGTCAGATATAGGCACCCCGTGGGCTGGATTCAGCCCACAGACCTTGAATTTGACATCCCTGCCTTAAGGTGAGGAAGACTTGAATTGAGAAATGTCTGGTTAGAAGAAACCTAGAACTAGGACAGTCTGTCTTCTTAATTATTGTTTGAAAGAACACATTAATGATTTCTGCATCACAGTGATTAATTGGTTGTTTATAATTTATTAATAATTAATAAATTCTTCCAGCTTGAGTTCCTTCACTGGGAGACTGAAACCGCGATCATGCACAGTTTCGATCTGTGCTCACTGATGGAGCTCCCCAAGACAGCTGGTATCAGGGCAAAGCCACCCCGTAGAGGTGGTGAAGAGGGGGGAGGCTGCCAGCAGTGTTGAGGAGAGCCACATCTCTCCTTCTCAGCTGGCCATTACTCCCTTTCCCGAAGGTGGTTGCAGCGGTGGTCAGAAATGGCCACCTCAAAGAAGAACTTGACTAGAAAAGAATGTGCAGGAGGAAGATCAGAAGAGAAAGTCTTGGTTGACCAGATTAAGCTGCAAAATCAACAACACAAGGTACCCTGGAATTTAAACTATTAAAAAAAAATAACATTGTTCCCAAAGAAGATTTTGAAGCAGCGAAGGAGAGAGGGAAGGGAAAGGATTTGGGTTTTTTTTCTCTCTCTCTTCCCTTCCATGTACTGACAGCTAAGAGACTTAAGCAAGAAATTGAAAAAAAAATCCACTTTGACATCAACAGGCATTTAAGCTGAAAATAAAATGTCAAAGGGATAATAAAGATTTCTGGATACTTAAAAACTTTTAAAAACAGGAAAGGAGAGAAAAATAATAAAAGGGCAGGATCTGGAAAAATGGAAGACACTGCCTGGAACTAAAACTTCAACAAGATTCCTAAAAGATATATTTTAACTGAAACTTGGCAACAAAATAGTAGAACCCCAGGAAGAGAAACTGGAAAAAAGAAGTAAGAAGAAACAGTTTGGGGTTATTTGGATTAATTGGTGATCTCTGGATTTTTGGTTATTGCATTTAAATGACTAAAATCAATCGGGTGATTGTTTAAAAGTGTTTAAAAGGGCACCACTTTTAGAAGAACTGAAAGTGGGACTTAAAAAGTACAAAGAAGATGCACAAGAAGGGAGAAGTTTTTTTGGCTTCGTATTTCAGCCCTTAGAAATGGAGATCTGGAACTGTGAGAAACAAGAAACGCTTGCAGAACAAGAAGATTGGGACATAGAAGCCATCTTCAATGATCAAGTAACTTTATGTGGGGGGGGGGAAAGGAAAGGGGGAAAAAGAATGAAAAGTTTAAGATTTGAAAAAACAACCAAAAAAAAAAAAAGAAGAGTAGTTTGAAAAATAAGTATAATATTAGAAAGCAACAGAAGAAGGGATTATAGAAGAGAGAAGCAGAAGTAGAGAGACAAGGGGATAAAAAGAGGAGGGAGAAGAAGAGAGGGAAGAAGGAAAGGAAAAGAATTTAAAAAGGACAGAAACAAGATATAGAGAAACAGGGCAAAGGTATAAGAATTGAAAGTATAAGCCTGTTTAGAGATAATGGGTGAAAACTTAATTGTAAAAGGGATTCTACAAAGGTACATAAGATAGTATTGTTATATTACAAATAGAAATAATTTTTGAAAATATGCTTAAAATGATGGATAAAATATTTATCGTAATCTAGTGGAATGTTTGTTAATAAACAAATGAAATAAAGTGAATGAGAGAATTAAATTAGGAAAGGATGGGAACATTTTAATTATTATTAATGATTTATAAAATATAAGTGAACAGAAATATGGAAAAAAATAATTATGGAAAGTTTATAAGTGTTCCCAAGGAAGTGATATTTAATGGAAAAGAAAAGTTAAAGTTGTTAAGATTTTAATTAATGTTAATGATAGAATTGAATTGGAATGTAATGAGTGTTTTATTTACACACATATATAATCTTTTTTTAAGAATATAGTGTGTATTTTAAGAATGTGCCAAGAAGAATTCAATTGGAAGTTATGTTTTATATTGATTGTTATAATCTTAAAAGTATACATTGAAGCCTAAGGCCCTGTCACACTGCCTAACGGATGCAAAACGGACACAACGGACGAACAAAATGTTCCATCCATTGTTATCTGCTCTCAAAAGGGGCAAAAATTTGCATAACCAGAGCGGATAACACAGACGCGGGGAGGATGCAGAGCGGAATGGAAGCCTAGTGGATGAAAGCGGATGCAAGCGAATGGCAAATCCGCAGGGCTTCCGGGGGGCCTTGGCAAAGCTGCTGATCCTGGTCCTGATGATCCTGGTCCTGATGATCCTGCTGCTGCTGCTGCTGCTGCTGATGATGATGATGATGATGATCCTGCTGGTGATGATGATGAGGAGGAGGAGGATGATCCTGATGGTGCTGCTGCTGCTGGTGGTGTGGAGGAGCAGCCCCTACCACCTGGGAGCCCCTCTCATGAGAGCCCATCTGGTCCTGGCAAAGGAAGGAAGAGGCGTATGCGGGGACGGAAGAGGAGGCAATACTTCATTGAGGAGGAACACGAGGATGAGGTGCTGGAGTGGCTGAGAGAGAATGACTATCTGTTGCGGAAGGAACACCAGCTGTACAGGGACACCAAAAGGAAGCAGGCTGCTTGGAGAGAGAGGGAGGAGAGTATGGGTTACACTTCGGAGGTGCTCCTTGGCTGGTGGAAGCATATGCACACCTGGTACGGGAAGCTGCACCTGAAGAAATCTGGCCAGGCCACAGTAAAGATGACAGACAGAAAGACCTACGTCATGGCCAGGTGCAGCTTCCTGGAGGGTGAGATCTGCCACCGAGGAGCACCAGGAGCCCCTCTGTCTATCCTCACTCTCAGGCAGCCTGCTGCGACCCAGTCCTCTTCTGGCCGAGAGTCAGTCCCTGTCTCCAGGCAGGTTTCTGTGTAGTGTGCCACGGCGGAGAACCCGGGACAGCTGTTGTCACCATGGTGGAGCGCGTGGAGGACTCCATGGTGTGGTGGGAGAGAGGAGACATCGAGTCCACCACAATTGTAGCCGCATCCTCCCCCCCAGCTCCGCCTCCACAGAAAGGCAGAGAGCCAGACAGCAGGAGGGGCAGAGCCACACTGTCCTGCTGGAGATCAGGGACACCATCTGCACCAGTATAGATCTCCTCTCTCAGCTGGTCAGCACCGATTCCTCATCCTCCAACCGCAAGCCCTTCCTCACCTATGTCAACCAGACCCTCAAGAACATGGAGGAACCCCAGTACCAGGTGGTGAAGGACCGGATCACGGAGCTGCTTCACAACCCTCCAGACCCAGAGGAACCTGCTCCCACCCAGTCCAGGTCTGCTCCTCCACCTCCACCCCAGGTGATGTCCCTCCCATACCAAGGCTTCCCACAGCCCCTCACCTACCAGGGCTACCAGGAGGTCCAGCAGCACAGGCAGCAGCCCTTCCCAGCCCAGGCACAGAGTCATCGGGTGACACCGTTGCCACCGGTTCCACTGATTCCACCGATGCCACCCACGACAATGATGCCACCGATGACAGCGATGCCACCCATGCCAGTCTTCACCCAGCTGCAGACCAGACAGCCCCACTACACTACTCCTTCCTCCACCCCACAGCCAAGCCCGGCCTCAGTAGATCTCTCATCAGTTCTGGGGCTGACACCCCATGGCATGGAGGAAGGACCTCTCAGCATCGCGGGTCTGAGCCAGCTGTCTGAGAGCTTCCTCAACACACTGTCCCCTGTTGTCCTCTCGGGGCCAGGCACCCCAATGACGATACAGACCAGCACTGCAGCACCACCCACCTCCACAGCACCTGGACCCTTCACCCCTGAGACTGGGCACACCTCCGAGTGACCAATAAGAGTGCCAGAGACTGGGTAGCTGGCTACCTGTAGAGTTTATTTGGACACATGACTTGGGACATTTTTGTTTTACAGCTTGTTGTTCAATAAAGTTTATCTTTGATTCACACACTTGCCTCATTTCTTTTTTTTAATAAAGTCTTGGTGGAAACTTTTAGAAATGGTTTAAGCCTTTGCATGCTTGTGGGATGGGTTAAGATAGCAGTGGGATGTGCAGGGATACCTTTGGGATGGGTAATAGCTGTGGGATGGGAAAGGATAGCAGTGGGATAGATAAGCCTCCAGTGGAAGCATAGTGGGACGGTATGGTCCACCCTCCCTGATGCCACACCTTTGGCCCTTTATTATCAATAATAATGTAATAATCATCCACACATGTCAACACAAACACAACTCTTTATTAAACGCCCTGTTCATTGTAGGCCCACCCAACATACAGGGCACAATCTCATCTGCGAACGTTTTTTCCATTTTAAACGCTTTGTTTCTGTGCTGCATCCGTTCTGCATCCGTTCTACATCCATTCTGCGTCCGTTCCGCTTCCTCCCTGCGTCCAAGTGGATGCGAGTTGTGCAGTTGCAGAACGGATGCCTAGCGGATATAGCGGATGCGTAACGGATGCAGAACGGATGCGTAGCGGATGAATAGCGGATGCAGAATGGACGAATTGGATACATTTTCTGCGCAAAAGTTTTGGGCAGCTCAAAACTTTTTGAGTGGATGAAACGTCAATAGACGGATGCTGGACGGATAGAGAGGAAGCAAAATGGAGGCAGTGAGTACATCGCATTAACCAACGGATGGCAAGCTTTTTTGTTCATTTTACATCCTCTTTGCATCCGTTGGTGCAGTGTGACATGGGCTTAAAATAAGAGATGAATGGATAAAATTAAAAGATATAAAGGTGTCATACTCCAATTAGTAACTACAGGAGGAGAAAATTTGTTTAATGAGAAAAGATAATATGAAATTGAAACAGGACAGACAAAATTATAAATATAATGATTTGATTGAGATGAGATTATTAAAATAAAGTTGAGAAAATTTAAAGAGGGGAAAAAGTATGTCGAAAATGTAAACAGTAATAAGATATGTAATAGAACATAAAAATGAGCATGATATTGAGTTTGTGTCTGTATGAAGAAGTGTAACCTGGGACCATGCTATTTTCAAAAAAAGATGTTTTATTTGTATTATGTTATTTTTGTGAAAACCCAAATAAAATTTTCAATTTTTTTTTATTAATAATTAATAATAGTCTCCTTCTTCTCTCTGTACCAGCAACAGCATGACTGTGTTACATTTAAATGTATTTACAATATTGAGAATCCAGTATTATTTGCTTTCATGTGTGAAAGTCCATTACTTATAATGGTGTTATTAATATAAGTAGCAAAAATACCATACATGGAGATATATGATATTCTCTCTCTCTGTCTCTCTCTCTCTCACACACACACACACTATACATACTGTCTGCACAAATCTATACAGTTTCCAGGAAAGGGTGGTTTCGGTTAAAGCAATATTGCATTTATGATATATTATATCCAGCTTTCTAACTCTTGGAATATATATTTCTAGATATAAAGGTCCCCCATATTTATATTTAATATATGTCTCCTAATATTGAATTATTGATTATGTGCTGTCAAGGTGGTATCAACACTTAGCAATCACATGGATAGATTTTATCCATGAATCAAACAATTTCATTGCATTTAACAAGGAACACTGCTGTACTAGCCAAACTGCATAAATCTCTTCGTTTCATATTGCATTTCTCAAATATTTACACTTTTTGGTAATGGACACTTCAGCTGTTAAAAATATAAATATCAATATTTACTTACTTCTTTTTTCAGATTCAGTCATCTATCTTAATCAGAATTGAAATTATACTTTTGCGCAACAGTTACATGTGATGCCAAAAATAAATGGCAAAACATAATTTCCTTTACTTAGCATTATATTATTTCTAAGCCAGTGTAATTTCTGAACCAAAACTGGTTTTGATAGAAGGACAAAACCAGGAAAAGTTTGCGTGTTGCTTTGGAATTTTAGGCATGTTGGTTTGGGGTACTCTAATATTTTCTGTGATATATGAGTTAATGAGGGATGTCTTGGGGTTTATGCGTGTGGAAAATTGATTTTTGCTGTAAGTTTTGGTTTTATACTTTAAATCAAGATTCCTTTGAAATTGTTTCCTCTTCAATATGGAGATACAAAATTGAAGCTTGATAGAACAAAATGATACAACATGGTCTACCATGACAACTTACCATGACATAATTGTAATTGCACTCTTCTATTTTTATTTTTTGTTGGTGAAAAATGATTGTTATTTCATCCATTATTAGCTTCCAATTTTGGGGAGATTTTGCTACTAAAAATAAACCATGAAAATAAAGATAGGAGTTTGCAATATTTCTAACTAAGTAAAAACTACCTACCTAAAGCCCATGTCACACCGCCCAACGGATGCAAAAAGGACACAGCGGACGAGCAAAATGTTCCATCCGTTGTTATCCGCTCTCAAAAGGGGCAAAAATTTGCATAACCAGAGCGGATAACACGGACGCGGGGAGCACACAGGGCGGATGCAGAGCGGATGCGGAACAGAAGCCCAGTGGATGGAAGCAAATGGGAGCAGATGGCACAACCGCTGGGCTTCCGGGGGGCCTCAGCAAAGCTGACGCGGAACGGATATAGCGGATGCAGAGCGGATGCAGAGTGGATGAAGCGGATGCACAGCAGATGCATAGCGGATGCACAGTGGAAGCCTAATGGATGCCGAGCGTTAATTGCGCATGCGGGGAGGATGCATTGTGTCAGCCCCACGGATATAACAGAAGCAATTCGGAAGCAGGTCGCCATTCAGAGGAAAGACCTGCTGCCGGATGGATTGCCTGCCTTGCCTTGCCTGCCCTGCCTGCATGTCTGCCTGCCAGCCTCCCTGCCAGCCTCCTTGCCAGCCTCCCTGCCAGCCTCCCTGCCAGCCTGCCTGCAAGCCTTGCTGCCAGCCTTGCTGCCTGCCTTCCTGCCAGCTTCGTTTCATGTCTGCCTGCCAGCCTTGGTGCCTGCCTCCCTGCCAGCCTTGGTGCCAGCCTTGGTTCCTGCCAGCCTCCCTGCCAGCCAGCAACCCCACAACCATGCGGAAGCACAGCAAGCCTCAGACATCTGCTGCCAGCCCTGGCAAGAGGGACAGGGGGGGCCGCCCCCTGGCCCTCACTCTGGTTCTTCTGGGGATTCTGCAGCATGGGCTCGCTCTTCTGGGGCTGGCGCTTCTGCTGCTTCTGCTTCTGGAGGAGCTGATGACAAGCACTCCAGCACAGGCCACATCCACAGCACCTGGACCCTTCACCCCTGAGACTGAGCGACCAAGAGGAGTGCCAGAGACTCATTTTTGTTTAATAGCTTCTTGTTAATAAAGTCTATTTTTGATTCATACACTTGCTTCATTTCTTTTTTTAATAAAGTCTTGGTGGAAACTTTTAGTATTGGTTTAAGCCTTTGCATGCTTGTGGATGGGTTAAGATAGCAGTGGGATGGACAGGGATACTTTTGGGATGGGTATTAGCTGTGGGATAGATAAACCTCCAGTGCAAGCATAGTGGGACTGTCTGGTCCACCCTCCCAGCTGCCACACCTTTGGCCCTTTAGTATCAATAATAATATAATAATCATCCACACATGTCAACACAAACACAACTCTTCATTAAACGCCCTGTTCATTGTAGGCCCACCCAACATACATGGGACAATCTCATCCGTGTGATGGGACAGGCTGAAGGAAGCATCCATTAAGCATCTACCATCCTGTCTTGCCACTCCACTGCTCCAGCTGGGGAATTGCACCATTTTCTCAGGAGGTTGCGCTGCTTCTTCGCTTCATGTGAGGCTCTGTTGGGGCCTTGCACATCCTCAGTGTCGATCAGGTTTCGCCCTTGCCTCCATTTCCCAGGCTCCATGTCCCCATTGCCTTGTTGGAGGTCCACGAGCCTGTCCTGTAACACTGGGTAGCAGGTGCGCATGAGATTGTGCATGATGCAGCAAGCTTCCATGATCCTTCTCATGGTCTCTGGGCTATGCTGCATGGTGGTGAGAAGCAGCTGGAACCTGTTGGCCAGGATGCCAAAGGCGTTGTCCACCACCCGCCTTGCCCTGGACAGCCTGTAGTTGAAGATCGTCTCTTTACGGGTGAGGCATCTGGAGGTGTAGGGCTTCATGAGGTAGGTTGTGAGGGAGAAGGCGTCATCCCCCACGATGAAGTAGGGCACATCTTGCGTGTCGTTGGGCAGTGGGTCTGGATCTGGAAAGCCCACGATGAGGTTGCGTTCCAGCTCCTCCTTGAGGACACTGGCATTGTATACCTGGGTATCTGAAGATGAGCCATTGCCTGAAGCATCGATGTGCATGGACTTGTAGTCAGCATCGACCATGGCAAAGAGGACGATGCTGAAGAAGCCCTTGGAGTTGAAATAAGTGGAGCCTGAGTTGGTTGGAGATTTTCAGGCCACGTGCTTGCCATCTATGGCTCCAACGGTGTGGGGTAAGTTCCACTTCTGATACCACTGCTCTGCAACTTTCTTCCAACCTTCTTCAGTGGAGGGGTACTGGAGGAACTCCTCCTTGTATTCTTCGATGATGGCCTGCACCACTTCTCTGACCACAATGCTGATGGTGTTGGATGGAACCCTCCAGCCGTACTGCATGCTCCTGTAGGAGGTCCCTGAGGCCAGGTGGCGCAGAGTGAGTGCCACCTTGAGCCCAGGTTCCAGGCTGGGCCAGAAGCTGGTGCTCTGCTTGGTCAACCTGGGTGTCAGCTGCTGCACAACTTCATCAAACATGGCTGGAGGCATCCTCATGAAGTTCTGGAATGCCCGAGTGTCTTCGTTCCTGAGCTCCACCATCAGCTTGTTGTACATTCTGTCCTCTGCTCTTGTGGCGAACCATCTTCGGACCCAGACTCTTTTTGGCTGCCTCTTTTTCTTCTCGCAGTAGAGTTCACAGAGCCTGCAGATGGCTTCGCACTGTTGCAGAACAATGGTGGCTGCCAAAAGGACTTTGTTACAATCCACGGTGGACATGACTGGATGCTGTGGAAGAGGAAGAGTCAGATGAAGGCTGCAGAGGTCTGCACAGCTGGGCTGCTGGTCTGAAAGTGAGATCCAGATGAATTGCTCCCCCTTTTTATAGGAAATATAGGTTTTCCTCTAGGCATCCTCTAGGGATCCTCTAGGCATCCTCTAGACATCCTTAATATCTGAGATAGGTCCCCTCTGCGGACGTTTTTTCCATTTTAAATGCTTTGTTTCCATGCTGCATCCATTCTGCATACGTTCTGCATACGTTCTGCATACGTTCTGCATACGTTCCGCTTCCTCCCTGCGTCCGGGCGGATGCAAGTTGCGCGGATGTGTAGCGGATGCCTAGTGGATATAGTGGATGTGTAGCGGATGCAGAACGGACGAACTGGATACATTTTCCCCGCAAAAGTTTTGGGCAGCCCAAAACTTTCTGAGCGGATGAAACATCAATAGACGGATGCTGGACGGATAGAGAGGAAGCCAAACGGAGGCAGTGAGTACATCGCGTTTTCCAATGGATGGCAAGCTTTTTTGTCCATTTTACATCCTCTTTGCATCCGTTGGTTCGGTGTGACATGGGCTTAACTAACTAACGAAATCTCTAATTTTAGAATTAGGAATTGTCCTGGAATTGTCATCTTGCAGGTTGAGCTTATTTTGCTGTCTATCTCTTGCAAAAAACAGTTCTATCTAAAAATATTATGCCCTTTGGGAGAGAATGGGGTTATGTATTGCAGTCAGAGTACTCCAATATCATTACCTGGTAAAGGAATGGAAATAATCAAGATAGCAGCCACAAGTATGTGATGAAGATCCCTTTTAATATGCATCATATGTATAATAGTCCAGGCTTCAACTACATGGTAACTACTACCCTCTTGACATTTTTGACACATATATGCAAACACCACATGGATACTTATTCAGCCTCCTTGAATGTGTGGCTATGTTTTATAAAATATAATACAGCTAGAATGAAGAAAATGAACAGATATGATGTGGCTGCACATGCTCTCCTTTTGAATAGTTTCTGCCCAAATTTCAGATAAAATGTTTGGATTATGAATGAAAAAGCCCATAAAGTCATGGTTAACGTATAAAGAAAATCCAATCCAATTATTTTTTTCCATATAAACCCAAACAAAGATTTGAATAAATCCATACCAAGAATAGGCTTACCCGGTAAGAATATGTGTGGAAAGTGATGCTGGCCAAAACTGGGCATTGGGATGGCTTCAGGAATGGGGAGCCTCTAACTTTGCCTTGTTAGCCAATGAATAAAGCAAAGTACTCCTTTGTTATGGCATAGGTTTTAATCATCTCCGCCTCTGCTAATAAATGAAAAAAATGAATGCCCCAGAAAAAGTACTGTTAATATTCTCAAATGTCTTCCATGAGAAAGCTGCTCAAAACAGCTCTAGGTAACCTAATGAGTACAGAACAGGAAGTGTGATTAAATCATACTTCCTGTTTTGCGGGGGGAGGGGGTGTTCTTCCATGTTTAAAATTAAGGAATAAAGTATATTAGAACATCCAAAGCAGTTCAAACAGAAAAGCCGACAGTTTATTTGGTAACATGTGAATGATCACTTCCCACTGCCTTCTCAAAGCAAAGATTCAGTGCCTTTATTGCTATGTAAGATACATCCTACCACCTAGCAATTATTCCTCTACTAAATTCTTCTTTTAAAGACCAAAATTCTCTCCCCTTATATTCAAAATCTATATTAACCAATGCAGAATGAAACATTCTTCTACAGTACATGAAATATTTTAGTTTCAAAAAAGAATGGGAGAAACAACAAAATAATTCTAGAAAATGTATGCAAGAAAGAAGGATTAATTATTATTTAATGAAAATTGAAAAAGGTCTGTCAACCCAAGAGAGACTAATTAAAAATTAAAAAGTAAGTTCATTAAAAATTACAATTAAAAGACAGGAACTAATACAAACTATATGTTATATTAAATATAAAAATAAGAATACTGTAAAGATAAAAAAATAAATATATAAAGAAGTGACTTCTCCCTTCATCATAAATAAAATTTTAATAACTTGTCACCTCCTCTTAAATACAGCAAATGATCTCTTTCCATAACCCATTTTATCTATAAATATCTATAGATCCTTGACGCTTTGTTGCTCAGACCTGATCAGCAAAAGTCCATTAACAATACATGAATTTTAACATTGATCAAATAAACCAATTGTATATGCCTTGCTTTTATTCCCTATAATCTTGAAATTTAGTCCCATCAAATAATATTTTGAAATATCTTTTCAATTTTTCTTTGTCTGTTCTCACAAAATCCTTCAAAACTTTAATAAG
The DNA here is from genome assembly GCA_015471245.1 of Laticauda colubrina. Classification (NCBI taxonomy): domain Eukaryota; kingdom Metazoa; phylum Chordata; class Lepidosauria; order Squamata; family Elapidae; genus Laticauda; species Laticauda colubrina. Next base: position 92,783,040 of record BLBF01000002.1, on the reverse strand, counting down.
TCTTTTTTTCAAAATCTAATACAGGAAAGTTATCCAGATCACTTTTTATCCAGAAATTATTGTATATCCTTTTTAATTATTAAGACATCAGTCTTATGTGTATGTCCAGTACAAGATCTTTTTCCATTTCATTCTTGTAGCCTATAATTTTAAATACATTTTAAAATCACTCTTAGTCTTGTCCAATAAAAACTGTTCTTTTTCATAGCATCTTTTAAACACAGTCTGTCAGTCTATAATCACAATCTACAGTCGATAAATGTAAACACAATTAAAATTAGCTTCTGGATCCATTCTTCGAAATGATCCTTCAACATGTCTAAATATTTGAATGTTTCATTTTGTATTAACAAGTCAAAATAAGTGTTCTACCCTTTTAATTGTAATATTTAGTTACTACAGCTACTCCATAGTTCCAATCTTATTGTATTCCTGTGGCTCAGGAGAGTATATGGGTCACATACTTTACACAGAGATTTGGAAAATACATATTCTGCCTATAATTGCTAGGTATCCTGGTCATTCTGCTACTGCTTATCTCCAGTGGCTACTTAAGGTTGAATAGTCCATAACTACCATACCGATAGCCAGATTCTGCACAGCAGCACTGGGGACCCCATCAGCACCCCATCCAGGGGTGGGCTTCAAAAAGTTTAGCAAAAGGGTCTCTGTCCAGTTGTCCAGCTGGGTGGGCATGGCCATGATGGGCATGGTCTAGTCAGCCTTCTGCACCATGGCAGGGGAGAGTTTTTGCCCTTCCTGGGCTCCAGATGTTTTTTTTTTTAGACTCTGGGAGGGCATAAATGACCCTTTACGTGCATCCAAAATGGACCACATGGGGACTAGGAGGTGTGGGATGGGGCGGGGCCAGCTAGGAATGGGATTTGGGGATTCTCCGAACTACATAGTATCTTAGCTAGGTGCTCTCCCAAACCCCTGAGAACCCCCAGTAGCTCATCTCTAGATTCATCAGAAACACGTATCTAATCCACCACAGTTATGTTATATAACAAATGTGGCAAACCTTCGCATTGCTTAGTCCTTTACCTTTCAGTATTAAACTGACAATAGGCCACACAGTTTATGGATTGTAATTTCAGTATAGTTAGACCATTGATGGACAGGATTTTACCATAGATTTTAGTTGTTATTTATTATTTTATACTGTAATTAAATTTTAACTTAAATTAATTTAATTAACTGAATGTTTTTATCTGTTTTGGTCTATGACTGTAATAAACTGAACTGAACTGAATTGAATCCTACTGAATCACTTTTTTAAAGCGTTTTGCTAAAAAAATTAGTTGAGCATATCTGAGTGGAGGGAAAATACTCTGAAATAGGTTTTCTCCTATTGGTGTTACAGGGTGCTATTTTTAGAATTACATTTTAATGTTTGATTTTTAAAAAGTTGACGGGGAGATGCTTTAATATCTATTCATGAGATGCATTTCTAAAGCATTGGCATTTTAGTTATAATTCTAGTTTGTACAGTACTTTGGTGTCATAACAGTGAGAATAAATAAATCCCAAATGACCACATCACCCTGAAGGCCCAGAATTATTGAAAGGACTCAGGGCTACATCCATTAATCATAAATGTCCAATTCGGCTGCAAGTCTTGTTTGACAGATGGATGTTTGTGCTGTAGAAGCATTTAGCTCATCAGCATCATTTTCTTTGAGATTGCTCACATTTCTCCATCTCAAGGATTTCGCTTTTAGAATCCAGACTTTCAAATTAAACAGGCAGACAAGAAAATCTATATTGTCAGCTTAACTTCTAAGGTTCATATCCTTCCTTTGGGGTGGGGCGGGGGGGGGAGAAAAGAAACTAATGGCCCTGTCACACTGCACACACAATGCAAAGAGGAAGCAAAACGGAAAAAAAATCTTGTCATCCGTTCTAAAACGCGATGTACTCACTGCCTCCGTTTGGCTTCCTCTCAATCCGTCCAGCATCCGTTTATTGATGTTTCATCCGCTCCAAAAGTTTTAGGCTGCCTGACACTTTTGCGCGGAAAATGTATCCAATTCGTCTGTTCTGCATCCGCTACGCATCCACTATGCATCCGTTCTGCATCCGTTACGCATCCGCTATATCCGCTAGGCATCCGCTGCGCATCTGCGCAACTCGCATCTGCCCAGATGCAGGGAGGAAGCAGAACAGACGCAGAACGGATGCAGAATGGAAACAAAGTGTTTAAAACGGAAAAAACGTTCTCAGAGGGGACCTATCTCGGATATTAAGGATGCCTAGAGGATGCCTAGAGGATGCCTAGAGGATGCCTAGAGGATGCAAAGGGACACCTATACTGCCTATAAAAAGGGGGAGCACCTCGCCTGCTTCGCACTTTCAGACCAGCAGACCAGCGGTGCAGACCTCTGCAGCCTTCCTCTTCCTCTTCCTCTTCCACAGCATCCAGTCATCTCCAGCATGGATTGCGACAAAATCCTTTTGGCAGCCAACATCCTTCTGCATCACTGCGAAACCATCAACAGTCTCTGTGAACTCTACTACGGCAAGAAAAGGAGGCAACCAAAAAAAGTCTGGGTCCAAAGATGGTTAGCCAGAAGAGCACATTACCAACTTTATGACAAGCTGATGGTGGAGCTCAGGAGCAAAGACACTCGTGTCTTCCAGAACTTCATGAATATGCCTCCAGCCATGTTTGATGAACTTCTGCAGCGCCTGACACCCAGGCTGAGCAAGACAAAAACCAACTTCCCGCCCAGCCTGGAATCTGGGGTCAGGGTGGCACTCACTCTGCGCCACCTGGCCTCAGGGACCCCCTACAGGAGCATGCAGTACGGCTGGAGGGTGCCACCTAGCACCATCAGCTTTGTGGTCAGAGAAGTGGTGTGGGCCATCCTCGAAGAATACAAGGAGGAGCTCCTCCAGTGCCCCACCACTGAAGAAGGATGGAAGAAAGTTGCAGAGCAGTGGTATCAGAAGTGGAATTTACCCCACACCGTTGGAGCCATCGATGGCAAGCACGTGGCCTGCGAGGTTCCAGCCAACTCGGGGTCCACTTATTTCAACTACAAGGGCTTCTTCAGCATCATCCTCTTCGCCATGGTCAATGCTGACTACAAGTTCATGTACATCGATGTTTCAGGCAACGGCTCATCTTCAGATGCCCAGGTATACAACGACAGTCACCTCAAGGAGGGGCTGGAAAGCAACCTCATGGTGGGCTTCCCAGATCCAGAACCCCTGCCCAACGACACGCAAGATGTGCCCTACTTCATCGTGGGGGATGACGCCTTCTCCCTCTCAACCTACCTCATGAAGCCTTACACCTCCAAATACCTCACCCGTGAAGAGAGGATCTTCAACTACAGGCTGTCCAGGGCAAGGCGGGTGGTGGAGAAAGCCTTTGGCATCCTGGCCGACAGGTTCCAGGTACTTCTCAACACCATGCAGCATCGCCCACAGAGCATGAGGAGGATTGTGGAAGTTTGCTGCATCCTGCACAATCTCATGCGCACCTGCTACCCAGTCTTGCAGAACAGGCTCATGGACCTCCAGCAAGGCAATGGGGACATGGAGCCTGGGGAATGGAGGCAAGGGCGAAACCTGATCGACACTGAGGATGTGCAAGGGCCCAACAGAGCCTCACCTGAAGCAAAGAAGCAGCGCAAACTTCTGAAAGACTGGTGCAACTCCCCAGCTGGAGCAGTGGAGTGGCAAGACAGGATGGTAGATGCTTAATGGATGCTTCCTTCAGCCTGTCTCATCACACGGATGAGTTTGGGCCATGTATGTTTTGTTGGCCTACAATGAACAGGGCATTTAATAAAGAGTTGTGTTTATGTTCACATGTGTGGATCAATGCTTACATTGTAATTGATAAGGGCCATAGGGGTGGCAGCTGGGAGGGTGGACCATACAGTCCCACTATGCTTGCACTGGAGATTTATCTATCCCACAGCTATCTTAACCCATACCAAAGGTATCCCTGCCCATCCCACAGCAAACTTAACCCATCCCAAAGGTATCCCTGCCCATCCCACAGCAATCTTAACCCATCCCAAAGGTATCCCTGCCCATCCCACAGCTATCTTAACCCAAAGGTATCCCTGTCCATCCCACAGCTATCTTAACCCATCCCAAAGGTATCCCTGCCCATCCCACAGCTATCTTAATCCAAAGGTATCCCTGTCCATCCCACAGCTATCTTACCCCATCCCAAAGGTATCCCTGCCCATCCCACAGCAATCTTAACCCATCCCAAAGGTATCCCTGCCCATCCCACAGCTGTCTTAACCCAAAGGTATCCCTGTCCATCCCACAGCTATCTTAACCCATCCCAAAGGTATCCCTGCCCATCCCACAGCTATCTTAACCCATCCCAAAGGTATCCCTGCCCATCCCACAGCAAACTTAACCCATCCCAAAGGTATCCCTGCCCATCCCACAGCTATCTTAACCCATCCCAAAGGTATCCCTGCCCATCCCACAGCTATCTTAACCCAAAGGTATCCCTGCCCATCCCACAGCAATCTTAACCCATCCCAA
>BLBF01000002.1:92740934-92776128 GCA_015471245.1 Laticauda colubrina | reverse complement strand
AATCAGAATCAGAATCAGAATCAGAATCAGAATCAGAATCAGAATCATCATCATCATCATCAGCAGCAGCAGCAGCAGCAGCAGCAGCAAGACCAGGATGAGCAGCAGCAGAGTAAGCACCAGCAGCAGGACCAGCAGGACCAGGAGCAAGAGCAGAACAAGCAGGACCAGCAAGACCAGGAGCATGAGCAGAACAAGCAGGACCAGCAAGACCAGGAGCAGCTTCAGCAGAGTGCACAGCAGCAGAAGCACCACTGCCAAGAGCAGCTTCAGCAGAAGCTCCAGCAACAGAAGAGCGAGCCCAAGCCGCAGAAGCCCCAGCAGAAGCAGAGTCAGGGACATGGGGCGGGAGGGTGGCCCTGTCCCTCTTGCCAGGGATGGCGGCAGGTTGCTGAGACTTTCGCTTCTTCCCCATGGTTGTGGGGTTGCTGGCTGGCAGGAAGGCTGGCAGGAAGGCTTGCAGGCACCAAGGCTGGCAGGAAGCCTAGCACCAAGGCTGGCAGGAAGCCTGGCAGGAAGGCTGGCAGGAAAGCAGGCACCAAGGCTGGCAGGCAGACTGGCTGGCAGGGAGGCTGGAAGGCAGGCTGGCAGCAATGCTGGCAGGGAGGCTGGAAGGCAGGCTGTCAGGGAGGCTGGAAGGCAGGCTGGCAAGGAGGCTGCCCAGGAGGCTGTGAGGCAGGCTTGGAGGCAGGCTTGGAGGCAGACATACAGGCAGGGCAGGCAAGGAACTCGAAGTGTCCAGCAGCAGGTCTTCCCTCGGAATGCTGGCCACGTGCGAGCTGCTCCCTTTATATCCGGGGGGCTTGCACAATGCATCCCCCCCGCATGCGCAATTAACGTGCAACATTCGTTCCGCTTCCGTTGTGCATCTGCTAGGCTTCCGCTGTGCATCCGCTTCATCCGCTGTGCATCCGCTGTGCATCCATTTTTTCCATTCTGCGTCCGCTCTCCTGACAACCCCCCGAAGTCCTGCGAACGCGCCATCCATTCTGCATCCGCTGGGCTTCCGTTCCGCATCTGCTTTGCATCCGCCCTGCGTCCTCTCCGCGTCCATTTCATCCGCTACAATTATGCAATTTTTTGCCCCTTTTGAGCGCGGATACAATGGAAGGAACGTTTTTCCCTTCTGTTGTGTCCTCTTTGCATCCATTGGGCAGTGTGACACGGCCTTAAAAGCATGACTGTAAGCCAAAGCATAAGGGAATACAATTAAAAGTCAACATGGGCATTCAATTAATATGCCATTGTGATGGAATATATCAAACTACATACTAATATATTATCTACTAACAGCATGAATGAATATTTACAAGGATAGCTTGCCTCCAGGAGAAGTCATGACAAATGTGATTTACCTAAAGAAGCAGGGAGAGCATTGCAGTGGATATTGGAAGTTTGCATTGAATTCTGACTGGGGGGGGGGTGTTGCTCTGGAAAAAGGAAAGATTGTGAGATTGTCCACTTGCACTCTGAACTTCTGTTCCTCATGAGCAGACTATAGGAACTGAAGATTTTGCAATCATCTCATGAGTTGAGCAGCTGGTTCTTGAGAGATTTCAATCCAGTTCATCACCATGATGTAACCTACATGTATATAAAGTTCACAAAAGGCTCATTTCTTAACCACTTTTGGATGTAAAGGCCCTGTCTCACTGCACTTACGGATGCAAAGAGGATGTAAAATGTTAAAAAAAGCTTGTCATCCATTGGAAAATGCAATGCATCCATTGTGAACTCATTGCATACGTGTTTCATATGCTCTATCCGTCGAGCATCTGTCCACTGTGATTTCATCCGTGCAAGAAGTTTTGAGCTGCACAAAACTTTGTGAACGGATGAACTTTCTGCCATGTACGATGTAAATTCGCGACATACGAGCAACAAACGTTCTATGTCCATTTATCATCTATTAAATGTCCACTGTACCCTCTCTGCATTCTCTGGGCATCCTTGCAACTCATATCCACTGCAGCTGAAAACGGAAAGAGGGAGGAAAGAAAGGGTAACATGGAACGTCTATACATCATTAGTTGCACAGAAATAGAAAGGATGTGTTTGCATCCGATATACATCCATGCGGCACCCCCTTTCTTTCCTTTAGGCGTACATGATGCATCCGTTTCATCCGCTATGTGTCCACTTCAAAATTCTCCTCCGAAACCCCTTTGGAGGTGTCATCCGCTTCCATCCACTTTCATCCGCTAGGCTTCCTATGAACATCCGTTTAACATCCCCGCTACATACTACCCATGTCCATTCTTTTCCGTTCTTTTCTGTTCTGTTTATGCCAATTTTCACCACTTTTTGGACCCGATGACAATGGATGGAGCCACCCCCGAAATTTTGCTCATCCGCTATGTCCTTTATGCATACATTTTGCGTCCGTTGGCCAGTGGGACCTAGCCTTAACTACAGTTAAATAGAGATTACAGTTAAATAGAGATTTTGGAAGGCTAAGATTCTATTTGATGAGTTATTGTTTTTTTTAGGAATAAAGGAAAAAGTTTCAAAGACTTAAAAACTTAAGAAGCTTAGCAAGTGGGGGGGTTATGTCAATTAAGCAGTTGATACAAAATAGTTTAAAATCAATGAAGGGGATAGTTATTTTGAAAAGATTTTTTTGTGCGTATGAAAATGCTTTTGAAAAAAAATGAAATTCAGTAAGAAGAATAAATCAAATATCTTGTGGGAATCTTTCTTGTTTATTACTAAAAAGTGTAGCCAGTTGGTGGATTTAACACAAAAAAAATGAGGCAAATTGTCGTGCTGATTGAAACGATGGAGATTTGATTATGATGCTAACTACAACCACAGAGTGCCATTAGAGAAGAAAGTATTAAAAGTACAGGAAGACTAAGGAGATTTTAAAAATGGAAGAGAGCTTCTCTTTTCTTTTTTTCTTACTTGAGACACTTTCATTTTTGGTTTATAATATTATAATGGCAGCCACCAGAAAAGTGGCAAGAATGGAAAAATGGGTGGGGGGGAGAATTGTTACAGCAGCAGAGAGAGGAATTACACCAGATTTGCTTTAGAAATAATTTGAATTATTGGGCAATTAATTACAATCACTTGATGCTACATTGACAGCTTTTGAAAAATAATGAATGTCTTGGAAATATGAAAGAAGTTCAAAGGTGAAAAGCTCTGTAAAACAAATATCTTGAAGAGGTAAAGCAAGTTAATGACAAAATTGAAATTTTAGAGACTAATACAATTTTTTTAGATAATTGGAAAGAGAACTAGATAATCTGGCTCTATTGGAATTGAGAGAAAGAAAATTTGTTTGAGATTTAAAGCAATCCCAGGAGAAGAAATTAGAGAAAAGATTATTAAAGTTGGATTGGGGAAAGGAGGATTTGATACTGTATAGTAAATAAATTCAAAATTTCTGAGAAGAAAAAAAATATTCCAGGGCATATTATGGTGCATTTTGTCCAGAAGAAGACAAGGGATAAGGTTTTGTAGTACAATTTTAATATAAAGCTGAAATTTGAAAATACAAATATAATTTTCTTTAAAGAAATTCCTAGAATTTCACATAAGAGAAAAGAGGGTGGATTTTTTTCATTGATCAAATCTTTATTACAGTCACAGACAAGCATTGCACACATGCCCAAATCTTGGATTATGTCAACCAATTTTGACTCCTTGCAGCCAGAGATGCATATACAATATACACATGCTCTCAACTCATCTCTTTATGGCTATTTAGATGTTCATGAAGTGCTGTTCAGCATATCCACTCAACATCTTCACTCAGCAAGAAGTAAACTATCTGTATCTAAAGTCTGCAACCAGTTATAGAATTAGTCAGTCCAACTGGGAACATGAAGAAATGTTAAGTTGAGAGAACCTTCAAAGTTGGAACATGTATTATAAACTCCATAGACTTTATTCACAATTATTGATAGCACTGATGTCAGGTTTCTTGACTATTGCTATCTGGATGCATAAATTTTTTGTAAGTAAAGCCCATGTCACACTGCACCAACGGATGCAAAGAGGATGTAAAATGGAGAAAAAAGCTTGCCATACATTGGTTAACGCGATGTACTCACTGCCTCCGTTTTGCTTCCTCTCTATCCGTCCAGCATCTGTTTATTGACGTTTCATCCGCTCAGAAAGTTTTGAGCTGCCCAAAACTTTTGAGCGGAAAATGTATCCAATGCATCCGTTCTGCATCCTCTAGACATACGGGGGACATCCATTCTGCATCCATTATTCATCTGCTATATCTGCTAGGCATCCGCTGTGCATCCGCACAACTCAAATCCGTTCCAGCGGTAAACGGACGCAGGGAGGAAGCAGAACGGACATGCAGCGTTAGTAGCACGGATGGAGAAAGGATGAAAGCGGATGCAGCTCATCCGCTCTGCATCCGCTCTGCATCCGCTCTGCATCCTCTACGCATCCGCTCTGCATCCTCTACGCATCCGCTCTGCATCTGCTCTGCATCCTCTACGCATCTGCTCTGCATCCTCTACGCATCCTCTACGCATCCTCTATACATCCGCTCTGCATCCTCTATACATCCGCTCTGCATCCTCCCCACGTCCGTTCCTTTCCGTGTTGTCTGCTCTGCTTATGCAAATTTTTTCCCCTTTTGAGAGCGGATAACAACGGATGGAACATTTTGCTCGTCCATTGTGTCCTTTTTGCATCCGTTGGGCAGTGTGACATGGCCTTAAGGGATTATTTTGTTTAAATACCGCCTAAAACAGTATATCTCCAGGAGTAATGTTGCCTGACATTTATTGATTTGTAAATCACACATATCAAAGTTATTCAGGCTGCAACCCTGCAGCATTTTGGAATATATTCAGATCTCTATCAGGCATGGCCCTCCTAAGAAATACTTGTCTTGTTGATAGCTTTTTTACTGTTTCACAATATTCTTAGCTTGCAATTGATAAAGAAGATTTCATGAAGGAAATGGGCAAAGTAGAACTATTGAGGGAAAATTGATCATGTTATGTTATAATCCTTGATTTTAGGGGAAGCTAAGTACTTATACATACTGCCCAGTTGCCCAATTGTGACAATATTGTGGGCAAAGCTGGTTTAAAGCACAAGTCATCATCTGAACTATTTTAATTACAGCTGCATAAAATCTGGCAACATGATCTTTGCACATGCATGCATATGCATGTGTCTTCATGTCTGGGAGGTGCTTGACATAAATAATATGTCTGGGATGCACACATATCCAAGAAGACCTACCTACAAGAAGGAAATTAATTAGCAAAGAGCAAGAAGAATTCAACATTAGAATTTCTCAACAGAAAAGCCCTTAGTTCTCTCTTTCATTGCACATGCTTAATCATAGGCTATAGCAGTGCTTTTCAATTGTGACAACATTAAGTTATATGGACTTCTACTCCCAGAATTCCCCTGCTGACTGAAGTAGAGAGACGTTTGTCAGATGCTTTAATCTGAATTCTTGTACTGAGCAGAGAATTGGTCTGAGTGACCCTTTCCAACTTTATGATTCTGATTTTATTTCGGTGGAAAAGATACATATTTAAAGATGCCGCTTCTATTTTTTACTTGATACGGGGAACTGAACAATATCTAATTTATTAGTTTCAGGTGGCCATATTCTAGGCGTGGTTCAATTTTACTGTAAAACACAGAAATGACGGATTTTCATTCACTTGTCTTATTTTTACATGTTTCTGCAGCAGAATTTTCATGATTTCATTGTAAGTGTCATTTCATTATGTTAGCTGTCAGCATTTTCATGACGAACCCTGTTTTTCAGGGGATTATAATCATAACTCATCTGAAAGTACATTGAACAAGAATATAACATATGGTATTTCATTCTGGAAGGCAGTTTCTGAACACCTTTTCATTTCTCCATTTTTTTCATTCATTGCATATATTGTCTTATACCACTCCATAAAATATACTTGCAAATAAAATTACTATTTTTATCGCTTTCCTAACAAAACAAAACAAAACAAATCATTTTTGCCACATTAATACAAAATAAAAATCTACACAATTCTGAATTCAGATTGATGAACTATTTTTTAAACATTTACTTATTTCGTTTCTGCCTTTGCCTCAAAGTACAAAAATGGCTGCAACATTAGACATGTTTGCCTCCTTCACTTATATATAAAACTGTGGGATAAAATAATAATAATTAGTAAGAGCAGAAAAGTTGAAGAAAGAGACAAAGGTGTTAATTCTGACTGCACAAGACCAAACCTTAAGGACAAATGCATATAAATCCAGAATTGAAAAGACATCAACAGAAAAAATATTATGTCTGCAAAGACACTGAAGAAACACTGGATCAGTTAGATGCTGCAAAAAAATGGCACATATGACAACAAACAATGGCATGTCAAATTAGCAACAATGGTGCACTGAAATATCTGCAAGAAATGTCATTTGCCTGCAAGCAAGAACTGGTGGGATTACAAAATAGATAAAGTAATAAAAAATGAAGAAACTAAAGCGCTAACAACCACATTGGATTTGCCACAGCAGGGAGTGCAGCAGAGAAGTCAGGATAAAACACTCAAACAATCCAACAACTTTGTATAATTAAATTTGAATAAATAAATTTTAAGGTTTAAAGGGCATGTAGTTAATAGAATCACTCTCCACTGATTAATTTTCTGTCTGCATGACTAATTTATATTTACTTGCATCCATTGAACAGACTTTGCAGCCTATTTGATATCCTAGTTGTTGTGGGAGCACGTGCTTACTTTGTGTGTTTCAAAGTAAATTTTGCTTGCAATTTTGCAGTGGACTTAAGTAGAGATACTCTGAGCCAATGAGTTAAATGCTACAACTGGATGTCCATGAAATCTTTCTTTGATACTGACAATGCTTTGTGTTGTAAATCAAGGCAAGATACTTGTAACATAAAGGCAGACCAGGGGCAGCTTTCTCCTGGTGCATCTTTCCAGCACTGCTTCATTTTCTCAAGAGCAGCATTGTGATTAAAAGTATTGGATTTGAACTGGAGATTGCCATTTAATCACTGAGCAACTTGAGTCTCTATCTTTGTTCTCTTTTAGGTAATGGGAGTCAGTTTGGAGTAATGGTGAAGGTGCTGGCCTAGAACCTAGGAGAATGTGAGTTCTAGTCCCACCTTAAACATGAAAGCCAACTTGGTGCTTTCGGTCAGTCACTATCTCTCAGTCCAGCTCACCTCGGACAGTTTCTGTTTTGTGTGTTTGTGTATGTATGTATGTATATTTCTTTTTTAAGTTTTCGCGAGTACTTACATGTGTGCTGATCAGCTTCCTTCGGGTATTATTCCACGTCATTGTAGTTGTGCTTTTAAAGTTGTAGCAACGTTTCAGCAGAATCTCATCTGCCATCATCAGGCTTCTGTATTGAGTTCGTAAGTACGAAAACTTAAAAAAACATATATTAAGCGAAAACTTAAAAAAACATATATATATGTGTGTGTGTGTGTGTGTTTGTGAGTGTGTGTATACACATATACGTATGTGTATACACACATACATATATATGTGTATACACATATATGTATATTGCTAATATATAGTTAATAATTAACTATATATAATTAGTATATTGCTAATTATAATAATAATATATATATGTGTGTGTAAACACATATACGTATATTGCTAATGAATAACAGCTGTCCTTTCACACGAAGCCAAGCTGCACTGAAAGCCTCCAACACAAGAACAGACTGTTGCCAGCCAATCAAAGCCACAAAACAGACAGAAGAAACCAGAAACACCAATCAATCAAACTCCAAGTCCAGTGAACACAGACCCAGGCTCCTAGCCAATCAGAATGGACCAGCCTCGAATTTGAAATCAGGAGCTGTGAGATCCACATCCACACAGAAGCCTGATGATGGCAGATGGGATTCTGCTGAAACATTGCTACAACTTTAACAGCGCTACAATGACGTGGGATAATACCCGAAGGAAGCTAAACAGCACACATGTAAGTACCCGCGAAAGCTTAAAAAAACAAATATACGTATACATATACATACATACACACACCATATATATAATGCCTGGCTTGTTTTGAAAATGCAATCTAAAAATTATTTTACTTTCATTTTTAGAGAGCAGATTTCTATCCTGTTTTGTACTGTACTGGAAATAAATTCATGAAATATGGTACTACTTTGAGATGTGACAATCCTGTGGCTCAAAGAAATTGTAATTGCTAAATTTTGTATATGTTCCAAAGACTTCAAGTGAAGACATGAAGCATATTTTCTTCTCAGGTGCATGAATCATTAAGGCTGGTGTCAAGACTGGCAACTTCATCTGTTTAAAAAAAAACCTAAAAACTTTTGGATTCAAATACATACTTTAATTCAGAGTATTTTAAAGATCGGTTTTCTCTGAACACAGAACTTTTCCTTTTAGGACTAATGGATAAACAAAAAAATATAGCAAGTATGCCATATGCACAGAGGTGGAAAGATGGTTGGTGAAGTCGACAGAATTTGCTGAAATGGATAAATTTACTTCTTTGATTAAAGAAAAAAATATTGTTTATATTTACTGGTTACTGGAAGATTCTTATGGACCTTTCACATAAAAATGAAAAAAATAAACTTGGGATTTGTGACTTTGATAACTACATGGGGTAGTACTATCTATAGATAGAGCATCTATAATCTACATATTATATAATATGATGTAACTTTCAAGAGAGAGTTAACATATACCTGTAATAGTTGTAAAGAATATCTGAAGCACTATCTTCTTTTTTTCCTATTTTTTTTCTTCAAATTTTTTTTCTCTTGTTGCCTTTCTTCTTTTCTTATACATTCCTTATTTAATAGAAAATATTTCCCATTTCTTGCCACAAAGACTGGAAAATTTGTGCAATCACCAAGGCCACATAACTAGAAATTACAAACCTGAGAGTTTCAGGTATCCTGCTATTTTTTCTTCCTTCCTGTAAGTTACGGGATAGCATTATCTTGCCTACCAACAAAGAGAAGGAAGATTTTATTTATGTTGCTTTCTTCCTGTTGGTAGGATGCAGATTGGCTTCAGGAATATCAATCAGCAGTTGGACAGGAAGAAATATAAGCTACTTTCGCATTGGTAACCTTAATGCCATTGTGTGTAATTTTAGAACTGTCACCTCCTGTAAGCATTGGAATAAAGGGAGGGAGTCTCATTTCAATATTATAAGGAACCTTGAATCTTAATGATGATTAGACATGTTGTACATTCATATAGAAATATATTTCATACCACTTTTATATAGAATTCTCACAGAATTCTCAGTATTGAATAAGCTTGTTGGAGAATTCTGGGAACTGAAGTCCACACATACATTTGAAGAATTTATATAATGAGTTTGATCATTAGGTAAAGTATTTGAACTGAGTTAGCATCATGTTCCAAAGTTTGGTACAAGACATTGGTTTGATTTTTTCATTTTCCAATAAAGCAAACTGAGGTAAATAGGGATGTTGGAATAATTTTAAATATGGGGCAGAAACCAGTGGTCTAATTTTCAAATTATCTATAATCAAGGAGATTCCAAAAAATGTTTCACATACTACATTTCAACGTGAAATTATATTCTACAAATTATCACACAGAATCATAGAATTGCAGGGAGCCATTTGGGCTATCAAATCCAAGATGTTACTCCATACAAAAAAATGAAATTAAAGCATCCTTAGCAGCTAACTGCCCAGCGTTTGGCTTTAATAAATCCAATGAAAGAGAGCCCACCATCCCTCTGGGCAATAGTCAAATTGCTCCAAAACTTATGAATTTTTTTTCTTAATGTTCAACTAAAATTCACAATAAGTTAAATCCATTATTCTATATGTCCTTAAGAGGACATATAGAATAATGGAAATATGACAACCTTCAATGGCATAGAAAAGTATAATCAAATAATAATTAGGCACATTTTCCTCAGCTTCTTTTGATTTTCTTTACTGTTCTTCCTGATTGCCTTCCATTTTGTCTTCATCTATCTAAAAGTATAATGCCTAGAATAGAATATTATGCTAAATAAATCAATGCAATGCAACACAAACTTCATGTGATTTAGATTGTAATTTATTTTTCTATCACATTTATTTGCCACCTAACTCCTTTTTTATTTGTAAAGTTTTTTTTTTTTAAAAAATACATCAATATCATTTTGACACTGGTATCTGAGTGTCATCATTTTTATACAAAAGCAAAAATAATACAAAGAACATTTCTAAATTATCCCGGTTTACATAATCTAATGTTGTTATACATAACTGCATCAGCACTTAATCCTTCATTTTTCACTATTAAGATTTGTTACATTCTTCCTATAGTAGCAGCTTTTACTTTTGAGCATACCTAGTGACATCCTTTTACAATTCAGTTTATATATAATGAATAAAAGTATGCATTTAAATTGTTTCCCTGTTTCTAAATTTTTGTATCTATTCCAGTTTTAGTACAGCCAAAAAAGTTGCTACATTGATCTAATGTTGTTATACATGATTATGTCAACACATAATCCTTCATTTTTTCCATTATTCAATATTTGTGACCTCCTTCTAATAGGAATAGCTTTATTTTTCAGCATACCTAATAGCATCCTTTTTCATACTCTAATCTCATCCTCTAATATTCACTTTAAATATTGTATCAGTTAAAAGATGTAGAACAATATTCTCCCTGTTTCTAAAGTTTATATCTATTTTAATTCTAGGTCTGTCTCATTTTTTTTTCTTTTTTTAAAAAAATCTTTCCTATCCATGGTCTCTAATCCTCTTAGAAGTTACACTTCTTCTCTTTTTAACTTGCTCCCCATACTCTTCCTTTGGGTCCTTGTCTATATTTTTCATATTCAACTAAACCTTTATTTCCCTCCCCAAGAGTTTTTGTTGCCAATCCACCCTTATTCCTAATGATTCAACTTGGTACAGCATGAAATTGCATTTGCATTGTGCATTTTTCATTATGAGGGGATAATTGTATGCAGTCACCCAATTCTATTGAAAGGCTCCAACTGGGATGGGTAAGTTTCAATCAACAGACCAAGTGCAGTTCAATCCAAACATGTGCTACAGTTTTCAGAGTGCCCCCTCTTCACAAGTCTAAAAATTGGACATCCAAATTTAAAAAGCAAGATGAACTTCTAACTTTTGGTAGGAAATGGCCTGAAAACAGTTTCTAAGTATAGGTTAAAATAAAATTTATGTTTAAAGAAAAAAGTTGATCAGTGAAATATTCAAGATGCTATGCACTTAAGATTTAGTTGAATTTTACATGAGGTTAAATTTCAGCAACATTTTCAAGTTAATTTGTTTAACTTGCAAAAGTCATCCCTTTATTTAATGGGGGGAAATGTTTGCTCTCATTCTGTCTTTCTCACCCACAAAGAGAAATTAAAGAACAATGGATGTTCAGTTTTAAAATGAAAAATAATAGGATAGTTGTGGCAGTTCTGTAAGTGAGCCTGTATTGATCTGCTCTGTTAAATCTTGTATAGCTTCTTATTTTATTTATTTCATTGTGAATTCAATTTCTTAAGTATTAATTCTTACCCTTTTTATATTACCTGTCCACTTTCCCTTTACTTAGCTTCTTTCTTATTCTCACCATTTTCATATCATGAGATACCACAAAGTAGGATTGTCACAGTCCGAAAAGTATCTCTTCTTCTAATATGTAACAATAAAAATGGACTTGTTTGGTCAAGTGATGAATTGCATTGGCTGAATGTACAGGATTTAGAAATCAATTATTTTTCTGTACTGCTCCTTCTCTTTATGCTTTATTTTCATTGGTGTGTATGTGTTGTTTATGTGTTTTTCCCAATAATTTTGATAATGATGTGAGCGAGGGATATATAAAATTCCATATGAGTGATATGTGTCTTCCTCAATCTTGCTTTTTCTACCAGAGCCCTGGGAATTTGAGTTTTGCACACTATCTTAGCTATTCCTAATACTGTCCTCTTCTGGTCCATCCACTCTTGGTACTACTTTGGTCTTTATATGCCACATCAACTTCAGTTCCTCCTTTAGGCCCTGGAACTTCTCAGCTTCTCATACTCCTTCTTCCTGACATTGATGTCACTTGGCACCCTAAATCTGTCTTTACTTCTGTTTTCTGCTTCTTGTGTACTACCGAAATGTTTGGTTGATTGGCCAATACATGCCTGTCTCTTTGGATCTGAAAGAATATTATCAATCAAGAAGTATTTATCATAATTGCTTTGCAAAATGCTTAGCCTTTTGCTACAGCACATTTAGAGCTCAGTGAGCATTGCTTCAATACATTCTTCTGGTGCTCAATTCAAAAACAGCAGAATACGTTGACACATCAAGGTTTGTGTTATTTCTAATTTTGCAGCAAGATAACAGAGAGTGATTAGAATTCCGTCTGTTGTTTGCCTGAGGATGTCCTCAGGAAGCGAGAAATTAAGCATTTGACCTCACTGTTGACTTGTTTCCTTTGAACAGATTGTAATTACAATTCTATTCTTTCTCCCTCCAAAACAGAAAATGCAAGGTGGGATTCCAAAGCACCAATCCAACTGCTAATCTAAGTTAAAGCACAGCATAACTTTACAGTATATAATGGTGTTTATTTTGGATTTTCCCAACTAAGGTGAAACTGTTTGATAGACCCAAAGATACAAGGTTTAGAATGGAAAATAGTCAGATGATAATAGACCCAAAAGGCAAACAAAATAACAAGAGAGACAACCAAGTGTTATACCAGATGACTACTACCAGGGACATGGAATACCAAATTTTATTGCTTTAACTGAAGCAGAAAACTCTCATATATGTCTTTCTGGCTCAGAGGAACCAATGGCCAACTAGTGTACAATCTAGCTCATTATTTATTGAAAATATACAATGTACAAATTAAGTGGCCATTAGTCAACAATAGCTGACACAGCACTGAGAAACAGATTAGAAAATCCTGACAGGTTGTAAATTTTGGGTGGACATAGAATACCCATGTAACAGTAATTTATTGCATTTATTGATAATTGTTGTTTAATAACGATTAACAACAATTCAAAGTTATGATGCAGAGGAGGCTACTTATGATCCAGTTCCAAAGTTCAGTGCACCCCCCGAAACTCACAGTTGCATTTTGAGTATTTGGTATTATCTCACAATTGTGGCCATTTGCAACATCCTAGTCACATGACCACAATTTCAGGATTTTTTTATTTTTATTTTGGACTGGTTTCCAGTGTTTATTTCAGGTTTCCAATAAAAAGACAGCCATGGAAGAAAACAAATTTATTTAACCAGCATAGTGTTCATTCAATAACCACAGTTTTCACTTAATAATCACAGTATTTATTTAAAGACCAACTCAAAAAAGTTGTAAAATTGGGCACATCATCTGGTGATTCACTTAACAACTTCCACAACTTATAACTGTAATTCTGGACTCAATTATAGTCATATGTTGAGAATATTTCTACATATAATGATAGTGCACTTATAATAGGGACAGAATGTAACGGTGTTTGCAGAATACAACAAGGTGGTGGCCACAACGGTGCAATTGAAATCCTTCTCAAATCATATCATCATGATTGCCACTTGAATTTTTTATCGTATCCTGATAGAATGCCTTCTTCCCAACTTGAAGAAAGTCTAATTCTTTCTCAGCAGTTACATGTGGATATTTTACTATAGGAATTCATGCCAGATTTGTCATTGAATTTTATAATTTCCCCACTTTTTGTCATTTTTATGCCATGATGAAAGTCCTTTCCACCATTATATAAGGGAAGGGATTCCACATAATTAAAGACGAAGATAAGCAATCTATGGAGATTCTTTGCATTAAAAAGCAATCCATTTTTGACAGAAAGCAGGTCAAGAATAAATGAGATCAGAGGAAAGCCTTTCCTCGAATATGCTGTGCCATGGATTGTAAGTTTGTCTATCAAGTTTTAACTTTTTGTTCAAATGCTTGATGACAACTGTCCAGCAAGATAGTATCTAATTCCTTTATTTTCAGAATTGTCTTTTCCTCTTCTCATTTCTCTTCCTATATCACCATTGGCAAGTAGTTATGTGCTGACACTAAGATTGGATGAAACTGTTTAGATCAAAGCTAATGTTTTCCCATTTTGGTAATCCTTGCTAAGGATCAATTCAACAAATAAACACTCTAGCAGCACAGTCAGCCTGATCTCCCCCCCAAAAAAAGAACAAGAAAAAAGCAAAGCAAAAAAAAAATATTCTGTTTTCTCTCTCTTTTGATTCTACGCAAGACTTCCATGAACCCTCCCACCCTTGTCTCAGAGTTGATAAAGACTCTATTTAATTAGTCAAAATAAATACATATTGGAAATCAGTATGCTTTACCCAAAGTCAATTGTTCATGCAATAGCTGCATGAAGAAATATGGTCTACTTAAAATGGCTAACCAAACTGAGCAGGACAAAGTATAATTGATTTTATTTACCTTGGAGGAACAGATTGTTCCTTTTTTTCTTCTGCCTACTGTTTGTCATTTGCTCAGTCAAATAATCCCAGGTAAACTTTAAAACAAAAGACAATATTTATGACTTTGGCTTCGCTTAAAAGAGAAATGTGAACAGTATTCATTTGCAAATGTCTTTTGGTTGTTAGACTGTTTTCTACAATTAGCTACAAAACCCAGGGTGTGTGTGTGTATGTGTGTGTGTTTGTGTGTGTGTGTAAAAGGTAGGGGAACAAGTAAAAAAAAAGTCTAGGTGGTAGTCACCAGAGTGTGATCACTCCCCACTCATTTTTATATGCATTACACATCAAGGGGAATAGGGCATTTGTCATATGTTTTTGGCCACTATTTGTTTTTGACTCATTTGAAGCTATCATACCAATGAAGGATGACAATATTTTAAGACTTCTTTTGAAAAACTTAGTGTTATGTGTACATTATGACAGAATAGTTCATATCCAGGTTATATGTAAACTGTATTTGAATTACAAGATTTATTGTTTTGAATTTATTGTTTATGCCCACCATGGTCACACCCATCCAGCAACTGACCAGCGAACCGGTTGCTGGGATTTTTGAATCCCACCCCTGGTGACGTCAATGTGACACAGCGAGTTTGACACCCATGATCTACATCAACTGCACTATCATGGTTTCCCAAAAGTACACATATACAATAGAGGCACCTTGGTATGTTCTTCCTCTCTCATGTGACATATGTCATCCTCTATCAGTGATGCTGCTCTAGATTCTATATAAGACAAATGAAACAAAGAAAATGGTCTTGAAAGAAAGAAAAACAGAAAGCCCAGTTTCTTCTCGAAAAGCACTTTTGGGACAACCATGACCTAGATGTCTGAGAATCTCCATGAAATGAAACAATTTTTCCACAAAATAATTAGTAGACCAAAGTTGGCCTTGGGAATCAAAACAAGAAAAAATATTATCAGAGTGTTCAGACGCATTCCATCACAAGCAAGTCACAAAAGGTGCTGCACCTCTCTTCATACAATGATTGTTTTCATATTTACAACAAATTGCTGAAATATATATTTCTTTTTTTCCATTTCAACCCAAATACATGCCAAACTAAATAGAAGCATCCCACTACATAAATCAATGGGATTATCCAACCACATCATTTTAGATGTGACTACTTAGAAGGAATTTATTTTTTATTAAATGGACCAAATACCATAGGTAACAATGCATACAATTCTTTTGTGCATTAACAATTGCCACAATAGTGTCACTGTTCCCCCCCCCCAATTGAGGCCTGTCATGCATATTTGTCTTCTGATCAAAGCATATAAACTATATTTGTTAATTCAGCAACATATGTGCATTTGGGATGGAGATCATTCATGGAACATTGAAGAATAGTGGATATGAAATCATTTTGAGTTGTTCTGTATGACAAGCCTTAAATAAGTAATGCTTACTCACTGAGGAAAAACAAATAGTGAATTTTAATGATTAGATTAATAAGATACACGTACCAAATTGATTTCATCTGTTTGAGTTCCAAGTCAATTGTCAAGCTTATATGAATGAAACCTCTGCAGAGAGTGGTGAAGGGAGAATGACAGAAACAAGCGACCATCCATTTGAACAATCTAAAATCCAAGTGACAGAGAGATCTCATATTGAGTACTTCCAGCCATTATGAAATGTTTTGTTGGCATTTCAGTGTTCAAATTCTGTTAACAAGACCACTGAGAGTAGAATATTCCATCATACTAACAGTCATCTGATTTTTATAATATAATATTTATAATAATTCTGCGCATGTTTTCCAACTGATTTAGTGGCAAGAACACTTGATATCAGTGAGTCTAAGATTTTGGTTATCTGCAACTAATACTACCATTTTAATCCAAAAGCTATATATTTTTTAAAAGTTTAGTGGCAGAATTTGAAAACATAAGCAAAATATTTTTATTCTCCTTCGTCTCTTTTTTATACGGGGAAGAAGAAAAAGATTGTGAGATCCATGCTTATCCTATTCAATCAATATCATTTTGCCATGCCAGCAAAATGTAATATAGTAGCCTTCAAGGATGATTACACGAAGTCTTACTTTTTTTTTTTTTTTTTGCTAATTCAGAAAAAAACCATAATTTCTGCCTTGATCCAGCAATGGAGGGAAGTTTCAATATGAGGAGAAAAAAATGCTGATTGGTCAGTAGTATAGTATATAGATTTCATTAAAAAAAGATCTAAATGTATTGGCATATTTTACCAAGGTACAATTTAAGCAAATCATATGGTTTAATGCCCAGATGAAAAAACAATGATAATGAGATAATGCATTTTCCAGATATTCTGATGCACACAATTCACACAATATATTTGAGGGGTAATTCCTTTTTGCAATCCATGACAAACTGGTTAAATGGCATAGGAAGGTGGTGAAAAAAATAGTAAAAAAAACAATCCTCTGTATTATAACACATATTTTACATGTTTCTATTTCCCTTGGGAATTTGGGAAGAGAGTAGGAATCTCAAGGATAGAGTGATGTAATGAAATGCACGAATAACCTTGAGAAAACGGAAGAGAAGATGCTGCCTAAGAAACCATGAGAACAAAGAGGCAGGGACCTGCAATCAGCCTAAAGAAATTTAGGAAGGGCCAAATCTAATGGTTTTAGCAGTTAAAAGGACAAGAAGTTTGTACTTTCAGACTTACAAGATTCTGTTACTGCAGCCTTAAAATGAAGTAGATTTAGCTCATCCAGTCCTGTTTCTTATCCAGTTTATTTGAGAAGGCCAACAGTTTATTAAAACTGGGATAATTCTTCTGTCAAGGGGGGGGAAATGAAATCAAGTTCTATGACCCTATTTGAATGGAGTAAAATTTAAAATTGTAAAAAATAAAGGGAAGGAATATAAAATTGGTCTATTGGATCAATCATATATGTGGTGTAATTACTGGCAACTCTTAATGGAATTTTGCTAATATCAGTTCTGTATGGAACTTGGTAGGTTCCAAGTTCCTCTTTCTGATTGGCCGAAAAGGCCACTCGCGGATTGGTTATTTAAGAACCAATCCAGGAAGCCCGCCAAACGGTGGGTATAGTCAAAAAAGTGTCATTGGCCACAAGCCTCAGGCAAGCCGCTATAAAAAGGGCTGCCATGGCTTGGGCTGTTGTTCCATATACTTTTGTCTTGCGAGTTTAATAAATAGTTGTTGTTTGGAACCCGGTCTCACGCGGGTCCATCTTTCCAGATGGAACACTGGTGACGAAGGTGGGATCGTCGTAGAAGGTGAGACCAAAGCACTCAGCGATCTGAACCGAGCAAGAGAGATGGCTGGTAACAACGCACCACCCGCACTATTCAATCCTGATGAGGAGGAGTGGGAATCGTATATCGATTGCTTTCTTATGTTTTTAGAAAGCAACGAAATGGAAGAAATCTCGGACCAAAGGAAGAGGGATGTCTTCCTTACACACTGCAGACCGGCTGTTTTTAAAATGGCGAAGGCCAGAGATGTCAAATGGATGACTTGGTCTGACCTGAACAGAATGCTCCGAGCACTACACACTGGTGGTCTTGAATTTAATAAAAAGGCATGAATTCTATAAAAGGGACGAGAAAGAGGATGGAACGATTGGAGATTTTGTAACAGCTTGAGACACATTGGAGGAGCCTTTGAGATCCAGAACATGGATGAGGCCATGAGGGACACTACCCTTCAGAGCAAACTCCTGAATAGGCCAAACATAACCTTGGCCAAGGCCATTACAGAGGCAACCGCCGCCAAGCAACTAAAAAGTCAGCAGCCACCATGCGGCAGATGAATGCAATTCCAGACCTGCCAAACCAACCCAGGGAGAAGAAGGCAGAGGGAGGAAAGAAACAGCCCAAAGCGACAGCCCACTACAAAGACATCAAATCCCAGAGTGATACCGAGGACTATGATTAAGATGTCCATAGACTCCATTCAGATAAAAAGTGGCGCAAAAAGAGGAGAAATCGGTGAGAGTTTCAATGTGTAGGCTGCGAAGGCAACCACCCGCGAGCTGAATACAGGTTCCTCAACGCAATATGCAGGGCTTGTAATAAAAGGGAGCACATCGAAAGGGCCTGCTGCAACAAAAAGAGCTATAGTCCAAAAAGATGCGGCAGCACCCCCCCTCCCAGACATGAAGAAAGACAAGCCGGCAGCAGATGGAACCGTAACAAGAGAACCAGTGACAGGGAAGAAATGCATCAGACAGTCACCATCAGCGATGCCAGGGCGGAGAGTGGAAAGAAGGTTCAGATAGAGGGGAGCATCGAGGGGAGGCCCTGCGAGATGGAAGTCGACTGTGAGTTTTTGGGGGTGCACTGAACTTTGGAACTGGATCATAAGTAGCCTCCTCTGCATCATAACTTTGAATTGTTGCTAATTGTTATAAAACAACAATTATCAATAAATGCAATAAATTACTGTTACATGGGTATTCTATGTCCACCCAAAATTTACAACCTGTCCATGGAATCCTGGAATACCATCCAGTGCCTGATACCGAACATTAAACAGAGAGAACTACAGAAACAAAGACTAGTGTTAAAAGATTACCAGGGAACTCGAATTCTGGTAGTAGGCCTTGGACATTTCCTCATCAAATTTAAAAACCATGCCGAAATCTTGCCTCTGACCATCGTCGACTGAGACCGCCCTAGTCTGCTAGGGATCGAATGGTTCGCACCCCTGGGAATCGGGATGACCGGGATCAACCGCATCACCACAGCCAACTGGGAGGAGATCCTGCTACAAGAATTCCAAGATGTTTTTGACGGGACTCTAGGCAAGTACAAGGGGACCCCAATTTCATTTAGCTTAGGCCCGAAAATAACCCCCATCTGTTTAAAGGCCAGACGCATCCCATTCATGTTCAAGCCAAAAATTGACGAGCAACTGAATAAATTAATAGCTCAAGGGGTTTTAGAGCCAATCGATCATGCCAGGTGGGAAACACCTATCGTCACACCGGTGAAGCCAGATGGGTCAGTGCGCATCTGCGGAGACTATAAGGCAACCCTGAACCATGCGCTTCAACAAAGCGCATACCCAGTACCGGTAGTGGAACATTTACTGCACTCGCTAGGGGGAGGAAAAATTTTTGCGAAGCTCGACCTCGCACAGGCATATCAACAACTACCCGTTGATCCTATTACAGCAGAGGCACAGACTATTGTAACACATAGAGGGCATTCAAGTGTAACTGCCTCCAATTCAGCATTAGCGTTGCCCCAGGCATGTTCCAAAGCCTCATGGAACACCTGCTAAACGGAATCAAAGGTGTCGTCCCTTACTTTGACGATGTACTGGTCTCAGCAAAAAATGCCAACCAGCTAGAGACCAGGTTAAGAGAAGTATTAACAAGATTTAGAAAATCAGGCCTCAAAGTAAAAAGAGAGAAGTGTGAATTAGCCACCAACCAGGTCGAGTTTTTGGGCTGTTTAATCGATGAACAAGGCATTCCCCCCACCGAAAAAAAAGTGAAGGATATAAAAGATGCTCCTAGGCCCAGGAACAAAACTGAACTTCAAGCATTCCTAGGCCTCATAAATTTTTACGTGTTCCTGCCCCATAAGGCAACAATAGCAGAACCCCTACATCGACTTCTAGATAAAAAAACCACTTGGACATGGGGCCACCGGGAACAAAAAGCCTTCCAGGGTATCAAAGATCTATTAACGTCCAACACTGTTCTCATCCAGTATAGCAATACCCTGTCCTTGTTGGTCATCTGTGATGCATCGCCTTTTGGGGTTGGTACCATCCTGAGCCACCAGCTACCAAATGGCAGAGAGGCACCAGTCGCCTTTTACTCCAAGGTGCTGTCCAAGTCAGAATGCAATTACAGCCAAATCGATAGAGAAGCCCTCGCTATCATCGCTGGAGTCAAAAGATTCCATGAGTACCTTTACGGTAGAACTTTTTCAATAATAACCAATCACAAACCCCTTCTTGGAATCCTAGCAGGCAACATGCCAACCCCGAACATTCTGTCACATAGAATGACCAGGTGGTCTGAGTTCCTCGCTGCCTACTCCTACATGCTGATTCCCCGACCCAGCAAAGCCATCACATTTGCCGATGCCCTGAGCCGTTCCCCTCTGCCCATCACAGAAGACGACCCTGCACCAACTACCTCTGCACTTCAGCTTGAGACCAGCCTGGACCTGCCACTGACTGCAGCGGACATCGTGAAAGCCACAGCTAAAGACCCTTTGACAGCATGCATATGAAATTGGGTAGGTAAAGGCTGGCCATAGGAGAACAAAACTAAAACTTTCAAACCATTTCATACCAGACACACTGAACTGTCCATAGAAAAAGGGTGAATTTTATGGGGTGACAGGGTGGTGATTCCGAACAGTCTCCAGGAAGACGTTCTGGGCATGTTGCACAAGAGTCACCCAGGCATAGTCAAAATGAAAGCCCTGGCCAGGAGTTACGTCTGGTGGCCAGGGCTGGACAAAGACAAAGATTGAACGCTGGGTTGCAACATGCCATGATTGTCAAAAATCGAGGCCTACTCCCCCCACAGGCACCAGTAAGAGACTGGGTAACTCCCCGGGGTCCATGGTCTACAGTACATATTGACTTTGCGGGCCAACGAAGGGAAACACATTTTTGATAGTCGTGGATGCATACTTGAACTGGTTGGAAGTCATCCTCATGGCTTCCACAACCACCGAAGCTGTAATGAAACAGCTAGACAAACTCTTTGTGACACATGGGCTACCTGATGTACTGGTTTCAGATAATGGGCCCCAATTTACAGCTTTGCAATTCGAACAGTATCTGGCTGCCCAGGGTATCTGACATGCCTTAACTGCGCCGGCCCATCCGGCTGCAAACAGCAGGGCTGAACGCATGGTCCGGTACACTAAAGAGGACCTAGAGAGAATGGACAAGGGGGACATACAAGACAAACTAAACCGACTACTAACTTTGCAGCATATTACCCCTAGCAGCACAACCAACAAAAGCCCAGCTGAACTCCTAATTGGTAGGAAACTACGTTCCTACCTGGACAGATTGCATCCCACTTACACCTGGGACAAACCCGCCGATTCCTCCAGCAAATACCGTATGTTTAAAATCGGTGACCTGGTCTATGCCAAAAACTTCACCGGGGATCCATTGTGGCTTCCAGCCATCATCACCCAAATTACAGGGCCCTGGGCCTACCGACTACTGTTAGACGACGGTAGGGAATGGAAGTGGCACATAGACCAGCTTCATTCCCGCCACCTCGAACGAAAAAAGACCATAGCATCAAAAATAAATATCGACCTAAAAACAACCAAGGGGGGGGGTGAAAATACAAATAAATAAAAAAGGGAGAGACGAACCTCCCGTAACAAGACAACAAACACTACAAAAAGACAATTTAACTGAACAAAAAGAGCACTCATGGTTAGATGAACCCCAAGAAAGAAATCCAGGAGCAGGAGAGCGAAGTGAGGCCTTCCAAGAAGGAGGCAGCCAGGCCAGTTCGATCAATCCAGTCAAACCAGGAGGGAGCGGTGGAGCCATCTCAACCAGCCCAAGAGACTCAGAAGGGAGCAGCAAGGCTGACTCTTCCAGGAGGTTCCATGGAGAAGGACCAGAGAAACAGCGACCCTGTCTGAACCACTCGAAGATCACACCAGGACTGAGCTGCACAGGTCAACCAGGACTAGAAAAAGCCCCACCTACCTGCTTGATTATGTAACACACGTTGGACTGAACTAAGGAGGGAGGGGTATTCTGTATGGAACTTGGTAGGTTCCAAGTTCTTCTTTCTGATTGGCCAAAAAGGTCACTCGCGGATTGGTTATTTAAGAACCAATCCAGGAAGCCCTCCAAAGAGTGGGTATAGTCAAAAGAGTGTCATTGGCCACAAGCCACAGGCAAGCCGCTATAAAAAGGGCTGCCATGGCTTGGGCTGTTCTGTATACTTTTGCCTTGCGAGTTTAATAAATAGTTGTTGTTTGGAACCCGGTCTCACATGCTTCTTTCCGGACGGAACAATCAGGATTGAAATGATGATACTTTATGGATTGTTTATGAGAAGGATCATGGAATTAAGAGATCATTGGTTGTAAATTAAGAGGATGTAAAAAGTTAGTATAATTGTTTATACTTATTGGGGTGAATGTTTGGAGTCATTTATTTATAAATTTCTATTTCTTTATTATTATCTCCTGTCTCTGTCCAGTATATGTATATGTGGGTGTGGGTGTGCATGTATTTATTTATTTATTATCCTGCCTTTATTATTTTTAAACATAAGATGGTAAATGTACCTCATGCTTCTTCCTCCTCCTATTTTTCACACAATAAGCTGAGCTACAAGGTCAGTTGAGCTGAGTGAGTTGCCCAAAGTCACCGAGCCAACATTCTTGTTTTCGGTAGGACCAGAACTCATGATCTCCCAGTTTTGAGCCCAGTGACTTAACCACTAGACCAAAATTACACTTTTACTCTTTATTCTTTCTTTTAATTTTTTCCTTTTACAATTGCAACAATAAGCTTTAATACATTTATTTTAAAAAAAATAATAGAGACAGCCATCAATCTGCCTTCTGTACAGATGGCCTCAGGCAGCTCTTTAATTGGTAGGGCCACGTCTTCAGGAGACAAGTCCCTACAGTGCATTCAGCAGTGGCTGTGGCCAGAAGCCAGGCACCCCTCCAAATGATTTGTACAACTATAATACTTAGTAGTCTGCAGTAGTTACAGACCAGTAGTAGTCAACATCTGGCAATTTTCAAGCAGTAAAATGGACAATTAATAGTATTAATAATTGACTCTCAGACCTAGTGTGGAGTCACAGTAAATATCTGGCAATATTTAACAGATGACATGTAACAGTATCAAGAATGAAGAAATGTATAATAATGTATAATTGATTTCATATGATTACACAAATCTGTTCCTGCAGAAATTTTTTAAAATACTTTATTAGAGAATGAATGCTGATCTTTCCCTCAAGGGATTCTTTTTCCCAGGATGTGTGTGTTAATTTGCATTCAGAGGAAGAGATGTTCTTTCTCCAAAAGAAGTCTTTGATGAAAAAAATAATTTATTCATGTTTCATGATTTCTAAATAATTTATTCATGTTTCATGATTTCTAAATTTTCATTTGCTATTTACTAGCTGATTGGATCATTCTCAGCCTATATTTCATCAGATTAATTTCTGTTTTTAATATATTCATTACTTTCTCATCTAAATACACTCAATATCTCTTAATACAAGTATAATATCATAATATATGCCATAGCAAAATTATAGTAAGTTTGTCTCTTTTTATTCAAAACATAATACAGCATTTCAGGGAGTACCATTTTGTTATGCTAATATAATGTTATATAATAAACACTGTGGTTTACTAGTATACATTGGCCATTATTATTGCTAATTGAATAAAATATATTGTGAATAATGCATAAGCCAGAGTAGGATATAGCTTTTCTCAAAGGGTTCTTACAGCAATCACATATTTTATCCATGCCAGCCATAGAAATGATGTTCCAGGAAAAAAACTCCAACACCAAACTCTGAGATAGGCATTTTCTCAAAGTTTCATTTTATTAGAGCTGTCATACTGGCACATCTGGAAAAACACAAATCTGAGAGTTCTGGGTTTTCCTTCAATAATTAAAAATACAAAATCCATCCCCTGCACTCATCATTCCATCACATGGCCCAATCACCATCTGTTCCAACTTCAGACATCCCTTCAACCACTCTTCACCCAGGTGCAGGAATAACATGACCTATAAAGAAAAATGCCATTATGTCTAACCACATACGCTCCTTGAAATCCCTCCTTCCAATTTCCCAAGCACAAGAATGTGGCAGCATGGAAGCTTCTGGTGCTACTATGGCTTCCAAAGCTGACAGAGAGTTTATGATACAATAGCATTCCTTATTTGATGGTGTCTGAAGGATGACTTCTAATAGATGATATATTTTATATTAGCCAATTTTATTAATCTAGCCAATCAAAACATAAATTGAATTTAACAGTGAAAGCTTGGTTGATTATATATATTTTTCCTTTAATTCTTCTGCAGGGTCATTTTTTTTGAGGGGGGGGGGTGATTTTCAGAAATAATTTGCCATTGCCCCTTTCTAGGGGCAAGAGAGAATGTTGGCTTTGTGCCAAACGGTCTTCCCACTTCTAATTAATGCCTTAATCACTATACCAAACTGGCTGTCATTTTAAAACTTCCTGAAAAAGAAATCTCATGTCTAATTCACTATTTTCCAAAAGGAATATTTACTTTGATATATTAATGCAGTTTTCTTTAAGGAAAAGAGATGGAATTAGCTGAGCTCTTGGAATAAACGAAAAACACATTAAACCACAAGAGGAACTCAACATCCAGAATGCCCATTTCATGTTAATTATATTTGGAACAACAATAAGATTACAAAATTACTTACCTGAGTATGTATTCTTGGTGACTGCATTCAATGGATGTTAATGTTCCCAGCAGCTATATACATACATTACTTAGTCATTTAAAACAACCTGCACTCTCTTGTAATTGTTTCACATGGATTGTAGTGAATAGCATAAATCATCAGCCAGGAAAAAGTATAATTAAATTGCAATTTTTCATTAATCATTGGAAGCAGAAAGGCTAATGAAATAATCAGATTGGGAAAGGATTGGGAAACGGTTACTCTTTTCTTTTCCAATTAATAATTGTCCACAATCCTTTTTTTTTTTTTTACCAGGTTTTTCCTAAGATGTATTTAGCTCCCAACATACCTTATAGCTTTCCTTGATAGGGGATAAATATCATTGTTTTTTTTAGCTGCGCTAATGTATATGCAACATTTGGAAACAATAAATAAACCATCTCTTTAAAAGAATGTTGATGAAGAAAAATAACTGTAAACTGCTTTTTTGGCAAGATTTTATATTCATGACTTCATAATATATGCAAACTGTTAAGGTTCCGCTATTCCAATATTATGCAATAATAAATTGAGGCAACCTCCTTACCTATTGGACCTTGGGACTCGATCTATTCAGAATTGCCTTTTATTGAGCATTAAGGGCCAGATGGGAACATCTGTATTTTGCAATGGAAAATAATGTAAATGAGAAAAACAGGGATCTAAGTTCATTATAGAGTAAGAGACAGAGCTGCCTTTAAGTTAAAAACTTAATAAAAATGGCCTAGGGCAGTAAATGTTAAGAGGCTTCTTTGTCTGAAATAGTATAGGGGAGGGGTGTCAAACTCACATTATCAAGGCTGCATTACATGACATATTGGGACTTTTTCCCCCTTTGCTAAACCAGGCATGGGCATGGCCAGTGCGTGGCATATCTGGCCTGTGGGCTGGGAATTTGACAGCCCTGGTATAGGATCTTTTACTTGAGTAGGGGAGGGGGTTGGACTAGAAGACCTCCAAGGTTCTTCCAACTCTATTAGTATGTTAGATGCCAGTGATTCAGTGATGGGATTCAAATTTTTTTACGACCATTTCTGTGGGCGTGGCTCGATGAGTGTGGCAGGGGACGGAAAGTGTAAAGTCTCCAGTCAGAGATGGTATTTGCTGGTTCTCCGAACTTCTCAAAATTTCCATTACCGGTTCTCCATAACTGGTCTGAGCCTACTGAATACCATCTCTGTAGTGATGCCCCTCCTTATAAATCAATTTAAAATGTAGTTCTGTACATTGGCAGGAAGTGGTGTCTTCAGTTTATATGACCCAGACATGCCATATATTCTTGAGTCAGTGCTGAGTAGTGACATGAGATTAGTTTGAAGTCCAAAAATGTTGTGTCTGTATTCATGTTTTTTAAACTATTTTTATTTTATTCAAAAAAGTTAAAATACAAACACTATTTTTAAAGAAACAAAGAAAAAAACAAAACAAACAAGTTATTTAAAAAGTGCATTAAAAAAATCTAACACATATGCACAAATTGACCCCCCCCTTGTTGAATACTGATTAGTATATTATAATTTTAGTTTCTGACGCCTTGCAAAACAGGCTCAAAGAATTTTAAACTACCAAGCTACTAATTCTATTTGCAAGTTATTTACCTGTCAACTATATACTATATTAATGATGAGACAGTTACTAGGAATGAACAATAATAATAAAAAAGATAAGATTAAAATTTCAAAAGCATCTTCCAAAAAAGTATAATCAATATGTAGAAAATTTACCTCAGCTTCTTAACTATCCCAAATCATCTCAAGAATTAATATTGTATGATCCTGAATCAAATATTTACATTTATTTCTTAACCATAGAGCATTAGGCATACCAGTTATCTGACTGTATTTAAAATATTGAATTTTTTCTTTGATTAATTCCTCAATCTTAGGGCAGCAGTGACATAAAAAAAATCTTTCAGTTTTCTGCAAATATTCCATACATTACCTGTAAGCTTTTTTTTCTTGTCTAATTCTTATAATTAACAAAATTAATGAGATGCAAGTAATTTTTTTCCTCCAGATCCTGATAAATCCACCTAAAAAGGTCTGGACAGTAGAGAATTCACCTACAGCAGATTGGAAGAAATGCTGAAGATAGATTGTGGTTAGATGACTGTAGGAATGTCCCACTGCCTAAAAACAAAGTCCCATTGTCTAAAGCAGGGGTCCCCAACATTTCGGACCTCAGGAACAAATACATTCATAATTTTAAATCCCGTTGACCACTACTATGAATCCAGCACGTCACTCCCTGAAACGCCTGGACTCCCAGTGACGGGATGAGGTCCTTCAGGCACTAAGCTTGGCTGCCTGTTTCTGCAACCTTAAACAATCAAAGAGCCATTTGGACCATTTTCCACAGAAAACAAACACTGGGATCTCTCATCTGTCTTTGTCTCTGTCTCTGTCTCTCCCTCTCTCTGTCTATGTCTCTCTCATATATATATGTGGTATTTGCCAGTTCTCTGAACTACTCAATTTTTTTGCTACTGGTTCTCCAGAATAATTAGAACCTGCTGAATATCACCTCTGCTTTCATCTCTCTCTCCTCTCTCTTTATCTCTCTCTCCCATCTCTTTCTCTCTGTACCTTTCTCTGTGTATATCAATATGTATGTATGTATGCATATATATAATCTCTCTCTCATCTCTCATTCCCTCTCATCTCTCTCAGCTGGGCCATCCAGTTTTGCAACAGTTACACATCTCCCAGTCATGCAGTGCCAACAAGGGCTGGAAGAAATGTCCATGAGATCCAGCAAGAGGTGAAGCTTCATTTCTGCTCTGGAATATGGAGCAAATTTCTATCCCCCACCCTTATCTTCTCAGGCCAAGCAAGGAGTGAGTGGGAGGGGAGGGTGAGGGATGGGGCCAGCCAGTAGTGGGCAAGCTGACAAGAAGCCGAAAAAAACACACAGCAGCTGCAGGCTCTTTGCAGGAAAAATAACCGACCTCTGGCTTTCTCACAGTTCTCCCTCAACTTTCCAAATGTGCTGTTGCCACTGTGTTCTAGGTGCCAGCCATGCAGGCTCACCCCATTGATTGATGCACCGCTCTGCTCAGCAGCTGCTGAGAATCCAGGTGGGACCCAAGAGGTGACCAGCCTTCCTCATGGCCACCAGTAAGCCAGGCAAGTAGGGTGGGGGAAAGCTTGCTAGGCCATGAACGCTGAGGGCAGTGGTGGCATGGTGGTGGCGGCCTAGGCCAGTCTGGAATCAAGACTCAACTGGGGCTTGTGGTGGTGGTGGCAAGCGTGAGGGTGGTGACAGTGCAACCTGGGCTGGCCCAGGAGTTGGGACTCAATGGGAGCTGGCAATGAAGCAGCATTGCTCTCAAAGGGAGCAGCAGTATGAAGGTGACTGAAGCTTGCAGAGCATCACTCACCTAGGGAGATCAGATGGTGGAAGGTAGGCAGTAATGGCTGGCTAGTGGCTGGCTGGTGCTGGAATCAATGGTGGTGGGTGGGAAAATGTGGGAAGTGAGCATGTCACGCATGCGCAATAAGAATTGATGGCAGGATGGAGGAGCAGAAGGAGAGGGCCAGGGTCAGTCAGGGGCCCATTTTACCAGTTCTCCAAACTACTGGGTATGGTAACAAACAGTTCTTCCGAACCAGTAGAATCCCACCCATGAATTGTGCCCTGTGAGGGGCCCACCTCCAGCACATCCCCTTGTCTCTTAGCATTCCCCCCTGCTGGCCCCATTGCCTCTTAGTGCCCCCTAAGACATCCTACCCCCCCCCAGGGGGAGGTACTGCCCACTTTGTGAACCACTGGTCTAGATGACTGGATGGAGCTGTGCATTTACTGGCCAGATGCCTTTCCTGATGCCATGTGGAGTTCACAATGGATGTAATGAACAGTAATAAGGGATATGGCCATCACTGGCAGTTTTACACTGATAATCTTCCTTTGTAGATGTTTGGGAATTAAAACACTGAACTTCTTTCTTGATATTATTTAGAATAGCAATTAAAATATTCCAATGCACTTAAGTGCAAACAATCTGCAAAGTTTCACAATGTAATGTAAACTATGAAGAGCACAGTGGGGGAAAAACAGGACTAAGGGTAAAAATAAGGGTGACCAAAGTAAGAATAAAAAAACAGGAACCAGGTTACAACTCACAACGAAGATACTAAAAAGGTGGATACCTTGTGCTTTTTAGTTAGATTGACAACACTACAAATGGAGGAAGATTGATTGGTAAACTAGCAATCAAGCCTGGAAAAGATAGTCAGGTCAGGGGTGGGATTCAAATTTTGTAACAACTGGTTCTGTGGGCATGGTTAGGTGGCTGTGGTAATGTGATTGGGTGAACATGGTTTCATCTCCTTTTTGGCAGTGCCCCCCCCCCATTTTTGGGCCTTCTGGGCCTCAGGGAAGCCTCCTGGGGGAGGTGTTGCTCCCAGAAACCTTCCCTGGGGCTCAGGAAGGAAAAAAAGGGGGGAGCTGTACCCCCCTTCATTTTTTTCCTTCCTGGGCCTCAGGGAAGCCTCCTTGATGAAGCTTAGAGGTACTGTTCAGCAGGTCCTGACCAGTTCTGGAGAACTGGTAGCGGAAATTTTGAGTACTTTGGAGAACCGGTGGTAGCCTTCCCCCAGGAGTGGGGAAGGAATGGAAATTTTACAGTATCCTTCCCCTGAAGTGGGGTGGGAATGGAAATTTTACATTATCCTTCCCCTGCCACACCCACCAAGCCATGCCATGTCCACCAAGCCATGCCCACAGAATTGGTGGTAAAATATTTTGAATCCCACCACTGGCGAAGCAGTAAGTAAATGAGGGGAATCCTGGAACAGCTGATCGTTGGGAGGAAAAAAAAAAGAAATACTTTAAGCCCATGTCACACTGCACCAACGGATGGAAAGAGGATGTAAAACGGAGAGAAACACTTGCCAAACATTGGTTAACGCGATTCATCCGTTCTGTACTCACTCCCTCTGTTTTTCATCCTCTCAATCCGTGCAGCATCCGTCTACTGAGGTTCCATCCGCTCAAAAAGTTTTGAGCTGCTCAAAACTTTTTGAACGGAAAATGTATCCAACGCATCCGTTCAACATCCGCAACGCATACGGGGAACATCCGTTCTACATCCGTTGTCATCCGTTACACGTCCGCTATATCTGCTAGGCATCCGCTGTGCATCCGCGCAATTCACATCCGCTCTAGTGGAAAATGGACACAGGGAGGAAGCGAAACGGAAGTGGAATGGACACGCAGCATTAGTAGCACAGACGGAGAAAGGATGAAAGCGGATGCAGCTCGCAAAGAAAGCATTTAAAATGGAAAAAATGTTAGCAGAGGGAACCTATCTCGGATATTAAGGATGTCTACATGATGCCTAGAGGATGCAAAAGGACACCTAGTGGAAAACCTATATTTCCTATAAAAAGGGGGAGGAACTCACCTGGATCTCACTTTCAGACCAGCAGCCCTACTGTAGAGACCTCTGCAGCCCTCATCTGCCTCTTGCTCTTCCACAGCATCCAGTCATCTCCACCATGGATCGTAACACACTCCTTTTGGTAGCCACCATCGTTCTGCAACAGTGCGAAGCCATCTACAGGCTCTTTCAATTGTTCTACGGGAAGAAAAGGAGGCGGCCAAGAAGTGTCTGGGTCCGAAGATGGATCGCAAGAAGAGCAGAGTACAGACTATACAACAAGCTGATGGTGGAGCTGAGGAACGAAGACACTCGGAAATTCCAGAACTTCATGAGGATGCCTCCAGCCATGTTTGATGAAATTGTGGAGTGGTTGAGACCCAGGTTGACCAAGGCAAACACCAACTTCTGGGCCAGCCTGGACCCTGGGCTCAAGGTGGCACTGACTCTGCACCACCTGGCCTCAGGGACCACATACAGGAGCATGCAGTACGACTGGAGGGTGCCACACAACATCATCAGCATTGTGGTCAGAGAAGTGGTGCAGGACATCATTGAAGAATACCTGGAGGAGCTCCTCCAGTGCCCCTCCACTGAAGAAGGCTGGAAGAAAGTTGCAGAGCAGTGGTATCAGAAGTGGAACTTACCCCACACCGTTGGAGCGATAGATGGGAAGCACGTGGCCTGCAAAGCTCCAGCCAAGTCGGGGTCCACTTATTTCAACTACAAGGGCTCCTTCAGCATTATTCTCTTCGCCATGGTCGATGCTGACTACAAGTTCATGTACATCGATGCTTCAGGCAACGGGTCAGCTTCAGATAGCCAGGTATAACAATGCCAGTGACCTCAAGGAGGGGCTAGAATTCAATCTCATCATGGGCTTCCCAGATCCAGACCACCTGCCCAACGACATGCAATATGTGCCCTACTTCATTGTGGGGGATGACGCCTTCTCCCTCAGAACATACCTCATGAAGCCCTACACTTCCAGACTCCTCACCCTTGAAGAGAGGATCTTCAACTACAGGCTGTCCAGGGCAAGGCGGGTGGTGGAGAACGCCTTTGGCATCCTGGCCAAAAGGTTCCAGGTACTTCTCACCACCATGCAGCATCGTCCAGAGACCATGAGGAGGATCGTGGGAGCTTACTGCATCCTGCACAATCTCATGTGCACCTGCTACCCAGTGTTGCAGAACAGGCTCGTGGACGTCCAACAAGGCAATGGGGACATGGAGACTGGGGAATGGAGGCAAGCAGTAAACCTGATAGACACTGTGTACGTGCCAGGCCCCAACAGAGCTTCACATGATGGGAAGAAGCAGCGCAACCTCCTGAGACACTGGTGCAACTCCCCAACTGGAGCAGTGGAGTGACAAGACAGGATGGTAGATGATTAATGGGTGCTTCCTTCAGCCTGTCTCATCACACGGATGAGATTGGGCCATGTATGTTGGGTGAGCCTACAATGAACAGGGCGTTTAATAAAGAGTTGTGTTTGTGTTGACATGTGTGGATGATAATTACATTATTATTGATAATAAAGGGCCAAAGGTGTGGCACCAGGGAGGGTGGACCATACAGTCCCTCTATGCTTACACTGGAGGCTTATCTATCCCACTGCTATCCTTTCCCATC
Source organism: Laticauda colubrina (assembly GCA_015471245.1). NCBI lineage: Eukaryota > Metazoa > Chordata > Lepidosauria > Squamata > Elapidae > Laticauda > Laticauda colubrina. The sequence goes on along the minus strand of BLBF01000002.1, from coordinate 92,744,195 downwards.
CCACAGCTATTACCCATACCAAAGGTATCCCTGCCCATCCCACTGCTATCTTAACCCATCCCAAAAGCATGCAAAGGCTTAAACTATTTCTAAAAGTTTCCACCAAGACTTTATTAAAAAAAAGAAATGAAGCAAGTGTGTGAATAAAAGATAAACTTTATTGAACAACAAGCTGTAAAACAAATATGACCAAAGTCAAGTGTCCAAATAAACTCTACAGGTAGCCAGCTACCCAGTCTCTGGCACTCTTATTGGTCACTCAGAGGTGTGCCCAGTCTCAGGGGTGAAGGGTCCAGGTGCTGTGGAGGTGGGTGGTGCTGGAGTGCTGGTCTGTATCGTCATTGAGGTGCCAATCTGTATCGTCACTGGGGTGCCTGGCCCTGAGAGGACAACAGGGGACGGTGTGTTGAGGAAGCTTTCAGACAGCTGGCTCAGACCCGCGATGCTGAGAGGTCCTTCCTCCATGCCATAGGGTGTCAGCCCCAGTACTGATGAGAGATGTACTGAGGCCGGGCTTGGCTGTGGGGTGGAGGAATGAGTAGTGTAGTGGGGCTCTCTGATCTGCAGCTGGGTGAGGACTGGCGTGGGTGGCATCGCTGTCGTCGGTGGCATCATTGTCGTGGGTGGCATAGGTGGAATCAGTGGAACCGGTGGCAACGGTGTTGCCCGATGACTCTGTGCCTGGGCTGGGAAGGACATCTGTTTCTGTTTTGGTGAGTTCTCTGTTGGAAACATTATAAACTAATTGTTTCAGGTGTTGTGGTGAGTTGTTGGGGGTTTTCTTGTCATGTTCTAATTTTTTTAGTTTCTTTAAGAGTTTTTCTTTTTTGTAAGTGGTTTCAGTTTCACCTCTCCAAGTTGTAAGTTGTTTTATCTTATCCCAAAGTAGAGGGTGGATTTTTCTGCTCAATGTCCTAACCAAAGGATTCAATTATGCCATAGCACCCAAAAAAATCCCAACAGAATCCATCATATGTGCAGTAGAATCCAGTCTAACCAAATTAAATACAGATGAAGCTGACAGAATAAGACACCAGGTTACTCACATCTTATGCACAATGAAACCACCAAAAAGTAATTTGCAAAAAGATGAATTCACAGCACTACAAACCCTGAAAAATGATAACAGCATAATAATACTCCCAGCAGACAAAGGGAATGCCAGAGTAGTAATGGATAGAAAAGACTATGAAAGAAAATTGACAGACCTACTCCAAGACTCCACATACAAACCTATAAACACAGACCCAACCACATATCTGGAAAAATGAACCAAGAAGAAAATTATAACCAGCCACATAAGCAAAGAAATCCAACAGACGATCATCCCAAGAGAAAAATCTTCTAGATGCCCCAAATTATATGGCCTCCCAAAAATACACAAAGAAGGCATACCTCTCAGACCCATAGTCAGCTCCAAAGGAGCACCATTACAAAACCTAGCTAAACCCTTAGCAAAACAACTACAGCCCCATGCTGAAACTGCAGCTTCATATGTACAAAACTCATACCACTTCTTAGAAATGATCAAAGATCTACATGTAGAACAAGAAGATCTGCTTGTAAGTTTCAACGTGGTTTCACTATTCACTGAAGTCCCGATAAATGAAACTCTTGAAATCATTAAAAATAAATACCAACCAGCTAAAGACCTCATGGAACTAATATAACACTGCCTAACCAACACATATTTCATATACAAAGGACAAAGATACAAGCAAATTGAAGGAGCCCCTATGGAATCACCACTGTCACCCGTCATTGCAAACCTGTTCATGGAAGAATTCGAATCCAGAGCCCTGGCTAATGCCATCCACAAACCCAAACGATGGCTAAGATACATCGATGACACATTTGTGATTTGGCCCCATGGAAAAGAAAATCTAAACAATTTCCTAACACACCTAAACAGCACACACCCCAAAATCAAGTTCACCCTGGAAATGGAAATAAACAAACAACTACCATTCCTAGATGTACTAATGTACAAAAGAACAGATGGCACACTGGGACACACCATATACCAGAAGAAAACACACACCAACCACTACCTCAATGCCCAATCCCACCACCACCCAGCACAGATAAATTCCGTAGCAAAAACACTAATTACCAGAACCAAACGCCTGGCAGATAAGACACATATAAAGACTGAACTATGCACCCTGACTGAAGTATTGACAGCCAATGGCTTCCACAAAAACAAAATCACCAACTTGATCCACAAAAACACACCAAGACATAACAGAGACCTAGAAGATCAACAGATCCATGGAACAGCTGTCCTGCCCTACATAAGAGGTACCACAGATAAAATCAGTAAGATACTACACAGGCATCACATCAAGACTGCCTTCAAAACAGACAAAAAATAGCAGCCATCCTGAGGAACCCCAAAGACAAAATTGACCTGGAAAACCAAGGCATATATGAAATTCCCTGTACATCATGCCCGGCCACATACATTGGACAGACCAATAGAAGAATAAGTACCTGCCAGTATGAACACAAAAATGCAGTAAAAAATCTGGAACACACCTCCTCACTAGTCCAACACATGAAAACCACAGGTCACAACATCAATTTCAATGGCACTAAAACCCTAGCCACTATAGAAAACCCCAACCACAGAATCATCAGAGAAGCCATAGAGATTGAAAAAAGACCTGAAAGCATGAATAGAAGAGATGATTCCAGCAGACTGTCAATCATTTGGAAGCCTGCACTCTCAAATAGAAAGATCTCCACACCACAAGCTAGGCAAACACCTGAGCACAAACAGACTCCCTCTTATGCCTCCAGCTCAAACACCCCCCCCACCAAGCACCCAGGTGAAACCTAGCTTCCTAATAGATAACAGCCGTCCTTTTACACGAAGCCAAGCTGCACTGAAAGCCTCCAACACAGGAACAGAGTGTTACCAGCCAATCAAAGCCACAAAACAGACAGAAGAAACCAGAAACACCAATCAATCAAATTCCCAGTCCAATGAACACAGACCAAGACTCCCAACCAATCAGGATAGGCCAGCCTCAAATTTAAAACTAAAGGCTGTGAGGCCCACATCCATACAGAAGCCTGATGATGGCAGATGAGATTCTGCTGAAACGTTGCTACAACTTTAACAGAACTACAATGACGTGGGATAATACCCGAAGGAAGCTGAACAGCACACACACACACACACACACACACACACACACACACACACACACACATATATATATATATATATATATATATATATATATATATATATAT
>BLBF01000002.1:92719329-92740834 GCA_015471245.1 Laticauda colubrina | reverse complement strand
GTGTACAGTATGCTTACTGTTTTTTATCCTCCTCCCCTTCCTCTTTAAGAGATTGAGTAATTTTGGATCTGAGAACAATTCTTTAGGTATATTGCATCGCCTGGGAATTGTTTGCCTCAGGTCTCAGACCATGTTGCAATGTGACACCATTAGATTCTCTTTGGAATGCTAATAGCTTCCTTCCAACTGTTTTCAGGAACATCTGCTATCTGCAAACATACCCGAGGTAGCCCCAACAGCATAACCCTTCTCATTACCTTCTGCTTGAGCTTCAGGTTCCTCCCAGGGCCCTGGAGGATTAAATGTCTATGGTTTAAGCAGTATAAAATAATAATGTATGTCCCAGAAACTCTGATAACATTTTCCACACAGTAGATTTAGGTTAATACAATGAAGACAAGGGGAATTTCGCAGTGTGATCATGATGTAAAAGACTAGACTGATAAAATACAATTAATCCTAAGAGCTTTGTAAGGATCCAATTCAAGACCTTTCCAGCCAATGGGAAATCTACATTTTTCAGATTTTGGCCACAATTCAAAAGAAACCTAATGTTTACTGAATACCAAAATAACTGTTTCAATCATATAATGAGATACATACACCGTATACCAGCTATAATTGTGGCAAACCAAATGAGACTTCCAGTTTATAGTCATAATCAGTGGTGGGATTCAATTTTTTTTCTACCAGTTCTGTGGGCGTGGCTTATTTGGTGGACATGGATTGATGGTCATGTGACTGGGGTGAGTGTGGGCATGCTTGGTGGTCATGTGACTGGGTGGCCATGCTTAGTGGTCATGTGACTGGGTGCGTGTGGCCAACTCAATGTCACTCATGACAAGGGGTGCCTCCCCTGGCCCCTCTCCTCCCAGCCATTCCTTGTCAATTAAAAATAATAGCACATAATTTTTCTCTCTCTCTCCCCCTTCCTATTTCTTTTTTCCTATATCTTTTTTTCTCTTTCTTTCTTTTTTTTCCTCTCTTTCTTTTTTCTTTCTTTCTCTCCTTTCCTCTTCCTCTCTGTCTCTCTCTCACACACATATACACCTGGTCAGGAGGGCGGATATGGGAGGCAGCCAGGATCCTGCCTTCCCAGTCAGACCATTCCACTGCTGGTAGCTTCTCCCAGGAGATGAAATGTTGCATGTTTCCTCCCTTCACAAAAAAACCAAGACCATTTTCTCCTTCGGCCACAGCAGGACCCCACAGCCCAGTTCTCTTCCCCAATCAAGAGGAGAGCCTTCCATTGTCTGCAGCCCCACTGACTCACAGAAAATGGGGTGTTTTGATCTGGCACAGGAATCCAGGAAAGCCAGTAACCCCCAAGGACCTAAAACCTCATGCATGCTCATCACAGCAGATGCCACAAGGGCCACACAAACACCCCCAAATGGTGTCCAGCAATCTGGACTTAGAACGCCAAGGCTATGCAGTTTTCTATCAGGTCCGTCCCTTGGCGGCAAGATAGAAACAAGGCTGTGGGGATGGGAAGGATGGTCTCTAGGTGACTTACTTGGTACCCCGGCTCTTTCTACCTCTGGGACAAGCATTGAAAATGCAGGATGGGGAAAGGAGGAAAAAAGGTGCGAGAAAGCCCAGAAAAGCAAGCAAGAGGACACACTACCATTTGCTCAAGGATGATCGCTTTGCACTGCTATGGAGACACAAGTCACATCTCAGCACTTAGTTCAGTGGCCAGTCTTCCCCCACCCTCTCTCTCTCTCTTGAACACACACATACACACACACACACACACTTGGTCTGACTGGGACAAAATGATCCAGCGAGTTCCAGAGCAGCGGGTGGTGTGAGAAGGCAGGAAGCAGGTGGTGGGGATGAAAGTGGGGGGTGATGGAGGCCTGAGCATGCTGCATCCATGCCTTTCTTCCTTTCCCGCAGGGAGAAGGAGAACACAGGTGGTGGCAGTCCAGTTGAGATGAAAGGAAGAAATTGGCCGGCTAGTTTCCTTCTCTGCCTATTTGTTCTGTATCGCCGAGAATAGCTGGCTGATTTGGGGAGGATTTCTGTGCTGAAAAGGCAACTCGAGACCAAACAAAAGTCACCTCCAGCATCCGCCCCTTTGGCCACCTGATCTCCTCCTCCTCGGCCATACAAAACAAACAAGTGTAGAAAGAGAAGACCAGCCGGCCGATTCAGGGAGGATTTCTGTGCTGCAAAAGAGGCAGCTACTGATCTACGGCTTTGCTCTGCTTCTCCAATGGTCTGGTGCTGCCCTGTTCTATGGGCTGGCTGCTTGGACTTGCTGGGCCCATCACATAGAACAGGGCATGATTTTTTTGGTGCAGCTACTGGACTGCAGCCACACTGAAAAAAGCACATAGCAGCTGCAGGCATCTTGTGACAAGGGGGGGAGGACCCTCAGAATATCTGCCCACCCACCTGCTGGCTGGTCCGGGCCGGGCTGGAAGAGGTGCGTCTGCTGGGAGAGGAAAGAAAATGTGCTCCAGGAGGGTGGGCAAGCAGGTGGATGTCCCAGGGCTGCTGCACATGCACACTGCATATTTAGTGGCTGCATGCAGCACACATGTGCAGCAGCCCTGGGACATCTGTTTGAGCTGTGCCACGGCTGCCATGTGGTATGAGCTAGGAGAGCGACTGGGGCAAGTGAATGACCCAGCAACCAGGTAACTGAGTTGGAGGTGTGGCCAGACAGGGGTCACCACCGGTTCGGCAACCCATGCCAAATGACTGCTATCGGTTCACCCAAACCAGTGCAAACCAGTTGAATACAACCTCTGTTTATAATAATTTAAATAATCAATTTATGCCACACTGTGTTCCAAATGGATAAGGCACTTTATAGTACAATAACCTTTCTTCATTCTTATCACATCCCATTTTTTGTTAAGCTTTCCTCCAGGGAAAGGAGGAAGTCTTTAGAAAGCCTTTAGACAGTTTAAACCCAGTAAGAAAAACATTGAAAGCAAATTGATAGTCCGTCTTAATGTCCAATGTCTTTCAAACTAATCCATTCCAGCTTCTGCTTGCAAATGACCATCTTACAAAGCATTCCCTAAAAATTAAGACAGAGAAAAAAAGGCAAAACACATCAACCACCACATTGCCAAAGCTGAAGAAGACAATTTCTAATTAATGGTAATGTTACATTTGTGTAATTGCCTCTTCCAGCATCAACCAGTAAAGCAAAGCAGATATGAAAAAAGTAAGTTATCTAACAAGTCATCCAATTGCCTATAATCTCTTTTTAAAGTGTATAATTGGAAGTTGGGTCTGCCAAATTTAGTTTTGTGAAAAAGAATTCAGTTTATAAATATACCTTGGTGTCCATCCTATCTTGAGCTAGGATGTCATCATCTTTATGTCATTCTAACATTACTATTTTTAAAATCTATTTTTATTTCATATATCTTCACTTTTTACTGCAACCTTTTAATATATAAAAAGTTTTATCCACATAGCTTTAGAGAATGCAATAAGCAATCAGGAAAAATAGTCCAAATTCTAAAACCAACCCATAATTAACATCAAAAATATATTTGAGTACTCATTTACTTTTACTGTATAGCATTTTATACAAAACAAAGAAAAGAAATTGCAAAATTAAAAGATGATCTCCCAAATAAAATGAAATAAACCAAAAATAATGAAGGGAGGAAAAAGGAAAAGCAAGCTCATCTGGCTAAGAGCAAGTGTAGAAAAGTAAAATGTTCAAATCAAATTTGTATGCAACAGAACTCAGAAATTAAATATTGACCATGTGAAATTGTATTGATTAGACTCTCCACTAGGTCAATAACAGATTAGTTTGAATATAGAAAGTCTTCCATCCAGACTATGGAAAACTTTCCTGCTGTTCCCCAATGCCATAAATCTAATCATTTTATGTTTGAATACGTTCAAAAATTTTCAGAACACAATTTAACATCAGATTCACATTTCTGACTTTTATTTATTTTCTCAACACTGTTTTTCTTTAAGAAAGCAATGATTATTTTAGCACACCTCCTTCTTATAACTCTATATAAATTTCTATATCACTATGTTATTCACAGGAGTGGGCTTCAAAAATTTTAGTAAAGCGTTCTCTGATTGCTAGGTGGGCGTGGTCATGGTGGTCATGGCCTAGTTGGCCATCTGCACATGGCAAGGGGGGTAATTTTGCCCTCCCCGGGCTCCAGAGGGTCTCTGGAAGCCAGAAACAGGCCCATTTCCAGCCATCCCAAACTTCCCGGAGGCCCATTTTTCACACTCTCCAAGCCTCTGCATGCTCCCTGCACTTACCTGCATCCAAAACGGGCCAGTGGCGACTACTGGGAGCAGTGTGGGGGCGAGGCCAGGCAAGAGTGGGATTTGGGGGTTCTCCAAACTTCACAAAATCTTAGCTAGGCGTTCTGCCAAACCCCTTCAAGCCCCTAGTAGCCACTCCTGGTTATTCAGACTTTAATCTGGAAGATCACCTTGATGAGAAGATGGTAGAATTGTCACATTTGCTTTTCTAAATGATAGGAGCTCATCTTGCTTAAAACCTCTCATGTCTTAGAGGCAGCATATTTGCAGAACCATCTCTTCCAGCTCATGTCTAGATGCCCCATCTGGTAGGAGAGGCAAGTTATGGGTCCCATTTATTAAAGCCCATGTCACACTGGCCAACGGATGCAAAAAGGACACAGCAGACGAGCAAAATGTTCCATCCGTTGTTATCTGCTCTCAAAAGGGGCAAAAATTTGCATAACCAGAGCGGATAACACGGACGCGGGGAGGACGCAGGGTGGATGCAAAGCAGAAGCGGAATGGAAGACCAGCGGATGGGAGCGGATGGGAGTGGGTGGCACATCCGCAGGGCTTCCGGGGGGCCTCAGCAAAGCGGACGTGGAATGGAAAGAGCGGATGCAGAGCGGATGCACAGTGGATGAAGCGGATGCAGAGCGGAAGCCTAGCAGATGCACAGCGGAAGCCTAACGGATGCCTGGCGTTCACTGCGCGTGCAGGGAGGATGCATTGAGTCAGCCCCGTGGATATAACAGAAGCAGCTCGGAAGCAGGACGCCATTCAGAAGAAAGACCTGCTGCCGGACACATCGACTGCCTTGCCTGCCCTGCCTGCATGTCTGCCTGCCAGCCTTGCTGCCAGCCTCGCTGCCAGCCTTGCTGCCAGCCATGCTGCCAGCCTCCCTGCCAGCCGGTCTGCCAGCCGGTCTGCCTGCCAGCCTTGCTGCCTGCATTCCAGCCAGCCTTGGTTCATGTCTGCCTGCAAGCCTTGGTGCGTGCCTGCCTGCCTGCCAGCCTTGGTGCCTGCCTGCCAGCCAGCCTGCCTGCCATCCTTCCTGCCAGCTTTGATTCCTGCCAGCCTTCCTGCCAGCCAGCATCCCCACAACCATGCGGAAGCACAGCAAGCCTCAGCCATCTGCTGCCAGCCCTGGCAAGAGGGACAGGGCTACCATCCCACCCCCTGGCCCTCACTCTGGTTCTGCTGGGGCTTCTGCAGCACGGGCTCGCTCTTCTGGGGCTGGAGCTTCTGCTGCTTCTGCTTCTGGAGGAGCTGATGACAAGCACTCCAGCACCAGCCACTTCCACAGAACCTGTACCCTTCACCCCTGGGACTGAGCAACCAAGAGGAGTGCCAGAGACTCATTTTTGTCTTATAGCTTGTTGTTAATAAAGTCTATTTATGATTCACACACTTGCTTCATTTCTTTTTTTTTAATAAAGTCTTGCTGGAAACTTTTAGAAATTGTTTAAGCCTTTGCATGCTTGTGGGATGGGTTAAGATAGCTGTGGGATGAGCAGGGATACCTATGGGAAGGGCAGGGATACCTTTGGGATGGGTACGAGCTGTGGGATAGATAAACCTCCAGTGCAAGCATAGTGGGACTGGATGGTCCACCCTTCCAAGTGCCATACCTACCGCCCTTTATTATCAATAATAATGTAATAATTATCCACACATGTCAACATAAACAGAAGTCTTTATTAAACACCCTGTTCATTGTAGGCCAACCAAACATACATGGCCCAATCTCATCTGTGTGATGAGACAGGCTGAAGGAAGCATCCATTAAGCATCTACCATCCTGTCTTGCCACTCCACTGCTCCAGCTGGGGAGTTGCACCAGTGTCTCAGGAGGTTGCGCTGCTTCTTCGCTTCATTTGAGGCTCTGTTGGGGCCTTGCACATCCTCAGTGTCGATCAGGTTTCGCCCTTGCCTCCATTCCCCAGGTTCCAGGTCCCCATTGCCTTGTTGGAGGTCCACGAGCCTGTTCTGCAAGACTGGGTAGCGGGTGCGCATGAGATTGTGCAGGATGCAGCAAGCTTCCATGATCCTCCTCACGGTTTCTGGGCAATGCTGCATGGTGGTGAGAAGTACTTGGAACCTGTTGGCCAGGATGCCAAAGGCGTTCTCCACCGCCCGCCTTGTCCTGGACCGCCTGTAGTTGAAGATCCTCTCTTCACAGGTGAGGAGTCTGGAGTTGTAGGGCTTCATGAGGGAGAAGGCGTCATCCCCCACGATGAAGTAGGGCACATCTTGTGTGTCGTTGGGCAGGGGTTCTGGATCTGGGAAGCCCACGATAAGGTGGCGTTCCAGCCCCTCCTTGAGGTGACTGGCGTTGTATACCTGGGCATCCGAAGATGAGCCATTGCCTGAAGCATCGATGTACATGAACTTGTAGTCAGCATCGACCATGGCGAAGAGGATGATGCTGAAGAAGCCCTTGGAGTTGAAATAAGTGGACCCCAACTTGGCTGGAGATTTACAGGCCATGTGCTTGACATCTATGGCTCCAACGGTGTGTGGTAAGTTCCACTCCTGATACCACTGCTCTGCAACTTTCTTCCATCCTTCTTCAGTGGAGGGGTACTGGAGGAGCTCCTCCTTGTATTCTTCGATGATGTCCTGCACCACTTCTCTGACCACAATGCTGATGGTGTTGGATGGCACCCTCCAGCCATTCTGCATGCTCCTGTAGGAGGTCCCTGAGGCCAGGTGGCGCAGAGTGAGTGCCACCTTGAGCCCAGGTTCCAGGCTGGGCCGGAAGCTGGTGTTTGCCTTGGTCAACCTGGGTGTCAGCCGCTGCACAACTTCGTCAAACATGACTGGCGGCATCCTCATGAAGTTCTGGAACACCCGAGTGTCTTCGCTCCTGAGCTCCACCATCAGGTTGTTGTACAGTCCGTCCTCTGCTCTTCTGGTGAACCATCTTCGGACCCAGACTCTTTTTGGGTGGCTCCTTTTCTTCTCGCAGTAGTGTTCACAGAGCCTGCAGATGGCTTTGCACTATTGCAGAACGATGGTGGCTGCCGAAAGGACTTTGTTACAATCCACGGTGGACATGACTGGATACTGTGGAAGAGGAAGAGGCAGATGAAGGCTGCGGAGGTCTGCACCGCTGGGCTGCTGTTCTGAAAGTGCGATGCAGGTGAGTTGCTCCCCCTTTTTATAGGCAGCGGATATAGCGGATGCGTAATGGATGCGTAACGGATGCGTAGTGGATGCAGAATGGACGAACTGGATACATTTTCTATGCAAAAGTTTTGGGCAGCCCAAAACTTTTGGAGTGGATGAAACGTCCATAAACGGATGCTGGACGGATAGAGAGGAAGCAAAACGGAGTGAGTGAGTACAGAACGGATACATCGCGTTAACCAACGGATGGCAAGCTTTTTTGTCCATTTTACATCCTCTTTGCATCCGTTGGTTCAGTGTGACATGGGCTTAAAGAGCAGCAGGACACAGAATGAAAACATGTCCTGTTGCAGTGCCTGCCCTACAGAAATTATATTGGCCCAGATCCTGTTGGTATTTCAGGAGTCCCTAAAGACATTTTTATGTTCCCATGCCTGGGGAAGCAGAAAGTCTGCTGGACTGGAGCCTGTGAAGAGGTTTTATTGAAGTATTAGTTTTTTGAAGTATTGGTATTGATGTTTGGTGTTTTGTTGTTGTTATCTTGGGTAAAATCTCCCAATAGTCTATTTATTATATATTTTTTTGCTTTCCTTTTTTAATGTTCTTAGCTGCTTAGAATAATTTGCCTGACATTATGATAGTTTTAATTTTTTCTCTTAAATTTAAAATATTATTTTTTACCTATTGCATTGTATACTGGTTTCCATTGTGTTTGGTCTTAGACCATTAATAATTGATTATGTTCCATCAAGTCAATGTAGATTTTTCTACATGGTGATTTGTTCTAATCTGCTCCTTTAAATAAAGTCAGGCACACATCATCACTAAAACTGAATCCATCTGTGCTGTTGGATGTTCTCTTTTTTGTTGCTTTCCATCTTTCCCAGCATTTACCAGACAGTTAAGTCTTTGGGCACAATGTATCCAAAATATAATTTAACCCTGGTCGTTTATTCTTTGAGTAAAAATTCGGAGTTATTCAGTTATGAATTTTATGTTCTTCACTGCTTGTGGTATTCTCATGAGTCTTCTGTGAACAACACGAATAGCCAAGAAAAAAAATAATCAAGTAGTCTTCTGTAACACCAAAATCTAACATCATCAATACTTTTTTTATCCTGCTTTATCAAGGTCCAAAATTTGCCTACATAGACCATCAGGAAATCCCATGGCTTTCATTGTTCGGATCTTTCCAGATAAAGATACATCCTGGCATCTGAGTATCTTCTCAAGGCTTTCATTGCTACTCTACCAAGTGTTAATCGGCAGTGTATTTCTTGATTGTTTGACCCTTTACTCTTGACCTTAAAAGATAGAAGTTATCTTCATTTCAATACCTTCTTATCATTTCTAAGATTGGTGCTTGTGCCCGTTGCCATTAATTTGGTCTTTTTTATATTTAATTTTAATCCTATTTTTCTCTGGTCTCCTTAACTTTTATTACTACATCTTGCAATTCCATTTGAAATGGACAACCATATGCATTGAATAAACAAATAAAATATTATGTGGATCCTTATGTACAAATTTTGTATGCTTTTCTGGAGAAGTACTAAAACCTTTTTTAAATGCACAATTAACACTGACCAATGCTCTGGTCAGCTTAAATTGAGGAAGAAAATTGAATTTTGCCTGGTGTATGTTTCTGCTTCTTTCCTGAGCAATATATGATAGGTTTATAGCTGTTTTTGCTAATATGAGGCTCAATGTGGCCATAGTTTTTATTACTTTCATTACTTGGAGGGTGATAGTGCCATTTTGCTATTCCAATAGTTTCACCTGCTCCATCAGTTACTTCTTACTGCTGACAACTATAAAATTCTCTGCCAGCACTGTTCTTCCTTTCTTTGCATCAGTTTGATGTATGTGGGAACTGCAATAACATTGACAAGAGTTCTGTTTATTTCCCTCTTGTAGCTCAACCACAGGTCCCAAGTAAAGTAGAGGTTGCAGGATAAAGTGGGAAAGAAATTACTGGGAGAGTTTCATTCATGCAGCACCCATCCACCCTTTGTTTTACAATCTGTCATCCAGGTTAATTTTGGACATAGGATTAATGCTCTTCCAGAAGATTGGAGAACTATGTTGAGAAATAGGGCAGATGAGAGGTCAATACCACAGATAACTACCCCAGTTACTTGTCATTCAGGCAACTTAAAAGTGACTGAGACCTATGTCCCAGGCAACCACCCAAAGTTGCCAAACATGTCCCATCACACATTAAGAACAATGATTTATGTTTATTTTCTCCTGCTAAAAGGTATGCAGAACAGGAGGGGTAAGGATGCCCTTAGCTGGTCCCACATTAAAATGATAGAGAGCCTTATCACTGAGACTGAATGGAGCTGAGCTGTGGGGGCAATGTAAATCATGCTGGGTACTTCTTCTTCTTTAGTCAAAGAAACGAGTAAAGGCCCGGTCCCAATGGCCGACGGACGCAAAACATATGCATAAAGGACACAGCGGATGAGCAAAATTTTGGGGGTGGCTCCATCCATTATCATCCACTCCAAAAAGTGGTGAAAATTTGCATAAACAGAACGGAAAAGAATGGAAAAGAACGGATGTGGGTAGTATGTAGTGGGGATGTTAAATGGATGTTCATAGGAAGCCTAGCAGATGAAAGCGGATGGAAGTAGATGACACCTCCGAAGGGGTTCCGGGGGAGAATTTCAAAGTGGATGCATAGCAGAAGGGGCGGATGCATAGCGGATGAAGCAGATGCATCACGGACGCCTATAGGAAACAAAGAGGATGCCGCACGGATGTATATTGGATACAAAGCTTTCACTGCGCATGCAAGGAGTATGAATTGTGTCAGCTCCACGGATATAAAAGGATGCAGCATGCATGCAGTAAGCATACAGGGGAAAGACATGCTGTCACATACATCTGGCAAGAACACCATGGTTCATCAGTCAGGCAAGAAGAGGAAGCCCATGCCTACTTGTTCAAGCCCTGGCAAGGTGAAGAAGGCCAGAACCAGCATCCCACCCCCTGGCACTGACTCTGAAGCTGCTGCTGCTGCTGCTGCTGCTGCTGTGGTGGACCAGCCCCAAGGCCCTCAAAGCCCTGCTGCTGAAGGCCCTGCTGCACAAGCCCCTGAAGGCCCTGCTGCTGAAGGCCCTGAAGGCCCTGCTGCTCAAGCCCCTGAAGGCTCTGCTCAAGCCCCTGCCAGAGGGAGGAAGAGGCAAAGGTAGAAGAAGGGAGAGAGGAAACAGAACACCGTTTCCAATGAGGATGAGGTGCTGGAATAACTGAGGGAGAACGAGTACCTCTGGAGAAAGGGCCACAGACTGTTTCAGGACACCAAGAAGAAGCAGGCAGCTTGGAGAGACAAGGCAGAGAGCCTGGGCTACACTGCAAACGTACTCCTTGGATGGTGGAAGCACATGCACACCTGGTACCTCAAGAAATCCGGGCAGGCCGCTGTCAAGCTCACTGACCAGGAGATGTACGTCATGGGCAAGTGCAGTTTCCTGGAGGGTGAGATCCGCCACGGAGGAGCAGCCCCTCTGAGACTCCTCTCCCTCAGACAGCCCACAGACAGCCAGTCCTCTTCCAGCCAGGAGCCAGCTACACTGTCCAGGCAGGTGTCTTCAGAAGGCCCCACGGCTGAGACCCCCCCCCCAACAGCTGCACTCCCCATGCAGACAGACTTAGAGGATCCCATGGAGGATGACGCCCTGCTGTCACAAATGGAGGAAGAAGCAGCAGCCACCAGAGGCCAACCCACCCCCACCCCCAGATCCAGAGGATGCAGGCAGAGAGGCAGACTGGAGGGCCAGGACCGCAGTGTGCTGTTGGAGATCAGGGACACAATCAAGACCAGCACAGAACTTCTCTCTCAGCTGGTATACTTGGACAAAGCATCCTCAGGCCGGAACACCTTCATCACCTACGTGAGCCAGACCCTGAGAGACCTGCCCAAGGCCCAGTACCAAGTGATGAAGCAGAAGATCACAGCACTTCTGCACAACTCTCAAGGCCCAGCTAAATCTGCTCCTACCCAGTCCAGGTCTGCTCCTCCACCCCAGGCGATGTCACAGCCCTTCCATGGCTTTCAACAGCCCCTCACTTACCAAAGCTATGACTACCAGGACTTCCCACAGCACAAGCAGAACTTCCCAGTCCAGGCCCAGGTTCATCGCATGCCACAGACGCCAGTCCTCACCCAGCTGCAGACCAGACAGCCCCACTACACTCCTCGATCCTCCACCCCATAGCCAAGCCTGTCAATGGACAATCTGTCATCAGTATTGGGCCTGACATCTCAAGTCCTTGATGAAGGGCCTCTCAACCTCACAGGACTGAGTCAGCTCTCGGATATCTTCCTGAACACACCACCACCTGTTGTACCCTCGGGGTCAAGCACCCCAATGGTGCCTCAGACCAGCACTCAAGCCACAGCCACCTCCACAGTCCCTGCCCGCTTAACAGCTGAGACCATGGACATGACTAAGAGTGACTAAGAATAGTGTCAGAGACTGAGTTGTTTACTTGTTAAGTTTATCTTTGCTTAAGACACTTTACATGGTTCATTTTGCTTTTTTAATAAAGTCATAAAGTTTACCTAAGAAAGTTCATAAAGGTTATCTTTGCTTAACACACTTAGTTTACTTGGTTCATTTTTTTACTTAATAAAGTGTTGGTGAAAACTTTGAAAAAAATGATTAAGCCTTTGCATGCTTGTGGAATAGATAAGGATAGTTGTGGGATAGATAAACCTCCAGTGCAACCATAGTGGGACTGTATGGTCCACCATCCCAGCTGTCACACATATGGACCTTTATTATCAATAACAATTTATTCATTGATCAACACATTTTAAAATAAACAAAGCTCTTTATTAATGCCCTATTCATTGTAGGACCACTCAACTTAAATGGCACAATCTCATCAGTGTTTTGCGACAGCCTCAAGGAAGCATCCATTAATCATCTATCACCCTGTCTTGCCACTCCACTGCTCCAGCTGGAGAGTTGCACCAGTGTCTCAGGAGGTTGCTCTGCTTCTTCCCTTAACGTGAAGCTCTGTTGGGGCCTTGTAAATCCACAGTGTCTATCAGGTTACATCCTTGCCTCCATTCACCAGGCTCCATGTCCCCATTCCCTTGTTGATGGTCGACAAGTCTGTTCTGCAACATTGGGAAGCGGGTGCCCATGAGATTGTGAAGGATGCAGCAAGCTTCCACGATGTTCCTCACTGTCTCTGGGCGATGCTGCATGGTGGTGAGAAGTACCTGAAACCTGTTGGCCAGGATGCTAAAGGTGTTCTCCACCACCCGTCTTGCCCTGGACAGCCTGTAATTGAAGATCCTCTCTTCACGGGTGAGGTATCTTGAACTGTACCGCTTCATGTGGTAGGTTCTGAGGGAGAATGCGTCATCACCAACGATGAAGTAGGGCACATCTTGTGTGTCATTGGGTAGGGGGTCTGGACCTGGAAAACCCATGATGAGGTTGCATTCCAGCCCATCCTTGAGGTCACTTGTGTTGTATACCTGGCCATCTGAAGCTGACTCGTTGCCTGAAGCATCGATGTAGATGAACTTGTAGTCAGCATCAACCGTAGCAAAGAGGGTGATACTGAAGAAGCCCTTTTAGTTGTAATAAGTGGAACCTGACTTGACTGGAGCTTTGCAGGCCACGTGCTTCCCATCTATGGCTCCAATGGTTTGGTAAGTTCCACCTCTGATACCACTCTTCTGCAAGTTTTCTCCAGCCTTGTTCAGTTCTGGGGCACCTGAGGAGCTCCTCCACATATTCTTTTCTGACCACTTTGCTGATACCACTTCTCTGACCACTTTGCTGATGCTGTTGTGTGGCACCCTGCATGCATACTGCATGTTTCTGTATGTGGTTCCAGAGGCCAGGTGCCACCTTCAGTCCAGGGTCCAGGTTGGGACAGAAGTTGGTACTAGGCTTGGTCAACCTGGTTCTCAGATGTTCTACAAGTTCGTCAAACATGGCTGATGGCATCCTCATGAAGTGATGGAATGTACGAGGGTCTTCATTCCTCAGCTCCATCATCAACTGGTCATACAGTCCAAACTTCTCATGATCCATCCTTGGACTCACACAGCTCTTAGACATCTCCTTCTTCTCCTTCTGTGTAAAACTTGAAACAGTTTAAACAGGTTTTGGTTGTGGTGATGAATGAGCGCAGCTATCATTTGGACTGTGTCATCATCTATGGTGGAGAACAATTGATGATGTTGAAGACCAAGACTAAGGGTGAAGATGTCTGTACACCACGGCTGCTGGACTCATACTGAGGTCCAGATGATTTTCTCCCCTTTTTATAGAAAATATCAGTTGTCCGCTAGGTGTCCTTCTACATACTCTGGACATACTGCAGACATCCTAAATATACGAGATACATCCCAGATACAAACGTTTTCTCTGTTTTGAACACTTTATATACGAGATGCATACGCTTACATCCTTTCTATTTCCGTGCTACTAACGCTGTGTAGACATTCCATGTACCCTTTGTTTCCTCCCTCTTTCGTTTTCAGCTGCAGTGGATGTGAGTTGAGAGGATGGCCAGAGGATGCAGAGATGATACAGCAGACGTTGAATGGATGATAATGGACATGATGAATGTTTGTTGTCCGTATATATTGTGGATGTACATTGTACGCAGTGGAAAGTTTTTCTGTTCACAAAGTTTTGTGCAGCTCAAAACTTCTTGCGCGGATGAAATCTCAGTGGACGGATGCTCGACGGATAGAGAGTTTGAAACACATATGCAGTGAGTACACAATGGATGCATAGCGTTTTCCAATGGATGGCAAGCTTTTTTTAATGTTTTACATCCTCTTTGCATCTGTAAGTGCAGTGAGACCGGGCCTTAACAGACATTAAATAGTCTTGAGGAAGAGACCTGGAATTCCCAGTGTTTGAATTAACAGTGGTTAACTGCCCATCTTCCTTTTGATGGGGGACTTTTAATCAATATGCAGCTACTCCCTCCAAAAACCACAGTCTTCCATGGGCAAATTAACAGTAATCTACTTTAGGGCTTCTGCCTGATGTAATCTTACAGAATCCATCATAAGTGATGTCAACTATTCTTCCACCTCAATCCTCAAGCTGTATACCTGCCTTCTTTTTCAGGTTCTTTGATGGTCCCTATTCCTAAATGGGGGTCTAACTATATTATATGCCCCTAGGAAGAACTCTTTGACCGAGGATGTGTTAATGTTTACTTTGCTTTAATCCTTTGCCCTATATTTGAGCGAAGGAGAATAAATATACTTGTTAACTGGGAGGGATTCTGCTCTTCACCATATAAAAAAGCAATCCAGCTGTTAATCTCTAACAGTCCATAACTGTTTCCATTAAAAAGGTTTATCCTACTCACAACTGTCCTGGCCCTTGTTTTATGCCAACAATGAAAACAACAAAAATCTCTGGTGCAAAATTGCTATTTAGCCTCGATTAGCTACAACCTTTTCTTCTCTCACAAAATCACCTAGGATCACAATAGTGCTGCATTACATTTCATACTGCTTCAGCATAGATCCATGCTACTTTATTGTTGTTTTATGAGAGTCTTTACATTCACCCACCTCCATCTCAAAGGTTGGGAGGGAGGTCAATCAATAGTTCTCTGATCATAAAGATTATTTTGAACTGAAGACAGACTTATTGATTGCTGAATCCAATACTTCATCTCTGTCCCTTTCCTATCAATCCACTTTGCATAAGCATATGGTGAAAATAATTTCTAAAATATCTTTTTTTGGCAAAAATTTGGTGCCAGATGGCTTCAGAGGCATCACCATCATACCTGCTGGAAAGCCTGAGTTTAAAAGGTATTTTAAATTTGGAACAACTGTCTGTCCTGGGTCAAAGCCAGTTCTGAAGAGCTTTCATTCACTCCACATTCAGACTAAGTCCCAAATCAGATTATAGACCTTCTACATGTAGCATTGATTCCATAGAAGTGTAGGCACTATGTGATATAGGAAAATCACTGTAATTTATCTAACCTTTTCTCTAGTCATTTAAAAAAAGAGGCATCAGATCAATGCTGTCTTCAGTTGACTCCAAAATTGGCAGATGTGTTAGAGATGGACTTTTAAGCTGTTTTGATTTAAATACTAAGTCAGAGGCAGCTGCTTTCTGAAATTAAATTTATCTTTAGTCAGGACTGATTCCTCATCATTGTAGCCTTATAATTTTCTTGGCAATCTTATGGAAGTTGCTTGCCATTATATTCCTCTGAATTTTTTTTTCCTTCAAATTTCTACTCTAGCCCCAAATCCTGGGATTACCAGATGGTTTTCCATGAAAGTACTAAGACCAACCCTGCATAGCTTCTGAGATGATAACCAGGCTTTGCTAACTGCTGAAGCTTTACAGAACTTGGCAACATATATTGGTTCTTTCTGTTACCATGTATTTGTAGAACTGATAAGAATAATAGTTATTGCAAAGGCACTGAGTTGTATCCAAGCATAGAAAAAAATGTGGCAATCTCTGCCTTCAGTGTATCAGAATAGCAAGAGGATGAATTCTTTAAATAGGGAGGGAGGGTTCTTTTTCATATGCTGATTTACTATTTGAAGTGGACTGGATTGAATTGGGTTGGGATGGATTGGGATGGGTTGGGTTGAATTGAATGATCTAGTTTTTGTGTATTGAACTTCTGGATGAGCATTCTCTGCACCATTTGCTGAATATGTTACTAATAAATTTTATTGATGGAAACACACTGCATATAACTAATGATAGCTTAAACTAAGCTCTACACAGTTCAATGGCCAAGGGAAGTGGGGTGCTCTCGCTTAAGATAACCTTACAATGATCTGAAAAGTTATAACCATTGCTGAAATGAATCCTTTGAATGAATACATCCTATTTGTATATGCATATGTGCATGTTTTACTTTAAGAACTAGTAACTACAGATCTCAACAGTTACTGATGGAACCAATGAAATAATAATTTCATTCTAAAAATGCAATCTGATATAGATTTATTTCAAAAAGATAGCAACTGGGGTCAAGCTGGGTGGGAAATTTACTTTAATTAGAGTATAGGATTCTTTCAGTGGATAGGTTTTTTTAAGCACAATCTATATGTATAGAATAATTTGCAACTTAATGTCCATAACTGCCAAGATATTTTATGAAATTAGTGAATCTCTCCTCCTTTTGATGGAGCACTGATATTTATGCTTACTTTACTAAGTGCAAAATTAAATCTGATGAAAATGAAATATTTTAATCCATCATTATCCTTCCTAAATGCAAGTTAATATGCATGCCACTTATTTTATTTTATTTTAAAGCTGCTGTTCCATCTGGGGAAAAAAAATCAAATTAATTAAGAGGTATATATGGCAGAAAACAGCATAAGAATAGTAAGAAACCATTAAACCAAATGACCCATTTGAAAGCAAAAATAAACTCCAGAAATCATGTGGCAATATAGGACAAGAATATCAGGAAAACTTGCTTAAACAAGAGTTTCCAAAAATGGAAGACATCACTGGAGGGCTGTACTAGCAGTATGATATCTTTCTTGCTTCTATACCTGAGGAAGAAAATGTGATGTTTATCAGCATTGATGTGCTCCAAAATAGCTGATTTGTGCCCACTGAGTTTTCTTTTTAAAGTATTTTACTAAATCAATAAATACAGTAGGAGTCTGACAAATGCAAAACCATGCACCATCTTGTATCATATATTTACTTGCAGGAATATCTTGTGCCTTACAAACAAATAACAGATTGGACAGCATCATGTTTATCATCTTATGATAAACAAGTGTTTTTGATTGGCCAGGTTCATTGGGTAGCCATTTTCTTCACGGTCATCTTTCTTTCTTCACCCTTGAAGAAGTCATGCAGAAACCTGGAAAAGAAAAGCAGCCCAGATTTTCCCAAGGGAAAAAAAGAAGGTGAGTGTTGGTGTTAGCAGATGCCATTCTCAGGGGAATGGAATCAGCAGTCTGTAGACCAGACAATCAATGTAGGGAGGTATTTTGTTTCCCTGGAACAAAAATCAAAGATGTGGCTTTGTTTCAA
This sequence comes from Laticauda colubrina, assembly GCA_015471245.1. Classification (NCBI taxonomy): domain Eukaryota; kingdom Metazoa; phylum Chordata; class Lepidosauria; order Squamata; family Elapidae; genus Laticauda; species Laticauda colubrina. The sequence continues at coordinate 92,723,408 of BLBF01000002.1, read as the reverse complement.
TTGCCAAAAAAAAAAAAAAAGTTTCAATTGCCAAAACATCTTAGGGGGATATTTACATGAGCGAGATTTGAACATCTTGATACAATGGTCAGATATGGGAGATTCCATTCAATACCATATAATGGATGTATCTGCATTTGCAGAGCGGCAGCAGTAAAAGACTTGGTTCACATATTATTTGACTGTTATTTGTATAAGAGGATAAGAGACAGGTTCATATGATTCATAGGGGACTTCATATCAAAACAACATACCTTATGTGTGGCCAGAATTTGAAAACAATATTTAATATGGCACAGTACTTGAGTAAAATGGTTCAGCTGAGAATGGTTCAGTTGAGATCAACTGATAGGGGTAGATTGTAGGGGTGATACTGAAATATAATTTTATTATTTTAGTTATCTATATATTAAATTGTTATATTTTCTTCCAAATTCATTTTAAGCTATTTTTATACGATTTTATTAATAATTTGAGTTTGGAGCTCTGTATTTTGAAATTGTCTTTGGGCTAATCAACAAACTAAACTAACTAAAAGATGTGGCTGAGAGCCTTACTAAAATAATCAAGACCACAGTTTCTATCCCTTTCTTCTTTTCCATGTGGGGAAGAATGATACTACAATGAACTTGAAAACAATATCAAGAGACTATAAACAGCTTGGCCAGCAAGTTAAGGAGTTATGAGCACAAGTAGTGTTTTCATCTGAACTTCCAACAAAAGATCAACATCCAATGAGGGAGCAAAGGATTTTAGAATAAACTTAAGGGATGGTGCCATCAAGAAAACATTGGATTCCTAGACCATGGTCTACATTACATGTATGAAGGCTTCTGGCAAGGTGTGGCCTGCACCTCACAAGAACTGTGAAGAGTGTATTCGGAAAATGACTGACTCGGCTTTTCTGAAGTGTTGTAAACTAAAACTGAGGAGGGAAGATGAACAATCTTTAGGATCTACTCCAAATCATAAACCCAAATCAAATCATAAACCCCAATGAAACAAGGAAGTAGAGAGTGATGGAAAAGAAGAAAAATTAAAAGATATAAAAAGAAGGAGATGTAAAAAACATACTCAAGGTCAGCAGAAAGAACTCAGATTCCTATACACAAATGCTCAAAGTTTGGGGGAACAAACAGGGTGAATTTGAAATTCATTTCTGATCTAGGTTATACAGTAGATGTTGTTTGTTCCAGGAACAAAGTTCCAGGAACAAATTCTAGCACAAAAAGTTATCCTATTTTGCCTCAAATGTGGTGCCATCCGAATAGAACAAACCATTGGAAACTCCATTTCACAGAATAACACAGTACAGTTTTAGGTTCCCAAACATCACTCCGATTATTAGTGATAACAAACAAAATACCTCAAAAATGAAATACAAAACATGGCCAACATTTCAAAAATTTCAGTACCTACAGATTCTTGCATAAGAATCTTGCAAGATCTGAGACATTTTGTTCATTTGGTTTAAATTTGTATTATTTTATTTTTATTTTCCAGTATCTGGAAAACGTGCAATTTCACAATGACGCTAACTACCTAAAAAGATTGCTAAACCTTGTAAAAGGCTACATATAGAGAGATAAAAATCATGGATTAGTGAAAACCTTGAAACATGTTCCCAATAGACAAAATCTATAGGCAGCTGCCATGGAGTTACAGGACAAAATATGGGAAAAAATTAAGATCTATAATGTTGGTGAGAAGTAAGTTGTTCACTTCAAACAGTTTGAAATAGTTGTTCAGGTAATTATGTATTTCCAAGCTGACATCCATGCAAGCAAGAATCCATTGCAATTATCAATCAAGGCTTCCAGAGATAAGCTTGGGCTTCACCTAGGTGACAAACCATCACCATGATTTTCAGGGTAGGCCGATCCCTGAAAATAAGGCCTGTGGGGAGGCAGAAAAACTAAGCCAGATATAGCAGTCTGCCCTGCAAAAGATAGTGGTGCTGACTACTATTTTTTGATGCAACAGCAAGTTATTATGGTTATTAAATCAAGCCTCTGATATATGGATTCACCCTTCTGAGGTAACTTACATATTTGGGTTATTCAGTGATTGTTGTCAGTTAGATTTTTAAAATGCCAACTGGTGCATTAACCTAGCAATATGAATCTTTGGTCATCGGATGAGGTGGCTCAATTACATCTTGATATTCAAAAGCTGGCTAGTGCTCCTTGCGTCTGTTCTCTTGTCTCCAGTAGTAGCTTGAACTAGACAGTTTGCAAAAACTGCAGAAGAAGGCCACAGGGTTCCTTGTGGAATCATCCATCTCCTGTCAGCCTATTCCCAGCTTCTGGCGATTTGAAGAACATCTTGGAAATGAAGTGCTATGAAAAGCCAATGAGCTAAGTTGGGGAAAGGGCACACAAATCAGAGAAGCAAAAATGAAATACTAAATCTTCCAGACGGGAATCTCTTTCAGATAAGGAAATGTGGGGCCAGTGTACCAATGTGGGGAGAAGAAATTGTCCCATTAGATTTCTTTCTTACTTACTGAGGTGTTATGAAGCTGGTCTAGATGGAATATATTTTTAAAAAAATAGCCAAGCAATATACCATTTGCAGTTTGCCATCCATTTACACCACCAAGGCATGAATGGAGGAATTCTTTTTCAGTTAAAATGTATCCCTTTTGATGAGTTTTTTTTAAAATTCTCAAGGACCATAGCTTGTTTAGTAGACCTATTCTCTGTTAATCCTGAATAGGTATACCACTATGACATTAATGTATCATTGAATGAAACCATTTGAAAGGGGTAAAACTTCTCTATGAAAAACAATATTGATGTTCATACAGGCATTTTTGTGCCTGCCATTCAAACTGCTTCTACATATTTGACAGAAATATTTGCTATGTTGTTATGCAGCTCTAAAAGATTCTATTTTTCAACTCAGCATTGGAAAACTCCAAAATAGGCATTTGGGACCCCTGCACGTATAAACTAATATATTTGACATTCCAATTTCTATAGTCAGTGTTTTCTGAAGAAACCAGAATTGCATCAATGTTAGAAAAGGTGAATCATGATAAGTATCCATTCATTAATGCAAATAATAGGTGGGCATTATGACATAAATTTACAAGGGCAAAACATAGTTTTGTATTTAGACATTTTAGAGAAAAAGTTGCAGCACATCTCACAACAAAGAATATTTTGGTCCAATATTTGGCATCCCATTCTATTCAATTTCATTCTTGTTTTCTCCATTCCCCCTTCCTAGATTTACCAAGTGTTAAATAGCCACTGAATGTGTTCAGTTTTTATTTGGCTTTTGCTCCCAAAATTGTTCTATTTATTTATTAACATTTAAATGAGCTCCATGATTCCCCCAAGCTGGGAGATGTCCCTATTTGTGGTGCTGTTAAAATGCCACAAATAGAGATGTCCCTATTTGTGGTGCTGTTAAAATGCCACAAACTACAATGTCACAATGTATATTCTTTTTTTGGCACCGGAAAACATGCTGCACTGTCATTGCTGAAGTTCCACCTAGCCTTAATGATCTACATCAGTATTTCTCAATCTTGGCAACTTTAAGATGTGTAGATTTCAAGCTCACTGGAGAATTCTGGTCTACATCACCAATTCCAATGTTCCTACACTACAGCTTCCTGTTTATTTCTTAGCACCTTTCATCTTTCTTTTATTTTTATTTATTTATTATTTATGTATCAAATTTAGAAACTACCCAACTCTCACATGGAGGGACTCTGGGTGGCATACAAATAAAAATAGAATGAAATTATTCCATATTATATGCAGAGCCAACGATGTCATTATTTATAATGCAACAATCTTATGGAGATTCAGAAACAAAACCATCAGTGATGATCATCAATGAGACAATAGTGGGTTTTGGACTGTAACTTGATCACAATTTTATTTAATTCATGATTATAGCTGCATATAAAAACTTGACAAATGGGAAACAGCATTTTGTTGTACTGGTCACATTTATCCTGGAATTTATTTCTTCATTGTTGTTCCCTTGTTAGTAGACATTGTGGAAGTTAAAACCTGTTAGGGATAACATTGTTCACCCTAACTGTTTTAGGTGAAATACTA
>BLBF01000002.1:92706532-92718929 GCA_015471245.1 Laticauda colubrina | reverse complement strand
TGTTTAGCTTGTCTACCTAACCCTGGTTGGGGAACCCAGGCTTAACAAAACCCATCCCTCTCCTAGAAAAATGAAATATCATTGGTGTTCCATCTGGAAATAAGGTGCGCGAGACCGGGTTCCAATAAACAACTCTTTATTCAAACAGTAAAGTGACTAGTAATGGAATGTTTGCCCAAGCGGCGGCAGCCCTTCTTATAGTGGCTTGCTCGTGGCTTGTGGCCAATGACAGTTGTTTAAGTGTTCCCACCGTCAGGCAGGCCAATCGGAATGGCCTTTAAGTAACCAATCCGAGAACGGCCTTTTTGGCCAATCAGTTTAAGGTGTTTGGAGTCTACCAAGTTCTATACACAACACCCCTCCCCCCTTGGTTTCATCCAATGTGTGTAACATAGTCACGCAGGTAGGTGGGGCTTCTGCAGGTCCTACTTGACCTGCGCAGCTCAGTCTCAGCATGGTCCTCAAGCGGTTCGGACGGGATCACTTTCTCTCTGCGTCTTCTCCATGGAACCTCCTGGAAGGGTGAGTCAGCCTTGCCGCTCCCTCCTGAGTTTCTCGGGCTGGTCGAGGTGGCCTGGCTGTCTCCTTCCAGGAAGGCCTCACCTCGCTCTTCTGCTCCCAGACTTCTTCTCTGGAGGTTGTCTATGGGTAAGCACTCTTTTTGTTTCATTTGAGTTTCTAGTTTGGGTTTGTGTTGTGATTGTTGTCTTGTTATTGGAGGTTTGACTCTCCCTTTTTTATTATTTTGTGTTCCCCCCCCTCGGTTGTTTTTGGCTCGTTTATTGGAGTTTGTGGCGGTAGTGTAGTGTTGCGTTCTAATGTGCGAGAGCGAAGCTGGTCGATGTGCCGGTGATAGTGTAGTGTTGCCATCATCTAGTGCAAGTCAGTATGACCGGGGCCCTGTGATTTGGGTAACTGTGGCTGGAAGCCATAATGGGTCCCCGGTAAGGTTTTAGCATAGACTAAATTGCCGATTTCAAAAGAGCGATATCTACTGGAGGAGTCAGGGTGTTTGTCCCAGGTATAGGTGGGGTGCAGTCTATCGAGGTAGGAATGCAATTTCCTACCCATGAGGAGTTCAGCTGGGCTTTTGTTAGTGGTTGTGCTATGGGTGATATGTTGAATGGTTAATAATCTGTTAAGTTTATCTTGCATGTCCCCCCGTGTCCATTTTTTTCTAGGGCCTCCTTAGTATAACGAACCATGCATTAAGCCCATCCATTTGAAGCCGGATGAGCCAGTGCTGTCAGGGCATGTTGGATGCCCTGTGCAGCCAAGTATTGCTTGAAAGCTAAAGCGGTAAACTGGGGCCCATTGTCTGAGACTACTACATCTGGCAGTCCAGATTTTCATGTTTCATGACTGCCTCGGTAATAGTGGACACCATAAGGATAACCTCTAACCAGTTAGAGTAGGGGTCCACGATTACAAAAGAGGTGTTCCCTTTTGTTGGCCCAGCAAAGTCAATATGCAGTCTCGACCATGGGCCTCTGGGAGTTTCCCATTCCATGACTGGTGCCAGAGGCCACTGGGGGGTTAGGCCTTGATTTTTGGCAGTCATGGCATGTTGCCACCCATCGTTCAATGTCCTTGTCCAGCCCTGGCCACCAGACGTAACTCCTGGCCAGGGCTTTCATTTTGACTATGCCCGGGTGTCCCTCGTGCAACATGCTGTAACTTTTCTGGGATTACCACCCTGTCCTCCCACAGTATACAGCCTTTTTCAATAGACAGTTCAGTCTGTTGGGTGCAAAAAGGTTTAAAAGTCTCGCCTCTGATCTCATCCGGCCAGCCCTTACCTACCCAATGCAGGATTCGAGCTGTCAGCGGGTCTTTCGTGGTAGCTTTAGCGATGCCTGCTGCGGTTAGTAGCAGATTTGGCCAGGACTTGATTTGGAGAGTGGAGACAGTTGGAGCTGGGTCATCTTCCATGTTGGGCAGCAGGGAACGGCTCAAGGCATCCGCATAGTCTATAGTCTGTGCCTCTGAGGTTTCGGGGTCACACTGTTGTTGTTACACTTGTACGAGATCTTGATATGCAAAAAAATTTCCTCCCCCTAGTGAGTGCAGTAAGTGTTGCACTACAGGTACTGGGTATGCGCTTCGTTGGAGAGCATGATTTAGGGTTGCCTTGTAGTCTCCACAGGTGCGCACTGGCCCATCTGGTTTGATAAGAGTCACGATGGGTGTTTCCCACCTGGCATGATCAAATGGCTCTAATACCCCTTGTGCAATAAGTTTGTTAAGCTGTTCATCTATTTTTGGCTTTAAGGCAAAGGGAATGCATCTGGCTTTGAGCCTGATGGGAGCTATCTTTGGGTCTAGGCTGAACGATATTAGGGTCCCCTTGTACTTGCCTAGGGTCCCATTGAATATATCCCGGAACTCTTGCAGCAGGCTCTCTTCCCAGTTGGCCGCAACGATGCTGTTGATCCCGGTCACTCTGATTCCCAGGGGTGCAAACCATTCAATTCCCAGCAGGCTAGGGCGATCACGGTCGACTATTGTTCGAGGCAGTATTTCAGTGTGGCTTTTAAATTCTACTAGGAAATGTCCAAGGCTCACACTACCGGGATTCGGTTTCCCTGGTAGTCCTTTAGTATCAATTTTTGTTGTTCCAGTTCTCTTTGCTTGATGTCTGGTATCAGGCTCTGATAGTGTTCCAAGATACCATTGACAAGTATGATCTGGAGTCTACTTCCATCTCACAGGGCTTCCCTTCGATTTTTACATTTATCCGGACCTTTTTTGCGTTTGTTGCCCTGGCATTTCTGATGGTTATTGTATTTCTTTTCTGTTGCTCGTTCGCCGGTTCCTGCACTCTCGGCTCCATCTGCTTCCTGCTTGTATCTCTTTGTTTCTAGGGGGGGTGCTGTCATGTCTTTTTGGACTATAGCTCTTTTTGTTTCGGCAGACCTTTGCGATGTGCCCCCATTTTTCACAAGCTCTGCAAATGGCATCTAGGAACCTGCATTCTGAGTGCGGGTGATTTCCTCCGCATCCAGCACACTGGAATTCCTGCCTGCTTCTTCTTTTTTCCTGCCATTTTCTTTCCGACTGAAGCCTATGTGTATCTTCATTGTCGTCATCAGTGTCACTCGGGGAGTCAAGTTCTTCATGGTGGGCAATCGCTGTGGGCTGTTTCTTGCTTCCTTCTGCCCTCTTTTCTCTGGGTTGATTTGGCAGATCTGGAATTGAGTTCATCTGGTACATAGTGGCTGCGCATTTCTTGGCTGCTTCAGCGGTGGTGACTTCTGTGATGGCCTCGGCCATGGTGATATTCGGTCTGTTTAGCAGCTTGCTTTGGAGTGTAGCATCCTTCAATCCGAGGACCACGCAGTCCCTCATGGCCTCGTCCATGTTCTGGAACTTGCAGGCTCCTCCGATGTGTTTTAGGGCTGCTACGAACTCTCCGATGCCTTCGTCTTCCCATTGGTCTCGTTTGTAAAACTCATGCCTTTTGATCAAGTTGGAGACCAGAGGTGTGTAATGGGCTCAAAGCATTCTGTTCAGTTCAGGCCATGCCATCTGCTTAACGTCTCTCAGTTTAGCTAGTGCCTTGGCCATTTTAAAAACAGCTGGCCCACAGTGTGTGAGGAATACAGCCCTCTTCCTCTGGTCAGTTATCTCCTGTAGCTCGTTGCTTTCTAAGAACATCAGAAAGCAATCAATGTACGACTCCCAATCTTCCTCGGCTAGGTTGAGTGGTGGCGCATTGTTACCGGCCATCTCTGTCACTCGGTTCTGGTTGCTATGTGCTTTGGTCTCGCTCCTCTAGGATGATCCCATCCTCGTCACCAGTGTTCTGTCTGGAAATAAGGTGCATGAGACCGAGTAGCAACAAACAACTCTTTATTCAAACAGTAAAGTGACTTGTAACGGAATGTTTGCCCAAGCTGCAGCAGCCCTTGTTATAGCAGCTTGCTTGCGGCTTGTGGCTAATGACAGTTGTTTAAGTGTTCCCGCCATCAGGTGGGCCAATCGGAATGGCGCTTAAGTAACCAATCCAAGAACGGCCTTTTCGGCCAATCAGTTTAAGGTATTTTAAGTCTACCAAGTTCTATACACAACAATAGGAAATATTAAAAAGGCAGAATATTTCCCCTAAAAGGAGTAGAAACTCAAGAGCAGAAACATCTCAGGAAGCAAAAGCTCACCCCCTCCCATTTGTTAATGGGTGGGCCATTAAGGCCTGCTCCAGAATACTTTACATAACAAAGATCTCCAAGTAAAGGGCCCAAGATCCCTTTCAGTGCATCATCATCCAGCAAGGCTCAACCAAGCCTGGAATTCAGGACAGCCTACAGAGTTGCCCCTGCATGGCCCCATGGGAGTCTGACAACCAATCAGAATAAAAGCTCCAATTCAAATCCCAACAAAGGTTATAAAACCCAGGCACTCTCAGCATATCTTCCCTTCTTGATCTTCTCTTTTCACCTTGGAGTATGCGAGCATCCTCTTCACTTTACAGCTCCAGGCCATGTGGTCCTGTCCACCATTAAACCATCTTTCCTAACAGCCTCCATGTTTCCAGTGTCTTTTTCCCCACTTGGAACTGAACCCAGAAGGATATTTCTTCTAACAACATTTTCAGATGACATAAGAATAGTTTCCCTGAAGCTGTTCTGACCTAGACTTCCCCAATAGCATGAAGCTGAGTCCTCTTCCTGATAAACCTCTTTTATTTAATTTACAATGAATTTCCTCTCCAACAAAGTCCCAGCCAACAGTCTTTCAAGATAGTTTCCAATTACAAACCTTTATCAAACTTGAAGCATGGCCAGGCCAATATCTTTCAGACATCACAATACTTGGCAAGCATGTATTAGAAGGAACTAATTGTCTCCTGCAAAGCCTCACTCCCCTTTCATTCCTCATTTATTCTCTCGGGGAGGGGGCATTCACTGTCCTCCTGTGGTTTTACTTCCAAGTCAGTCTTTGTTCTTCAGCTATTCCTTTTGTCTGGCAACTCTGCGCAAGTGCACATTGGGAACAGGCTCCAGCTCTTCTACCTCACTGATCTCTAATCTGAAGGCAGCTGATAATTGTCAGTTGCTCCTGGCCCCAACTCTGCCTCTGATGCTGAGCACTCGTCAGAGCCTTCTCCAGACTTCAGGACTGGCCCATGTTCCTCCCCAACCTCCTCACTGTCCAAATCTGTCAGGCCAGAGCAGAAGCACTGGTGGGGAATGGGGGTCCAAAAAAACCCTTACCTGCCCTATTTTTACCAGCATTGTGCCCACAGTATAAAAAGGTGTGGTTTCAACTGCATTATTATTGATGCCTTCTTGACCAACTCATCACTTGTAGACGCTCATAGTTGCTAGGTGGACTGTTATTAACTTATTACCCTTGTGCCTTGACTTTCTTTTACTTTTATTTACTCGAGTATCTCTTTGTTTATCAACAGAAGGTGCTCAAGGCAATTAACTGAAAACAAACAAGAGATGACAATGTAAATATAAAACATATAAAATATAATTAAAAACAGGTACTTAAAATTAGAGAAATCCTGGCTACATCTAAATTTGATTACATATGAAATGCCTACCTAAAAAAAGTTTCGCCAGTAAAAGATAAATAACAGGGAATATTTTTCATTAATTTGATTTACGATGTACTGAAATTTATTTTGCTGGAACATACAAATTTATTCCCCTTAGGAAAACAATCTGAAATCTCTTTACCTGTCTAATTTTGTAGTGTCAAGATAGATACATAACATTCCAAAATATTCATTATACTGATTCATAGCTAAGAATGGATTGCCTATGTAAGTGGATATACAATTTCATATGCACTCTTATTTTTTTCTTATAACATTCTGATTTTTTTTAAATAATCACTGCACACCAAACTTTTCATCCATGTTAGGTGTTAACACATATAATAATTTGTTTGTTCTGTCAAACATGTACCCATGTCTCCCCATAATTTTAATTTGGATATCCATATGAACTCCATTAATGCTTGACTCACATGTTGTGCATGTTTGAATGTTGTATATTATTTACTTCATACTGTAGCTATCTGGTGATCTTACTTATAAACTGTAATCCAGTTCTGCAAAATTATTTACAGATAAAATCCATAGCTGATCTCTATGTTATTGTGTTAGCACTTTTCTCCTAGCACATCTCATTATAATCTGAAAATGACATTGTCTAAATTATATTTCTTATCATGCATCATTAATATATGTCCAGGTAAAATGAATAACCAATACCAGATGTATATGAATTATAGCAGTATGTTCAGATGAATATTTTTTCTAACAAAATAAGGCATCAAATGAGTCTTCAACTAGTTGGGATTGCTACAGACAACTGCTTTGTTTGTAAGAAAGTTGACTTAGAACATTTTCTAGAAGACACCCCCCCCCCAAAAAAAAAAAAAAACCCAAACAAACAAACAAAAAAACAGCAGAGCAAAATCCCTGAACAGAAATCAAGAAAAATGTGTAGCAATAGTACTTAGATTTATTTACTACCCCATAGTGCTCTTGGGTGATTTACAATGCCAGCATATTACCTCCAACAATCTCGGTCCATTTTACTGACCCCAGATGAGTAGAAGGCTGAGTCAACCTTGAGCCTGTCATGATCGAACTCTAGGTTGCGGCAGAGTTAGCCTGCAATATTGCATTTTAATCACTGCACTACCAGTGTTGATCACTCTAGAGGCAAAAACCTGAACCATATGTGGGAATGTAACTGTTCTGGCACATAATAACACATGCATTTCAGATTCATCAAGGCTGCTGCTATTTGGAGAATTCTACAAAATATATGAGCATAAATACCCAAAGCTAAAATATGAACAACCCTCATCAATTTCAACTTCATATAGTAAAGTAGTTGTCTATTGAAATCAATCAACTTAAAATGCCTATTGTTCCCTGTAATTTAGGTTTTCATTCATCTCTGAAGGGCTTCGGACTGCTTGGAATGGAAGAGTATTAGAACTATGTCTTCTTAAAGAACCATTCTTCATCCAGAAGGAGAAATTATGACCTTCCAGAAAATATTCACAGGCAAAAGTCATCTTCTGTATTGGTATACATGGATAGATTTTATTTCTCTACATGCATGTTTACAACAGCTGAATATATGTATTCCATCTGTCTCCATAGCTTCAGCTTGGATGGTACATGTAACTGATTTCACATACTAATATTCAGACAGAATGTAGAGGTACCTTGTTCTGGCTCTGTATAATCTGATACAGTCTCTGGATAGATAAAATGAATGACAAAAATGGTTTGGTCTGTGCTCTGCATCACAAGCAATTGCCTAAAGTAACATGGAAGTCCTTTATTATTGAACATGTGTTATATCAGGATTTTTATGTGAGATTGAACTGCAAATTCAAGTTAAAGCAAATTGCAAATTGCAAATTCATGTGAGATCTTGCCTGATTCATGGGTCATTGTAAGTAAGCTTATAATATAGTATCCATGAAAGGAGTTTGACAACAGCTACTGCACTAGTCATACTGGATGTTAATGATAGCTGAACTTCACTGGGTTAGCAGATTGATATTGATATTTTAATCAACAAACCATAATTCAAAAGTGTTGATTGTTCATATCCAAGTGACAGAAACCTAACGTAAGGCCCGGTCCCACTGGCCAACGGACGCAAAACGTATGCATCAAGGACACAGCGGACGAGCAAAATTTCAGGGGTAGCTCCATCTGTTGTCATCCACTCCAAAAAGTGGTGAAAATTTGCATAAACAGAATGGAAAAGAACGGAAAAGAACGGACATGCGTACTATGTAGCAGGGATGTTAAACAGATGTTCATAGGAAGCCTAGCAGATGACAGTGGATGGAAGTGGATGACACATCCAAAGGGGTTCTGGGGGAAGATTTTGAAGCAGATGCATAGCAGAAGGGGTGGATGAATAGCGGATGAAGTGGATGCATCACGGACGCCTATAGGAAACAAAGGGGATGCTGCGTGGATGTATATCAGATGCAAAGCGTTCACTGCGCATGCGGGGAGTATGAATTGCGTCAGCTCCATGGATATAAAAGGTTGCAGCATGCACGCAGTCAGCATACAGGGGAAAGACGTGCTGCCACATACATCTTGCAGGAACATCATGGTTCGTCAGTCAGGCAAGAAGAGGAAGCCCGTGCCTACTCGTTCCAGCCCTGGCAAGAAGGCGAGAACCAGCATCCCACCCCCTGGCACTGACTCTGAAGGCCCTGCTGCTGCTGCTGCTGCTGCTGCTGCAGCTATAGTGGACCAGCCCCAAGGCCCTCAAAGCCCTGCTACTGAAGGCCCTGCTGCTGAAGCCCCTGAAGGCCCTGCTGCTGAAGCCCCTGAAGGTCCTGCTGCTCAAGCCCCTGAAGGTCCTGCTGCTCAAGCCCCTGAAGGCCCTGCTGCTCAAGCCCCTGAAGGCCCTGCTGCTCAAGCCCCTCAAAGCCCTGCTTCTCAAGCCCCTGAAGGCCCTGCTGCTCAAGCCCCTGCCAGAGGGAGGAAGAGGCAAAGGAAGGAGAAGGGAGGGAGGAAACAGGACACCCTTTCCGAGGAGCATGAGGAGGAGGTGATGGAATGGCTGAGGGAGAATGAGTACCTCTCGAGAAAGGGCCACAGACTGTATTGTGACATCAAGAAGAAGCAGGCAGCTTGGAGAGACAAGGAAGAGAGCCTGTGCTACACTGTGGAAGTACTCCTTGGATGGTGGAAGCACATGCACACCTGGTATGGCAAGCTACACCTCAAGAAATCTGGCCAGGCCACTGTCAAGCTCACTGACCGGGAGATGTACGTCATGGGCAAGTGCAGTTTCCTAGAGGGTGAGATCCGCCACCGAGGAGCAGCCCCTCTGAGACCCCTCTCCCTCAGACAGCCCTCAGACAGTCCTCTTCCAGCCAGGAGCCAGCTACCCTGTCCAGGCAGGTGAAAAGGCCCCTTCAGAAGGCCCCACGGCTGAGACCCCCCAACAGCTGCACTCCCCATGCTGGCGGACTTGGAGGATCCCATGGAGGATGATGCCCTGCTGTCACAAATGGAGGAAGAAGCAGCAGTCACCAGAGGCCAACCCACCCCCACCCCCAGATCCAGAGGATGCAGGCAGAGAGGCAGACTGGAGGGCCAGGACCGCAGTGTGCTGTTGGAGATCAGGGACACAATCAAGACCAGCACAAAACTTTTCTCTCAGCTGGTCTACTTGGACAGAGCATCCTCGGACCGGACGCCCTTCATCACCTACATGAGCCAGAACTTCATGGATCTGCCCGATGCCCAGTACCAGGTGATGAAGCAGAAGATCACAGCATTTCTGCACAACCCTCAAGGCCCAGCTGAAGCTGCTCCTACCCAGTCCAGGTCTGCTCCTCCAACACAGGTGATGTCACAGCCCTTCCACAGCTTTCAACAGCCCCTCACCTACCAAGGCTACGACTACCAGGACTTCCCACAGCACAAGCAGAACTTCCCAGTCCAGGCCCAAGTTCATCACATGCCACAGACACCAGTCCTCACTCAGCTGCAGACCAGACAGGCCCACTACACTCCTCCTTCCTCCACTCCACAGCCAAGCCCGTCACCGGACAATCTGTCATCAGTATTGGGCCTGACATCTCAAGTCCTTGATGAAGGGCCTCTCAACCTCACAGAACTGAGTCAGCTCTCAGATAGCTTCCTGAACACACCATCCCTTGTTGTACCCTCGGGGCAAGCACCCCTATGGTGCCTCAGACCAGCATTTAAGCCACAGCCACCTCCACAGTTCCTGCCCGTTTTATAGCTGAGACCAGGGACATGACTCAGAGTGACTGAGAATAGTGTCAGAGACTGAGTTGAACTTGTTAAGTTTATCTTTGCTTGAGACACTTTACTTGGTTCATTTTGCTTTTTTAATAAAGTCATAAAGTTTACCGAAGAAAGTTGATAAAGGTTATCTTTGCTTAACACACTTTATACAGTTTACTTGGTTCATTTTGCTTTTTTAATAAAGTCATAAAGTTAAGAAAGTTAACAAAGGTTATCTTTGCTTGAGACACTTAACCATTTTTTCAAAGTTTTCACCAACACTTGATTAAGTAAAAAAAAAAATGAACCAAGCCTTTGCATGCTTGTGGGATAGATAAACCTCCAGTGCAACCATAGTGGGACTGTATGGTCCACCATCCCAGTGATCCAGATGATTTTCTCCCCCTTTTTATGGAAAATATCAGTTGTCCGCTGTGTGGCCTTTGACATACTCTAGACATACTGCAGACATCCTAAATATACGAGATACATCCCAGATACAAATGTTTTGTCCGTTTTGAATACTTTATATATGAGATGTATACACTTACATCCTTTCTATTTCTGTGCTACTAATGCTGTGTAGACATTCCATGTACCTTTTGTTTCCTCCCTCTTTCCATTTTCAGCTGCAGCGGATGTGAGTTGCGTGGATGGCCAGAGGATGAAGAGAGAATACAGCAGATGTTTAACGGATGATAACAGACATAGAACATTTGTTGCCCGTATATGTTGCGGATGTACATCGTACGCGGTGGAAAGTTCATCTGTTCACAAAGTTTTGTGCAGCTCGAAACTTCTTGCACGGATGAAATCTCAGTGGATGGATGCTCGACGAATTGAGCATATGAAACACGTATGCAATGAGTACACAATGAATACATAGCATTTTCCAACGGATGGCAAGCTTTTTTTAACGTTTTACATCCTCTTTGCATCCATAAGTGCAGTGGGACTGGGCCTTTACTGTCAATCAAAAGTAGAGTCAGAATGCCTAAGAACATATAACTGGAAGGTTGAATCTTGATTGATCAAGTAATGGGTTTCAATATGGAATTCTTTTGGAAATGGAGATGAATGGCTAGCAGACAAAATATGGCTATTTTGCTATTCTTATTAATATTGACAAATCTATTTTTCATATTTCTCTTGGTTAAACTTCCCTTCAGTGAATTGTATTTTCTCTTTCATTTCATATGGACTTTGAGAAACAAGGATCATACTTAGGGAAAGTCAAGTGAGGTCATGTTTTAGG
The DNA here is from genome assembly GCA_015471245.1 of Laticauda colubrina. Lineage (NCBI taxonomy): Eukaryota > Metazoa > Chordata > Lepidosauria > Squamata > Elapidae > Laticauda > Laticauda colubrina. The sequence continues at coordinate 92,707,908 of BLBF01000002.1, read as the reverse complement.
CCCCTTATTTTTTTCAAATCCCTTGCCCTCCTAACCAGCTGTGATTCTCCAACTTAGCTGATCTTTTTCCTACAAGACAACAAGACTGTATGTCTTCAAAACTGACACACAATAAAGACATCCCCTTTCCTCTTAAATTGTACAGAACTTCAAAGATGCTTAAGCTGGATGGTGTTTTCAGTAAAACAACCTTTTAAATATACATTATGGAACAATATATCCCTGAAAAGAAATGCCAGTTTTGCCTCCTAAAAGCCTTCCTTGGTATCGCCAATAGTGCAGAGGTGTCAAACTTGTGATGTCACATTGTCATCATGTGATGTACCACAATTTTTCCCCATTTGCTAAAATTAGGGTGGGTGTAGCCAGCGTGTGACACATCCGGCCTGCACATTATTGACATCCCTGCAATAATGGATGTACAAAAGCCTCTGATGATGATGGATATACTGAGGAAGTTATTGGGAAGGTGAGAGAAAGCTAGTTAAGACAATCAGTGCAATCAATCTGTATTGCATCAAGCGAAATAGCTCAGTATTTGTTCTAAGAATAATATGGTTGAAAAAGCTATAAGAGATCAGATGCTGATGTCTATCAGTGAAATTGCTATAAAGCGATTGTTTACAAAGTTTTTTAAAAGATCCAAACATTATTTAAAAGAAAAGAAACAAGACAACAAAAATGTGAGGTTAACATGATCTTACTTAAATTCCCTTCTTCTGAAATATGAAAAGGTTCCTGTTAACTACAGACAGTGATGCATGTTATGGGAATACTTTTCCTCTTCATTTTCTCAGGTCTCAGATAATGCCACCTGGCTAATGAGTGGTGTTATTAGGTCCCTGCCTCATCAACAAGTTGTGACTGTAAGATGGCCAAGGTGCACTTTGCTTTCTAAAGCATGAAATGACATCTCTGAACATAACAATTCCAAAGGGAAAATAAAGTTATAGAGGAACTTAGAAATGCTGTGTGTAGTCCAGCAGAAAGAAACACCTATGCAGCATTTTTTTACAATTGGCATTATTTTTATGAGACTGGTGCCGTGTGACATTTGTGATGCAGTTTTCTCAGCAAAACAACATTTAGCAAAACAACATTCAATAAGAAAATTGATTATTTTTAAAGGAAATGCTCTCAATTTAAGTTTTGCTGATGAATAACGATGGAAATAAGACTATGGCTAATTCAGACTATGACTACCAAAACTGGATGTTTTTCCAAATCCTGACTAGACTTTCTTCCTTATTTGAATTGAATTATTGAAACTATATTGCTTTTTCAAATGTTCAAATGGCAATCATATAGAATAAAACAGAGTAGATTGAAATGGAATGGAATGGAATGGAATGGAATGGAATGGAATGGAATGGAAT
>BLBF01000002.1:92678752-92696882 GCA_015471245.1 Laticauda colubrina | reverse complement strand
ACTCATTTATCTGTGTGCCTATCTGACTAACGCTGCACATTCTGTTTTGCTTGTCTACCTAACCCTGGTTGGGGAACCCAGGCTTAACAGAAACTGAACAAGGAGAGATTTAACCTGGAAACAAGGAGAAACTTTCTGACAGTGAGAACAATCAACCACTGGAACAGCTTGCCCTTGGAAGTTGGGGGAGCGCCTTCACTTGAGACTTTCATGAAGAGATTGGACTCCAATTTGTCAGAAATGGTATAAGGTCTCCTGCTTGGGCAAGGGACTAGATGACCTACAATATCCCTTCCAACTCTAAATATCTGTTAATCCCTGCCCAAGCAGGAGACCCTACAACATTTCTGACAGATGGAAATCCAGTCTCTTCTTGAAAGCTTCCAGTGATGAAGCTTCCACAACTTCTGAAGGCAAGCCGTTCCATTGGTTAAAGAGTAGCTTCAACCCTACCAGGTGCAACAGTACTTCATGATACATGTTTATGTTAATACAATGCATTTTACATGGAGCTACCTTTATGCTCCGCATTGGAAAATAAAAGGACCTAAAGCAAGGAAATAGTGCCTTACATTGGCACTAATTCTCTGGAACAGCATTCCTGTACAAACCCAAGTACATCCAAGGGAAATGTTGAAGATGTTCTGGAGAGCATTTTAATCTGCTTGGTGCTCCTGAGGGTATTCAAGTTTGTTTTACATTTTTAATTCTTACCATAGATATCTTAGATTTCTTTTCCATTACATTAGCTGCTGAGAATCAAACTGAATGAAATGAAGTATAAATGAGCACTCTATACCATTTCGACAGCAACTTCAGACTACAGTGATATCACAACCCTGATTAAGTTCTCTTTCTGACTCAATTGAAGTATTGAAAGCAAAGTAAATAAAGTTCTTTCTCCCTTCCTTACACTATACATCTGTGGAATTTGTGGAAATTTAGTTTTTTTCTTTGCAAAAACTCCTACCCTACCATGCTTCCAACTTCCTAACTTTAAGCCCATGTCACACTGCCCAACGGATGCAAAAAGGACATAGCGGACGTTGTTATCCGCTCTCAAAAGGGGCAAAAATTTGCATAACCGGAGCGGATAACACAGACGCGGGGAGGAGGCAGGGCGGATGCAAAGCGGATGTGGAACGGAAGCCCAATGGATGGAAGCGGATGGGAGCGGATGGCACATCCGCTAGGCTTCCGGGGGATCTCAGCAAAGCGGACACAGAACGAATACAGGGGATGCACAGCAGACGCCGAACGGATGAATCGGATGCACAGCGGATGCACAGCGGAAGCCTAATGGATGCCTGGCGTTAATTGCGCATGCAGGGAGGATGCATTGCGTCAGCCCCGCAGATATAACGGAAGCAGCTCGGAAGCAGGTCGCCATTCAGAGGAAAGACCTGCTGCCGGACGGATTAGCTGCCTTGCCTGCCCTGCCTGCATGTCTGTCTGCAAGCCTTGCTGCCAGCCTCCCTTCCAGCCTTGCTGCCAGCCTTGGTGCCTGCCTGCCTGCCAGCCTTCCTGCCTGCCTTGGTGCCAGCCTCCCTGCCAGCCTTCCTGCCAGCCTTGGGTCCTGCCAGCCTCCCTGCCAGCCAGCAACCCCACAACCATGCGGAATCACAGCAAGCCTCAGCCATCTGCTGCCAGCCCTTGCAAGAGGGACAGGGCTACCATCCCGCCCCCTGGCCCTCACTTTGGTTCTGCTGGGGCTTCTGCAGCACGGGCTTGCTCTTCTGGGGCTGGGGCTTCTGCTGCTTCTGCTTCTGGAGGAGCTAATGACAAGCACTCCAGCACCAGCCACCTCCAAAGCACCTGCACCCTTCACCCCTGAGACTGAGCAACCAAGAGGAGTGCCCGAGACTCATTTTTGTCTAATAGCTTGTTGTTAATAAAGTCTATTTTTGATTCACACACTTGCTTCATTTTTTTTTGAATAAAGTCTTGCTGGAAACTTTTAGAAATGGTTTAAGCCTTTGCATGCTTGTGGGATGGGTTGAGATAGCTGTGGGATGGGCAGGGATATCTGTGGGATGGGTAATAGCTGTGGGATAGATAAACCTCCAGTGCAAGCATAGTGGGACTGTATGGTCCACCCTCCCAGGTGCCACACCTACGGCCCTTTATTATCAATAATAATGTAATAATTATCCACATATGTCAACACAAACACAACTCTTTATTAAACGACCTGTTCATTGTAGGCCAACCACACATACATGGCCCAATCTCATCCGTGTGATGAGACAGGCAGAAGGAAGCATCCATTAAGCATCTACCATCCTGTCTTGCCACTCCACTGCTCCAGCTGGGGAGTTGCACCATTTTCTCAGGAGGTTGCGCTGCTTCTTCGCTTCATGTGAGGCTCTGTTGGGGCCTTGCACATCCTCAGTGTCGATCAGGTTTCGCCCTTGCCTCCATTCCCCAGGCTCCATGTCCCCATTGCCTTGCTGGAGGTCCACGAGCCTGTTCTGCAAGACTGGGTAGCGGGTGCACATGAGATTGTGCATGATGCAGCAAGTTTCCATGATCCTCCTCACGGTCTCTGGGCAATGCTGCATGCTGGTGAGAAGTACCTGGAACCTGTTGGCCAGGATGCGAAAGGCATTCTCCACCACCCGCCTTGCCCTGGACAGCCTGTAGTTGAAGATCCTCCCTTCACGGGTGAGGAGTCTGGAAGTGTAGGGCTTCATGAGGTTGGTTGTGAGGGAGAAGGCGTCATCCCCCACGATGAAGTAGGGCACATCTTGCATATCGTTGGGCAGGGGGTCTGGATCTGGGAAGCCCACGATGAGGTTGCCTTCCAGCTCCTCCTTGAGGTGACTGGCATTGTATACCTGGGCATCTGAAGATGAGCCGTTGCCTGAAGCATCGATGTACATGAACTTGTAGTCAGCATCGACCATGGCGAAGAGGATGATGCTGAAGAAGCCCTTGGAGTTGAAATAAGTGGACCCCGACTTGGCTGGAGATTTGCAGGCCACGTGCTTGCCATCTATGGCTCCAACGGTGTGTGGTAAGTTCCACTTCTAATACCACTGCTCTGCAACTTTCTTCCAGCCTTCTTCAAGTGGAGGGGTACTGGAGGAGCTCCTCCTTGTATTCTTCGATGATGGCCTGCACCACTTCTCTGACCACAATGCTGATGGTGTTGGATGGCACCCTCCAGCCCTACTGCATGCTCCTGTAGGAGGTCCCTGAGGCCAGGTGGCGCAGAGTGAGTGCCACCTTGAGCCCAGGTTCCAGGCTGGGCCGGAAGCTGGTGTTTGCCTTGGTCAACCTGGGTGTCAGCCGCTGCACAACTTCTATGCTGGAGGCATCCTCATGAAGTTCTGGAACGCCCGAGTGTCCTCGTTCCTGAGCTCCACCATCAGCTTGTTGTACAGTCCGTACACTGCTCTTCTGGTGAACCATCTTTGGATCCAGACTCTTTTTGGGTGGCTCCTTTTCTTCTCGCAGTAGAGTTCACAGAGCCTGCAGATGGCTTCGCACTGTTGCAGAACGATGGTGGCTGCCGAAAGGACTTTGTTACAATCCACGGTGGACATGACTGGATGCTGTGGAAGAGGAAGAGTCAGATGAAGGCTGCAGAGGTCTGCACCACTGGGCTGCTGTTCTGAAAGTGAGATGCAGGTGAGTTGCTCTCCCTTTTTATAGGCAGTATAGGTTTTCCGCTAGGCATCCTCTAGACATCCTTAATGTCCGAGATAGGTCCCCTCTGCGAACGTTTTTTCCATTTTAAATGCTTTGTTTCCATTCTGCATCCGCTAGGCATCTGTTCTGCATCCGTTCTGCTTCCTCCCTGCATCTGGGCGGATGTGAGTTGCGCGGATGCATAGCGGATGCCTAGCGGATATAGCAGATGCGTAACGGATGCGTAACAGATGCCTAGCGGATGTGTAGGAGATGAAGAACGGACGAACTGGATACATTTTCCGCGCAAAAGTTTTGGGCAGCCCAAAACTTTTGGAGTGGATGAAACGTCCATAAACGGATGCTGGACAGATAGAGAGGAAGCCAAACGGAGGCAGTGAGTACATCGCGTTTTTGAACGGATGGCAAGGTTTTTTGTCCGTTTTACATCCTCTTTGCATCCGTTGGTTCAGTGTGACATGCGCTTTAGGTCTTGAAGGAGAAAAAAATGGTTTGATGCTTCTTCAGTTTTTCTGATAGGATTATAGTAATTATTAAGGCTTATTAATTTGGAAGGTAAGTGGGTGTTATTGCAAAAGCAGAGGCAACTCAGCATGGGAAAATGATTTGAAAGGTTAGAAGTAGAAGTAGTACTTGTGTGATTTATTTATTTTGCTTCACTTAGAATTTTTCAGATTTTCAAAACAGCAGCAGCCCAACATGCACTAAGTCAAAAAAAAATTTAAAAATGTTTTCCCTGATTTTTCACTTCATGAGAGAGATGCATGTTCATACCCAGTTCACTACATCTAAAAAATAAAAAGGGTCAACTGAAGCAACCAGCAAAAATCTCTCTCAAATTAATATAATGACTTTATCATGGAAAATCTCCATGAATCAACAGAATGAAATTCTTGAACCTTTTTGTATTTGAATATTTTTAAAGATAAAATGGGACAGAAAATTTTTCTAAACCTCTTTCTAGACACTAGGAAGGTGTCAAGGCTGAAATAAAAATCTCTGTAAAGTTCAGAATAAGAAAACCAATAATTATGCAGTGAAAGTCATAAGGTATAATGATGATAATCAATTTAGATACCTTTGAAAAGGAATTAGATTAACTCATGAAGACCAAGTCTAATGATGCCTATTAATCTCTATTATCTCTAGAATCTATAATCTAGATTCAGATCTAAATTCAGATTCAGAAGTCTAGAATCAGATTTTGAGAGAAACTTGAGTAAAAAAAAATACATCTATAGTCTACCTGTATACTTTTCTCTGGACATTTGGATGGTCACTGTTGAAGCACTATGTATAATAATATCACATTATGAAAACAAAGCAAGATGACATTTAATCTATATAGAAGGAAATAAGGAAAAAAAAAACCTTAAACTACTTATTTTCTGGTAGAAATTTCATGGAACATAGTAGAATACACTTTCCATTATATTCACAGTAGAATATACAATTCATAGTAGAATGTACTTTTCAGCTCCACTGAACATAGTAGAATACATTTTTAAGAAAACATGGTATTATGACAAAGCACTACTACTTGTGATTTCAATGTCAACATAATGTAAATTTAATGAAATGAACATTCTGCTAGCTGTCTTCAGGTTTTCTCTAAATTAGTTCTAAAAGCTAATTTAGACTGCAATCTATTAATTCTAAATACATTTTGATTCTTTTTTCACATGACTCTGCATTCCACTTAGCTTCATAAGAAACCTATGAAGTAAATAATCCATGCAATTAGCTCAGGGTAAATATGATTCCACTGCAGCTATTTCTCAGGACTTCTCATCAACTGACAGTATAATTCTATTCTTTCCTTGAAGGGCAACATCAAATGATGAAAAGGAAAATGCTTAATGAAATTTAGGATTTCTATCTGCTTATATAGGCTGTTTTTCAAAGAATCAGATGGACTGAAAGAGGAAACACCAAGCTTCAGCACACAGAAGATTCTCCTTCTCCCTCAAGACACAAAAATATGTGAAAATCTAACTTTATCACCATCCTGGTCCTGTTATATTATGTACAAAACTGTGCAGTTGAGGAAGGTCATCAGATTCTCATTCAAATCCACAGAGTCAAAGGCCCTATACTTAATTAAATGGTGTTAATTTTATCAGATAACAAGTCTACTTTTAACAATATGGCCTAAAATCATAAAATCTCCAGCTGCTACTGTCCTGTGCTTCTGAGATAAAAATGATGGCAAATTTAATGAAACTGAAATTCTCAAGATAGACTTAACACCTACAAATGATCCTTCTCTTTCCGTCTTCTTTTTTCCTACTTCTATTTCATGGATAGATTAAAGTCCAGCATGGAACTGATAATACATAGCTTGAAAGAAAATAACACAAAATGTGGACATTAATGGAAATCAAAATAAGATTCTGACCATTGCTCTAACCAATGTCTGGAATCTCAAAAGCTATTTTATGTGTGTGCAATTTCTAAAAATGAACGAATCCCAGGAATGTGTGATTTGCCAGTATGTTAGAGAGGAGGCAATTTTCCACAAAACATGTTTTGCATTTATGTGCTGTATTTATATAATATTTTAGTTAATTTGAGTGCCTATTTCAAAAATAGTCAATATAATAAATTAATATATTTCACTCTTTAAAGTATATGGCTGTCCAGATATTTCTCATATTAATTCTCAGCATCCTTCTCTGTTGGCTATGCTAGATACTGCTGCTTGGAAGTTCTAATTTAACAATATCTGGTGGGCAATAAGGTCTCCACCACCGAGGTTACTTTCAATACATTTTAAGTTCAATGCTTGTATTTTTTTTCTTTCCCAAAGATAATCAAGGATCCAATTGAGATTATGTCAAGTCCCATATGTGAGCATTATGAAGCATTTAATTACTTAAATGCAGTCAGTATTGTTATTCCTCCTGTACTTAATAATTTATTTCTCTATCATCCCAACAGTGTCAGCCTTTCGGTAGCAACTTTTAGACAGATCCCAAATGTATGGTAAAGATTTGAGTAATCTTATGGTCTAGGGGTTCTAGGTTTTTCACTCAGCTCTATCAAATATAGCTTGATAGCGATATCAGATTTGATATCCTAACTTCTGTGGTTATTACTTATAATTTGTTAACTGAAGTGATACATCATAGAACAGGAAAATAGAATGAGACCTTCCATCTATGAATATTTAGATACATTTTGATAGAAGGCTCAAAAGAAACCATTAAAGCTCTTATACTATACAAGAGTTTTAATTATGACATAAAAACTTTTTAAAAAATGAGGACTGGTTTACTGAAATCTGAAGACCATTTCCCTACCTCTATCACCCTGATTTTGCAATTAATTTAATAGATCCCTGAAACATGAATTATGCAACAAGAGTAACAAAGACAGAGTCCAGCTATATACACATGGAATGAATGAATGAATGTACAGATGTGTTAGCATGTACTAAAATAAAAAAAAAATTCTGTTTTTCACATATAAGAAATAATCTATGTACAAAAATATATTTTATATTCAGCAGAAGGAGAATATCTAACTTGCATATTTCAGTTCTATAGTTACTAGAGTAAATGGAATTTAACCTAGTAATTTACATTATATTTATTTACATTATATCATATACAGAGCTGAACATTATTTATACAGAACTGAAACTTTAAATGTCTCTGAAATTAATATTTCTTTCAGGGTCTTGGAGACCATTCCATCTATGCAAGAAACAAAAAAGACATATTTATAAATACTGGCAACCAATGAACTTCACTTCTCCATAACTTTGCACTAAGAAAGTTACCTAGGAGAATAATGAAATGTCTAAAAATTAAGTTCCAATTACTCTAATAGTGCAAGATAGCTCAAATTTGTCACCATTCTGGTAGATATTTGTTGTTATGGCTGCAAGAGTTCCAACATTCTATATGGAGCACTTTTGCTTGGTTCCAGTTATAAAAACATCACCTAAAGCCCATGTCACACTGAACCAACGGATGCAAAGAGGATGTAAAATGGACAAAAAACTTTGCCATCCGTTCGAAAACGCGATGTACTCACTGCCTCCGTTTTGCTTCCTCTCTATCCGTCCAGCATCCGTTTATTGATGTTTCATCCGCTCCTAAAGTTTTGGGCTGCCTAAAACTTGCGTGGAAAATGTATCCAGTTCGTCCGTTCTACATCAGCTACGCATCCGCTACACATCTGCTACGCATCCATTACGCATACGCTATGTCTGCTTGGTGTCCGTTGCGCATCCGTGCAACTCGCATCCGCCCGGACATAGGGAGGAAGCAGAATGGACGCAGAATGGACGCAGAACGGATGCAGAATGGATGCCTAGCAGATGCTGCAGGGAAATAAAGCATTTAAAGCAGAAAAAACGTTCGCAGAGGGGACCTATCTCGGATATTAAGGATGTCTAGAGGATGCCTAGAGGATGCCTAGAGGATGCCCAGCAGAAAACCGATACTGCCTATAAAAAGGGGGAGCAACACATCTGGATCTCACTTTCAGACCAGCAGCCCTGCTGCAGACCTCTGCAGCCTTCATCTGACTCTTCCTCTTCCACAGCATCCAGTCATGTCCACCGTGGATTGTAACACAGTCCTTTCGACAGCCACCATCGTTCTGCAACAGTGCGATGCCATCTGCAGGCTCTGTGAACTCTACTGCGAGAAGAAAAGGAGCCACCCAAAAAGAGTCTGGATCCGAAGATGGTTCACCAGAAGAGCAGAGGACGGACTGTACAACAAGCTGATGGTGGAGATCAGGAACGAAGACACTCGGGCGTTCCAGAACTTCATGAGGATGCCTCCAGCCATGTTTGACGAAGTTGTGCAGCAGCTGACACCCAGGTTGACCAAGGCAAACACCAGCTTCCGGCCCAGCCTGGAACCTGGGCTCAAGGTGGCACTCACTCTGCGCCACCTGGCCTCAGGGACCTCCTACAGGAGCATGCAGTAGGGCTGGAGGGTGCCATCCAACACCATCAGCATTGTGGTCAGAGAAGTGGTGCAGGCCATGATCGAAGAATACAAGAAGGAGCTCCTCCAGTACCCCTACACTGAAGAAGGATGGAAGAAAGTTGCAGAGCAGTGGTATCAGAAATGGAATTTACCACACACCGTTGGAGCCAAAGATGGCAAGCACGTGGCCTGCAAATCTCCAGCCAAGTCGGGGTCCACTTATTTCAACTTCAAGGGCTTCTTCAGCATCATCCTCTTCACCATGGTCGATGCTGACATCATGTACAACGATGCTTCAGGCATGTACATCGATGCTTCAGGCAACGGCTCATCTTCAGATACCCAGGTATACAATGCCAGTCACCTCAAGGAGGAGCTGGAAGGCAACCTCATCGTGGGCTTCCCAGATCCAGAACCCCTGCCCAACGACACGCAAGATGTGCCCTACTTCATCGTGGGGGATGACGCCTTCTCCCTCACAATCTACCTCATGAAGCCCTACACTTCCAGACTCCTCACCTGTGAAGAGGGGATCTTCAACTACAGGCTGTCCAGGGCAAGGCGGGTGGTGGAGAATGCCTTTGGCATCCTGGACAACAGGTTCCAGGTACTTCTCACCACCATGCAGCATTGCCCAGAGACCATGGGGAGGATCATGGAAGCTTGCTGCATCATGCACAATCTCATGCGCACCCGCTACCCAGTCTTGCAGAACAGGCTCGTGGACCTCCAACAAGGCAATGGGGACATGGAGCCTGCGGAATGGAGGCGAGGGCAAAACCTGATCGACACTGAGGATGTGCAAGGCCCCAACAGAGCCTCACATGAAGCGAAGAAGCAGCGCAACCTCCTGAGACAATGGTGCAACTCCCCAGCTGGAGCAGTGGAGTGGCAAGACAGGATGGTAGATGCTTAATGGATGCTTCCTTCAGCCTGTCTCATCACACGGATGAGATTGGCCCATGTATGTTTGGTTGGCCTACAATGAACAGGGCGTTTAATAAAGAGTTGTGTTTATGTTGACATGTGTGGATAATTATTACATTATTATTGATAATAAAGGGCCGTAGGTGTGGCACCTGGGAGGGTGGACCATACAGTCCCACTATGCTTGCACTGGAGGTTTATCTACCCCACAGCTATTACCCATCCCACAGGTATCCCTGCCCATCCCACAGCTATCTCAACCCATCCCACAAGCATGCAAAGGCTTAAACCATTTATAAAAGTTTCCAGCAAGACTTTATTAAAAAAAAGAAATGAAGCAAGTGTGTGAATAAAAAATAGATTTTATTGACAACAAGCTATAAGACAAAAATGAGTCTCTGGCACTCCTCTTGGTCGCTCAATCTCAGGGGTGAAGGGTGCAGGTGCTGTGGAGGTGTCTGGTGCTGGAGTGCTTGTCATCAGCTCCTCCAGAAGCAGAAGCATCAGAAGCCCCAGCCCCAGAAGAGCGAGCCCGTGCTGCAGAAGCCCCAGCAGAACCAGAATGAGGGCCAGGGGGTGGGATGGTAGCCCTGTCCCTCTTGCCAGGGCTGGCAGCAGATAGCTGAGGTTTGCTGTGCTTCCGCATGGTTGTGGGGTTGCTGGCTGGCAGGGAGGCTGGCAGGACCCAAGGCAGGCACCAAGGCTGGCAGTAAGGCTGGCAGGCAGGCAGGCACAAAGGCTGGCAGGGAGGCAGGCACCAAGGCTGGCAGGAAGGCTGGCAGGCAGGCAGGCACCAAGGCTGGCAGGCAGACATGAACTAAGGCTGGCAAGAAGGCAGGCAGCAAGGCTTGCAGGCAGACATTAAGCAAGGCTGGCAGGAAGGCAGGCAGCAAGGCTGGCAGGCAGACCGGCTGGCAGCAAGGCTTGCAGGCAGGCTGGCTGCAAGGCTGGCAGGCAGGCTGGCACCAAGGCTGGCAGCGAGGCTGGCAGGAAGGCTGGTAGCAAGGCTGGCAGCAAGGCTGGCAGGCAGACATGCAGGCAGGGCAGGCAAGGCAGTCGATGTGTCTGGCAGCAGGTCTTTCCTCTGAATGGCGACCTGCTTCCGAGCTGCTTCTGTTATATCCACGGGGCTGACACAATGCATCCTCCCCGCATGCTCAATTAATGCCAGGCATCCATTAGGCTTCCGCTGTGCATCCGCTAGGCTTCCGCTCTGCATCCGCTTCATCTGCTCTGCATCCACTGTATCCATTCCGCATCCGCTTTGCTGAGCCCCCCCGGAAGCCTAGCGGTTGCGCCATCCACTCCCATCCGCTCCCATCCACTGGGCTTCCGTTCCGCATCCGCTTTGCATCCGCCCTGCGTCCTCCCCGCATCCGTGTTATCTGCTCCGGTTATGCAAACTTTTGCCCCTTTTGAGAGCGGATAACAACGGATGGAACATTTTGCTCATCCGCTTTGTCCTTTTTGCATCCGTTGGGCAGTGTGACATGGGCTTAAACACTTACTAAAGTAGTGTCTGTCCTATACATTTCCTTATGTGTAGAGAATGGTTGTTTATACATTACTCAAAGAGGATTACTTTTTTTTAAAAAGCATACCATGTGTATAAATTGAGGCATGCTAATTAATTATTGAAATTCAAATTTGGAACTAATATAATTTAAATAGAGCTGCCATGCATCTCTTGTGGGAAAAAGGGGTCAGGTAGCCTGTTAGGTAGTAATAGAGAGTTGCTAAAGTCATTGTCACACTGGCCAACGGATGCAAAATGGACACAACGGAAGAGAAAAATGTTACATCCGTTGTATCCATGCTCAAAAGGGGCGAAAATTTGCATAATTGGAGCGGACAACAGGGATGCGGGGAGGACGCAGGGCGGATGCGGAACAGAAGCCCAGTGGATGGCACGTCCGCAGGGCTTCTGGGGGGCCTCAGCAAAGCGGACGCAGAACAGAAAAAGCGGATGCAGAACGGATGCACAGCGGATGAAGTGGATGCACAGCAGAAGCCTAGCGGATGCACAGCGGAAGCCTAACAGATGCACAGCGTTAATTGCGCATGTGGGGGGGATGCATTGCGCAAGCCCCCCGGATATAAAGGGAAGCAGCTCGCATGTCTAGCATTCCGAGGAAAGACCTGCTGCTGGACACTTCGAGTTCCTTGCCTGCATGTCTCCCTTCCAGCCTTGCTGGCAGCCTGCCTTCCAGCCTCCCTTCCAGCCTCCCTGCCAGCATTGCTGCCAGCCTGCCTTCCAGCTTCCCTGCCAGCCTGCCTTCCAGCTTCCCTGCCAGCCTGACTGCCAGCCTGCCTTCCAGCCTCCCTGCCAGCCTGGCTGCCAGCCTGCCTTCCAGCCTCCCTTCCAGCCAGTCTGTCTGCCAGCCTTGGTGCCTGCTTTCCTGCCAGGCTTCCTGCCAGGCTTCCTGCCAGGCTTCCTGCCAGCCTTGGTGCCTGCCAGCCTTCCTGCCAGCCTCCCTGCCAGCCAGCAACCCCACAACCATGGGGAAGAAGCGAAAGTCTCAGCAACCTGCCGCCATCCCTGGCAAGAGGGACAGGGCCACCCTCCCACCCCATGTCCCTGACTCTGCTTCTGCTGGGGCTTCTGCTGCTTGGGCTCGCTCTTCTGTTGCTGGAGCTTCTGCTGTAGCTGCTCCTGGCAGTGGTGCTTCTGCTGCGTACTCTGCTGAAGCTGCTCCTGGTCCTGCTGGTCCTGCTGGTCCTGCTCGTTCTGCTCGTGCTCCTGGTCTTGCTGACCCTGCTGCTGGTGCTTACTCTGCTGCTGCTCATCCTGGTCTTGCTGCTGCTGCTGCTGCTGCTGCTGATCCTACTGTTGCTGCTGCTGCTTATGATCCTGCTGGTGATTATGCTGATGATGCTGATGCTGATGCTGATTATGATCCTGCTAGTGAGGATGCTGATGCTGATGCTGATGCTGCTGCTGATGATGATGCTGATGATGCTGTTGGTGTGGAGGAGCAGCCCATACAACCTCAAAGTCCCTCTGATGAGGGCCCATATGGCTTTGCCAGAGGGAGGAAGAAGCAGACGCGTGATAGGGAGAGGAGGCAATACTTCATTGAGGAGGAACATGAGGATGAGGTGCTGGAGTGGCTGAGAGAGAACGACTATCTGTGGTGGAAGGGACACCGGCTGTACAGGGACACCAAGCAGAAGCAGGCTGCTTGGAGAGAGAGGGCGGAGAGTCTGGGCTACACATCGGATGTGCTCCTCGGCTGGTGGAAGCACATGCACACCTGGTATGGGAAGCTGCACCGCAAAAAATCTGGCCAGGCCAGGGTTAAGCTGACGGTCAGAGAGAAGTACGTCATAGCCAAGTGCAGCTTCCTGGAGGGTGAGGTCCGCCACCAAGGAGCACCAGGAGCCCAAATCTCTACCCTCTCTCTCTGGCAGCCTGCTGGGAGCCAGTCCTCTGGTGGCCAAGAGTCAGTCCCTGTCTCCATGCAGGTATCTGTGGAGCGTGCCATGGTGGACAACCCACGGGCAGGTGTTGAAAGCATGGTGGAGAGCGAGGAGGACTCCCTGGTATGGTGGGAGAAAGGAGACATTGAATCCACCGCTGCCGAAGCCGCATCCACCCACACCTCCACCACCACAGTAAGGCAGAGAGCCGGACCGCAGGAGGGGCAGAGCCACAAGGTCCTGGTGGAGATCAGGGACACCATCCGCACCAGCCTAGGTCTCCTCTCTCAGTTGGTCCCCATCGAATCCTCCTCCTCCAACCGCAAGCCCTTCCTCAATTATGTGAACCAGACCCTCAAGGAGATGGTGGATCCCTAGTACCAGGTGGTGAAGGAGAGGATCACCATGCTGCTTAACAACACTCTAGACCCAGAGGCACCTGCTCCCACCCAGTCCAGGTCTGCTCCTCCACCCCAGGTGATGTCCCTCCCATACCAAGGTTTCCCACATCCCCTCACCTACCAGGGCTACCAGGAGGTCCAGCAGCACAGACAGCAGCCCTTACAGATGCAGGCACAGAGTCATCAGGCGACACCGCTGCCACCGGTTCCAATGATACCACCGAGGCCAACCTCGACAGTCCTCACCCCGCTGCAGAGCAGGCAGCCCCACTACACTGCTCCTTCCTCCATCCCACAGCCAAGCCCGGCCTCAGTACATCTGTCCTCAGTACTGGGGCTGACACCCCATGGCATGAAGGAAGGACCTCTCAGCATTGCAGGGCTGAGCCAGCTGTCCGAAACCTTCCTCAACACACCATCCCCTGTTGTCCTCTTGGGGCTAGGCACTCCAATAACACCTCAGACCAGCACTGCAGCAGCACCCACCTCCACAGCACCTGCTCCCTAAAATCTTAGCCTGGGCACACACCTCCAAGTGACCAAGAGGAGTGCCAGAGACTAGCTGCCTGGATATTTGTGGACTTTGTTTGGACACTTGACTTGGGTCATGTTTATTTTACAGCTTGTTGTTCAATAAAGTTTATCTTTGTTTCACACACTTGCTTCATTAATTTTTTTCGATAAAGTCTGGGTGAAAACTTTTAGAAATGGTTTAGCCTTTGCATGCTTGTGGGATGGGTTAAGATAGCAGTGGGATGGGAAGGGATACCTGTGGGATGGGAAGGGATACCTGTGGGATGGGTTAAGATAGCTGTGGGATGGGTTAAGATAGCTGTGGGATGGGAAGGGATACCTGTGGGATGGGAAGGGATACCTGTGGGATGGGTTAAGATAGCTGTGGGATGGGTTAAGATAGCTATGGGATGGGTTAAGATAGCTGTGGGATGGGTTAAGATAGCTGTGGGATGGGAAGGGATACCTGTGGAATGAGCAAGGATACCTTTGGGATAGGTAATAGCTGTGGGATAGATAAACCTCCAGAGCAAGCATAGTGGGACTGTATGATCCACCCTCCCAAGTGCCACCCCTATGGCCCTTTATTATCAATAATAATGTAATAATTATCCACACATGTCAACATAAACACAACTCTTTATTAAACACCCTGTTCATTGTAGGCCAACCAAACATACATGGCCCAATCTCATCCGTGTGATGAGATAGTCTAAAGGAAGCATCCATTAAGCATCTATCATCCTGTCTTGCCACTCCACTGCTCCAGCTCGGGAGTTGCACCAGTGTTTCAGGAGGTTGTGCTGCTTCTTCGCCTCACGTGAGACTTTGTTGGGCCCTTGCACATCCTCAGTGTCGATCAGGTTTCGCCCTTGCCTCCATTCCCCAGGCTCCATGTCCCCATTGCCTTGCTGGAGGTCCATGAGCCTGTTCTGCAAGACTGGGTAGCGGGTGCGCATTAGATTGTGCAGGATGCAGCAAGCTTCCACGATCCTCCTCATGGTCTCTGGGCGATGCTCCATGTTGGTGAGAAGTACCTGGAACCTGTTGGCCAGGATGCCAAAGGCGTTCTCCACCACCCGCCTTGCCCTGGCCAGCCTGTAGTTGAAGATCCTCTGTTCTTGGGTGAGGCATCCGGAGGTGTACGGCTTCATGAGGTAGGTTGTGAGGGAGAAGGCGTCATCCCCCACGATGAAGTAGGGCACATCTTGCGTGTTGTTGGGCAGGGGTTCTGGATCTGGGAAGCCCACCATGAGGTTGCTTTCCAGCCCCTCCTTGAGGTGACTGTCGTTGTATACCTGGGCATCTGAAGATGAGCCGTTGCCTGAAACATTGATGTACATGAACTTGTAGTCAGCATCGACCATGGCGAAGAGGATGATGCTGAAGAAGCCCTTGTAGATGTGATAAGTGGAGCCTAAGTTGGCTGGAGCTTTGCAGGCCACGTGCTTGCCATCAATGGCTCCAACGGTGTGGGGGAAGTTTCACTTCTGATACCACTGCTCTGCAACTTTCTTCCAGCCTTCTTCAAGTGGAGGGGTACTGGAGGAGCTCCTCCTTGTATTCTTCGATGATGGCCTGCACCACTTCTCTGACCACAATGCTGATGGTGTTGGATGGCACCCTCCAGCCCTACTACATGCTCCTGTAGGAGGTCCCTGAGGCCAGGTGGCGCAGAGTGAGTGCCACCTTGAGCCCAGATTCCAGGCTGGGCCGGAAGTTGGTGTTTGCCTTGGTCAACCTGGGTGTCAGGCGCTGCACAACTTCATCAAACATGGCTGGAGGCATCCTCATGAAGTTCTGGAATGCCCGAGGGTCTTCGTTCCTGAGCTCCACCATCAGCTTGTCGTAAAATACATACTGCGCTCTTCTGGCGAACCATCTTCGGAGCCAGACTTTTTTTGGGTGCCTCCTTTTCTTCCCGTAGTACTGTTCACAGAGACTGTAGATGGTTTCGCAGTGTTGCAGAAGGATGTTGGCTGCCGAAAGGATTTTTTTGCAATCCACGGTGGACATGACTGGATGCTGTGGAAGAGGAAGGGGCAGATGAAGGCTGCAGAGGTCTGCACCGCTGGTCTGCTGGTCTGAAAGTGCAAAGCAGGCGAGTTGCTCCCCCTTTTTATAGGCAGTATAGGTTTTCCACTAGGCATCCACTAGGCATCCTCTAGACATACTAAAATATCTGAGATAGATCCCCTCTGCGAATGTTTTTTCCAATTTAAATGCTTTGTTTCCATGCTGCATCCGTTCTGCATCCATTCTGCATCTGTTCCGCGTCTGTTTCGCTTCCTCCCTGCGTTCCGGCGGATGCGAGTTGCGCGGATGCACAGCGGATGCCTAGCAGATATAGCGAATGCGTAGCGGATGCAGAACGGATGAACTGGATACATTTTCCACACAAAAGTTTTAGGCAGCCTAAAACTTTGGGAGCGGATGAAACGTCCATAAACAGATGCCGGACGGATAGAGAGGAAGCCAAACGGAGGCAGTGAGTACATCGCGTTTTCGAATGGATGGCAAGCTTTTTTGTCCTTTTTACTTCCTCTTTGCATCCGTTGGTGCAGTGTGACACGGGCTTAATGGACAGTGTGAAGGTCTTCCCTATTGCAATTATGTATCTACAAAAGAGACATGGAATGAATAGCTATTCAAATGCAGAATTCTTTCAAAGTTTTGTCAGTTGGCAGTCTTTGAAATAAAGAATTTTCCATAAAGTGGAAGATACGACCACCTTTCTGTCCACATTACATTTCTACAGCAGGGTATTTGATCAAGAAACATTTTCTGTGTCAAGGAAAATGACTTTGTAAATGGAAGAAGGGATGTTTAATTCTTGATAGCAGTTTGATTTTGTAGCAGATTGTAGCAGATCCTTGAAAACCAGTGTGACAGCAACACACTTCAATTTTGTGTTTGAAAATACCCATGGTTAACTTTTTATCTGCCTTACCATTCTGATATTCTGAAAGGTTGTATCATTAAAAAAATAGATGTAACATGTTCTAATAACCTTTGGCCTTTAACTGTTACTCAAATGTTCAATAGAGTTTAAATAAGAGAGAGAAAGAGAAAAAAAAAGAGAGAGAGATAGGTTTTTTAAAAAATAAACTGATGGTAAAATGATGCTTTTTTTTCCCAAATATAATATTTATCTTGGCTCTTAGTCCAGTTATCACATATGTCAGGAGATGACAAGTTGCCTGCCTATTAGCATCTTTTTTTAAATAAATCATCTTATCTCAACACTTTTGCAATATTTCATCATACAATGTTACATAGCAGAAGAGAGATACAAAATAATTGCTTTGTTCTTTGAATTTTCTCCCATCTCAATCTTCTGCGCATCATGTAAACATCATATTTTTTATGCAGCCTGAGTTCCGTTGAATTTTTCCCTTGAAAATTAAAAGATTTCTGAGATAGGCACCACTTTATTATGAGGCAATCTGATCAGCATGAATATTCAGATTTTCTGCTAGGGTGATGACATTGCTGTGAATGTCAACAAGACAAATGGAGAACACCAGGCTGGGAGAAAAGAGATGTTGGTGGGAGGTGGATAGAGAAGCACCTAGGCAACTTGTAAGACTTTCCAAGATTAAAGCCAAAATTGGACCTGGTGGTTGATTATGATTAATGGCATAAATGCAGAGCAAAACACACATAAACTGGAAGAGCTGAGTATCAAATGCATGGATTAGGAGAAATACCCTTGAATATGTAAATGTATGTGTTAACTTGTCCAAAATCAAATTGATACATCAATGCAGAAAACAGATTTAGCACTGAAAATGTGAGAATCTAATTAATGCCAAAATTGAAGGATCAATTGGCATATTTTGTCCAATATAAAATTTAGAGGGAATTAGGGATTTCTTATCAGATGAAACTTCAGAGAATCTGAAGAGGAAAATATGTTGAAGAGACCTCAGCATATTCCCACTTATGATCAGAAATTGTACATTGTCAATCTGTTATATTTGTGTACCTGTTGTGGGGGAGAGAAGGAAAAAAAAAGGCAAGAGATAGAATTAAACTACAGGTAATGTAGTTTTTTCAGCAAAGCAGAACTTCAATGTCATACACACTTTCTCACACTGATTAGTCAATTAACAAAAGTTGTTCATTGTCAAATGGAACGTATCCCATTTTTCTTCATTTTATGCTCATACAAACATTGAAAAAACAATAAAATATTTCATATCTGTCTGTCAGTCTGTATCTATCTATCTATCTATCTATCTATCTATCTATCTATCTATCTAT
>BLBF01000002.1:92597411-92678742 GCA_015471245.1 Laticauda colubrina | reverse complement strand
TATCTATCTATCTATCTATCTATCTATCTATCTATCTATCTATCTATCTATCTCTATCTATCTATCTATCTATCTATCTATCTATCTACCTACCTACCTACCTACCTATTATCCATTTATCTACAATATCTACCTATTATCTGTGTGTAATGAAAGATAAGCTGCAATTTCTTTTCCTTCTCTCAAAATGTCCAACAAAAGAGACATTTCATTCTTGAAAGCAGTCTTCTTCACCAAAATGGTGACATTTCTCTGAAATTCAAGGGGCAAACAAGTGTAACTGTTCTAGTATTTTTTCTAATGGACAAGATCATCTCTGTTGTGGAGAAAAAGATGATCTGTTATTGAAAGATTTTCTAACTCAAGTTACAATAGCAATTTGTCCTGATAATTAAGGAACCATCAAAAATAAAAAAGTATTTTGCTGTTTGTATAGAGCAGTGGAAGCTAACCTTTTTTGGCTCCTGTGTTGATAATGGCATGTGCAGTCACTTGCACCCACTTATGTGCCAGCACCCAGAAGGCAATGCGTGCTGCCCCCCATGCCCTCTGCGCATGTGTGTGTGATTTCCCCCTCTTGCGCTGCATGTCTACGCATGCACATGCAATCTCCTCATACGCAATGCATCCCTGCACATGATTGCACATCTCCCACACACACTCTTCTGCCCCCTGCAGATATGTGCCAGATAAATGACAATCAGCTGTTGGGCAGCGACGCATGCGTGTATGTGTAGTGGGGCTCTTCTGGGTGATCTTTTGCATGCCGGGGGAAATGGCTCTGCATGTCGCTTCTGGCACACATGGCATAGGTTCGCCAACACGGGTATAGAGCTTCAAACTATGAATTCCTCATTATGCCATAAAGTATATTTGCAGTTATTTAATCATGACAACTTTATGCATACTTAAATGGATAAAAAAATAATAAAGTTTTGAGTGGAGCTACCCATATGTGACTAGCATCTTTTGATTCTTCTTGACTTTATTAGCATGCATTTAAATTATTCATAAGAATACTAGGTATGTTTGCTGTCTTGAAGTTATATATAAAATGTAGGATAAAAATACAATTATAATTTTCAATCTTCTTTTTGACTTCAGTGTGCTTGATGTTCATCTAGGGAGCTAAAAATGCCAAATCCTGTATAAATTTCTTGTGAGACAAACCATACTAATAATAATAATGATAACACCCCAGATGTAAGAATAAAATGTCTGAATACAGCAGATGGTGCACCAGTACCTAGAGGCAGCAGACTAGAAGAGAAAGAACTGGAGAAAATAACAAAATAGAAAGATCTGCAAATAGAGGAAGAACAACTGTGGCAAAAGAAAGCAAAGATAATACCAAAAGACATGGGCACCTTGGATGCAATCCCAAAACAACGGGAGCAATTCTTGAACACCCTCAGAATTGGCAAAATCACAAATCAGTTACAAAAAGTAGCTTTACTTGAAGTAGCTTACTTTCTGCAACAATTCCTTTAACACCTTCAGAAAACAACATCTGCCTGTCTCAAGAGCCATGGTAGCACAATTGGTTAGAATACAGTATTTCAGGCTACTTCTGCTGACTGCTGGCTGTCTTCAATTTGGTTGTTTGAATCTCACCAGATTCAAGGTTGACTCAGCCTTCCATCTTTTGAGGTGGGTAAAATGATGACCCAGCTTTCTGGGGACAATATGCTAACTGTGTAAATTGCTTAGAGAGGCCTGTAAAAATCACTGTCTAAGTGCTATTGCTATTGCTCAGGGCCTTGGAAAGACTTGATAGGTGGATAAGAATAGCAAATCCACTCTAAATATCTGGCTGACTATGTGCCAACCATAAAATGGAACAAATTCCATAAAAAAAAGATGTTGTACCAATGGACTGCTCATATATATATTACACTGAAAAACTTCACGTTTCTGGATGAACCAGCTTGTACTGTTTGGCTTCTAAGCTTCTTAATATAACTCATATTCAGGAAGCTGAACTAACTTACTAGGAAAAGTGACATATATCCAGTCCCAAACTTTTTAGTGTTATCCAATAAGGAAGAAAAACACTTCAATAAGCATCTATTATAAAACAGTTTGGAAAACTATAGTATCAAACTCTCACTTATTTCTTTGTTTAATAAGGCATAAGTATCTTGAATGTTTGGACTCTGTTCTCCCTGAGTTTTTTGTATTCTAGCACGCTGAGCTGCCACTGAGGCACTAAACTACTAACAAACTTCTCTCCCAATTGTAGATTGTCTATTGCCTCATGTTCCTCCTGTTACTTTGCCAGCTTCTCACATTCTCACAGTATGTCAGAATTAAGTGTGGCAATTTGTTTATTGATTCAAAAACATGTAATACTGAACTGATAATTCATGTATACGTATTATCCCTGTTGTGCTCAAAGAAAGCAGAGAAGCAAATACATTCAAGCACTGTTATAATTTCACTGATTGGATAAAGAGGAGTCCAGCCACCAAAGATTCAGCTGACGCCAATGCTCCTAGGCTCTGATCCTCAGCTTCCATATGGCCTCTCTGCAGCACACAGTCTTCTACTTGCTGATGTATCACAATTGTTGCTAGAATCTTCTTCAATCTCATTGCTGGTGCTTCAATAATTGCAGCTCATGCTGTCTCTTGCTCCTCAGCTGGGACTTGAATTTCTGCCTATAATATCTGGTCCTCTAAATCAAGTTCTATCTGGTCCTCTAAATCAAGATTTACTGTATTTTCATCCTGAAGTAATATTTCCATCAAAATAACAACAACAACAACAACAACAACAACAACAACGATAACGATAACGATGACGATGACGATGACGATGACGATGACGATGATGATGATGCTGTGGGACAAAGTACTGTTACATCAAGCAGAAGAGCACATACATCTCTTAGTATTAATTAGTCTGCATGCCTTAAACTATAGAGATAGAGTATCTGTGTACTGAAAACTATATCTATTTTTATATGACATGATGCACAATGATGTAGTAAAAATGCTGACAGTTTCAACCTTTCTCTGTCTGTTTATGGTATGCTATTTCCATGTCTTTAGTTCTTTTAAAAAAATAAATTTTATTAATTTTCTATTAATTACATTTCTTAGTGCTTAATAAATACCGTATTGTCTTGGTATTTAATTTGCTTAATGATACGGATTCCATTCTTACTCTCCACCCTTTTTTTCCAACCACTGGTAAAATAAGTTCCATTTTTTTCATAATATACTGTGTCTTCTTTCTGTTTGATTTTCAATGTAAATCTATCCATTTCTGCACAGTCTAATATCTTCTTAATTATTTCTTCATCTTGTGGTGTTTCTTCATCTTACAATATTGTGCAAATTATGTCTTTAGTTCTTATGAGTTAACCTTTAATGATTTGTGGATCTGTTGGCCAGAACTTCTGGGCAAGATGGGAAATAGTCATAAGGTATTGTCTACATGCAGAAAGAGTTCCATGGAAAGAGTGCTGGTAGGTTGCAGCAACATCATCCAGTAACAACCAAAGATTATTATTTTTTTTTGTAAATAAGGAAAGGCAGGCATATATCTGAATCATCGTCACTTTGTTTAGAAAACATCACACAGAAATAGCAAGAAGATATGGTCTTATTTGACTGATAATTAAACAAGCAATGGTCCCCATCTACTCATATACTCAGGTGTGAAATCAAAAGCTAAGCCTGCAGAACTATTTTTAGGCATGCAGTATGTTTTTGAAAAAAGTAAAACTCACAGCTGAAGAACCTAAGAGAAGCCACTTCAGGAATGTAGTGTTGTTTGAGGAGAAGCATGGAGGCTTTTTCATAAAATGAACCAAGGCAACCTCAACTATAGCAGGGCAATATCTTGGATGACAAATATGTTGTCATCCTAAAGTTCTCCCTCATAATATTATTGAGTGGAGGCTAAAATTAACCATGACAGTGCTTCCCTATCTTTCTTTTTTTTAAAAAAAGACATGTCAGGTTCTATATCTACCAATACATGCTTTAATGCTCTAGAATCAAACAAGCCTCGTTGTATTAGTCAAAGATTGTCCATTATTCCTTGCCATAAAGTGGCACGTCATATACCTTAGGGAACCTTAGAAGACTTTCTGGAGACATGAAGAGGTAATTTTATCCCAGTTGAGAAAATTTTATTTTACTGTAATTAAGGCCCGGTCCCACTGGCCGACAGATGCAAAATGTATGGATAAAGGACACAGCGGACAAGCAAAATTTCAGGGGTGGCTCCATCCATTGTCATCCGCTCCAAAAAGTGGTGAAAATTTGCATAAACAGAACAGAAAAGAACGGACGTGGGTAGTATGTAGTGGGGATGTTAAACGAATGTTCATAGGAAGCCTAGCAGATGGAAGCGGATGACACCTCCGAAGGGGTTCCGGGGGAGAATTTTGAAGCGGACGCATAGTGCATGAAGCGGATGCATCACGTACGCCTAAAGGAAAGAAAGGGGATGCCGCGCAGATGTATATCGGATGCAAACCGTTCACTGTGCATCCTTTCTATTTCCATGCTACTAACGCTGTGTAGATGTTCCGTGTATCTTTTGTTTCCTCCCTCTTTCCATTTTCAGCTGCAGCAGATGTGAGTTGCAAGGATGCCCAGAGTATGCAGAGAGGATACAGCGGACGTTTAACGGATGATAAACGGACATGGAATGTTTGTTGCTTGTATGTCGCAGAATTACATTGTACATGGTGGAAAGTTCATTCATTCACAAAGTTTTGTGCAGTTCAAAACTTCTTGTGTGGATGAAATCTCAGTGGACGGATGCTCAACGGATAGAGCGTATGAAGCACGCATGCAATGAGTACACAATGGATGCATAGTGTTTTCCAATGGATGGCAAACTTTTTTTTAACATTTGACATCCTCTTTGTATCTGTAAGTGCAGTGGGACAGGGCCTTAACCTCTTTGAGAAAAATTCAAATTCTTTAACTTCTTGAGGAAAAGAATATGTATATGTATTTTGTAAAATTAAATGTGGGATGTGATTGAACAAACAGCATCACCAGCTTTGTCCACTCTTGTACTCAGCCAATAGAATTTCAAGCTGGATTTGGTAAATTTTCTTCTGCTGGCAGCTTACCATAATCATATGTTGGAATGGTACCCCATTTTTTTCCCTGATATATCTTTCTTTCAGGACTGTCTTGTTTTTTTCTTTCTCCAACAAGCAGCAGGTAAGGGACAAATAATTATTATTTGAGGTTTGTTCTGATCAATTGTTAGGAATTAAAATTGTACCACTGGAAGTAATTACTTAGTTAGCACTAAGGTAGATCTTACATCAAATCTAGCTCTCAGTGTTGCTTTTCATGCAGCTCAGATATCCTGGAGCTAATGACTGAATTGGCAGGCATATATACCAGCATTCTGCAGTTAAAACACCAATGAAGTCCAACCTTTAGATCTTAAGATTCATGGTTCAAGCCAATTCATAGGATTTCACTGCAGATATAATTAGGCATCTTCATCTACACTGATCTGTCCTCCTGGAAAGACTGCGTGAAAAGTACACTGCTCAAAAAACTAAAGGAAACACAAAAATGAGACATCCTAGATCTGAATGAATGAAATATTCTTATTAAAAACTTTGTTCGTTCCATGGTTGAATATGCTGACAACAAAATCACACAAAAATTATCAATGGAAATCAAATTTAGCAACCCATGGAGGTCTGGATTTGGAGTAACATTCAAAATTAAAGTGGAAAAAAACACTACAGACTGATCCAACTTTGATGTAATGTCCTTCAAACAAGTCAAAATGAGGCTCGGTAGTGTGTATGGCCTCTACGTGCCTGTATGACCTCCCTACAATGCCTGGACATGCTCCTGATGAGGTGGCAGATGGTTTCCTGAGGGATCTCCTCCCACACCTGGACTAAAGCATCCCCCAACTCCTGGACAGTCTGTGGTGCAACGTGGCCCCACACATTGGTGGATGGAGCAAGACATGATGTCCCAGATGTGCTCAATTGGATTCAGGTCTGGGGAACGGGCGGGCCAGTCCATAGCATCAATGCCTTCATCTTGCAGGAACTGCTGACATACTCCAGCCACATGAAGTCTATCATTGTCTTGCATTAGGAGGAAGCCGTAGCAGCATATGGTCTCACAAGGGATCTGAGGATCTCATCTCGGTACCTAATGGCAGTCAGGCTACCTCTGGCAAGCACATGGAGGGCTGTGCAGCCCCCTAAAGAAATGCCACCCCACACCATTACTGACCCACTGCCAAACTTGTCATGCTGGAGGATGTTACAGGAAGCAGAACATTCTCCACGGCATCTCCAGACCCTGTCACATCTGTCACATGTGCTCCATGTGAACCTGCTTTCGTCTGTGAAGAGCACAGGGCACCAGTGCACTGGCGAATTTGCCAATCTTGGTGTTCTCTGCAAAATGCCAAATGTCCTGCACAGTGTTGGGCTGTAAGCACAACACCCACCTGTGGATGTTGGGCCCTCATACCACTCTGATGGAGTCTGTTTCTGACCATTTGAGCAGCCACATGCACATTTGTGGCCCGCTGGAGGTCATTTTGCAGAGCTCTGGCAGTGCTCCTCCTGTCTCTCTGTGGAAAGGGAACTTCATGTAGACAGTAGTGTCACTCAAACAGGAAAAGCCCAAGGGGAACATCAGGCCAGCCATAAAACAAACTTACATAGGAAAAGGAATCAAATAAAATGTATTAAAGAATCCCTATAGACAAAAGCCTAAGTAATTAAGAAAACTAGACAAATAAGAAAAGGAAACCCTTACAAACACAGGACATACCAAATAAGCAAAACAAACAGACAAAAGACACACAAAAAATATAAATTACAAAAGAGACAGACAGGAGATTGCTACAAGACAAATATGAAAAAAAAAATTATAAAGCTAAAAGAGATTAGGAAAAAACCGATAATACAATCTAACCACTCTGTGGAGTTTGCCCTCCGGCAGGAATAAAGAAAAAACTCAAACAGGATTTGAAACATTAAGCACAAATACAAAATCAACTCATAAAGTTGATTCACTTCACACAAAATCAACTCACAAAGGGAGAAAAGGGTATAAAAAAACCAGGGACTTACCATAAGAAGCTAGCTAGCCCAGGAATGCAGACTTCTTGTTGTCCCCCGCCTTCCTGGAAAAAAAAAAAGATCCAGCTTTCAAGCAGTTGTCCATATCCTTGTGCCAGAGCTCTCCCAGTGGGAAAATCGAATCCTCAAAGGAAAGGCATTTTGGCACCTTTCAACACCTCCTTGCACAAAGGCGGAGGTAGCAGTCCTGATGCTGGGTTGTTGGCTTCCTCCGCGTCTCCTGCTGTACTGGCTTGCCTCCTGGTAGTGCCTCCATGCTCTGGACACTACACTGACAGACACAGCAAACCTTCTTGCCACAGCTCGCATTGATGTGCCATCCTGGATGAGCTGCACTACCTGAGCCACTTGTGTGGATTGTAGACTCCATCTCATGCTACCATTTGAATGAAAGCACTGCCAGCATTCAAAAGTGACCAAACCATCAGCCAGAAAGCATAGGAACTGAGAAGTGGTTTGTGATTACCACCTGCAGAACCACTTCTTTATTGGGGAAGTCTTGCTAACTGCCTATGCTTTCCACCTATTCCATTTGCACAACAGCATGTGAAATTGATTGTCAACTAGTATTGTTACCTAAGTGGACAGTTTGATTTCACAGAAGTGTGATTGACTTGGAGTTACATTGTGTTGTTTAAGTGTTCCCTTTATTTTTTTTTTGAGCAGTGTATAATAATGCAATCAAAGATTTTCTTGACTGTGGGGTTTGATATATATTGGGAAAAATATGACAAACTATTCAGGTAGTTAAAAATATTCATTTTCAATGGTAGCCAGAAAACAGGCCATATTCCTAAATGGGCACTTTAGTCTCCATCCATCTGAGAAATTCTCAATTAGTTCATCAGAAAATCAATGCTAAAGGCATGCCTGAAGTCCTTTGCTTCAGACTTTGCCAAACTTTGCCAACATAAAACAAATTTAATATCATTACACTTTATTTATGTAAATTTTAGCTTTTTCTTTCAAAACAAACATGGAACACAGTCATCATTTTTTATCAGAAGTGAGGCATCTGTTGTTAAAGTCTTACATTCTCATAAATAAAACACATAGCACTCTTCATATTTTTTTGGGGGGGAATACCATTTATACTGTCTACATCCTTCATCTTTCAATGATGATAAAAAGCATATTTTTTATGCAGCCATGGTGGCGCAGTAGTTAGAATGTACAGTATTGCAGGCTGACTCTGGTCATTGCCAGGAGTTTGATTCTGACCAACTCAAAGTTGATTCAGCCTTCCATTCTTCTGAGATTGGTAAAATATAGACCCAGATTGTTGGGGCCAATATGCTGATTCAGTAAACTTCTTAGAGAGGGCTGTAAAGCACTATGAAGTGGTATATAAGCTTTTGCTATTTCGAGAAATGTTTTGCTGATAGGCTGACTTGGTATGTGATAACCCGGGGCATGGCACAAAACCAACAAAGTCACAAAAGTAGGTAAAGTCCCTTTAATACCTCCAACTTGGGCCCCAATGTCCAGTTCTCATCAGCTGGAGAAAAAACTCCCCCAAGAATAGTTTTTAAAGGAAAGAAATGCAGTCTGAACCCAAAGTACATATAGATTATAAATAAAAACCAACACAATAAAAACCAACCATCACACTGCAGCAATTAACGAAACAGGGCAGGATAAGAAATTGAAGACTTCAAAAGATAATAAACACAAACAGTTGGGAGAATGCCAGAACCCAGATGAGATTTGACAAACCAAAATAATTCATGCTTTGCTTCCAGCCAGGAGCTGTGAGCAAACACCATTTTTAAATCCTGTTTTCCCAGCTGCAACTAATAAAGGAATCAGGGCCTTTTTCTCCCCCTAACGCATGTTGCTCTCTTATCTATTCCTGCCTGCATGCCCTAGGATGAAGGGGGTGGGCATTCTTCCTCTGAATGCCCAGATGGTCTGTGCCCTTTCCTAGTTTCCTCCACAACCACCAAAGCCACACTCCCACTCCCTGTCAGCTCAACCTCTCCCTCGGAATCAGATTCCAATAGGGACATGACATGGTAGAACTTGGGAATATATACCTTACAACTATGAAGATAAGAATGAAGGTAATTAGCAACATGTCATAATTAGAAGCAAAATGAACACATATGAACACAAAGAAAGACCATTCTTCTAGATGATCTAGATCAGTGATTCCCAAAGTGGGCGGTACCACTCCCTGGGGGATGCCTTGGGGGGCACTAGGGATGCCTTGGGGGGGCACTAAGAGGCAAGGGGGCTGACAAGGGGACACTAAGAGGCAGCAGGGGGGCATTCGAGGCACCAATCCTGCAGGTTCACCCATTTACTGTAGTACCGCTTTGGAGCCGGCACCTCCAATGCGGAAGTGATGGCATGTTATGTGCCGCTGCAGTGGCATTCAATGCACCATCCCCCTGCCACCACTTAGTGTCCCCAAGGAGACTGTCAGAGGGGCATTAAGAGATGGCAAGGGGGCATTCGAGGCACTAGCTGGCCCTGCAGGTTCATCCATTGAGGCATTGACTCCAGAGCGGTGCCACAGTCAATGGTTGAACCTGCAGGGCCAGCACCTTGAACCCCTGCCACCTCTTAGCATCCCCAAGGGGGCCAGCAGCAGGGTGCTAAGTGGCAGCAGGGGGTGGCACATCGAACGCGGCCGTGGCAACATGTATGGTGCCACCGCTTCTGCATTGGAGGTGCTGGCTCTGGAGTGGTGCTAGTCAATGGGTGAACCTGCAGGGCTGGTGCCTTGAATGCCACCCTGCCACCTCTTAGAATCCCCAAGGTGGCCAGCAGAAGGGTGCTAAAAGGCAGCAGGGGAGCGTCGAACGCTGCCGTGGCGGCATGTAACGTGCCACTGCTTCTGCATTGGAAGCGCTGGCTCCGGAGTGGTGCTAGTCAATGTGTGAACATGCAGGGCTGGTGCCTTGAATGCCCCCTGTCACCTCTTAGCCCCCCTCTGCCAGCCCCCTTGGGGACACTAAGAGGCAGGGGTGCGTTCGAGGCACCAGCCCTGCAGATTCACCTACTGACTGTAGTAATACTCCAGAACCAGTGCCTCGAACACAGCAGCATGTTGGGAAAAGCCACTGCCACCACTTTCCCAAAGCGCCGCTGCTGTCATATTCTGTTTGTCTGTCAGTCCATCCGTCCATCCATCCATCCATCCAAAAGGTCTGTCTATTTGTCTGCCTGCCTACCTACCTACTTGCCTGCTCCCCCCCCTCCATCCATGTTCGAAGCGCTGTCCCCGCAGGCACATCGGGAAAGTAGAGCAAAGCCAGTCTGAGAGGGAGGGAGGGAGAAAAAGAGAGAGAGAGAGAGAGAGGGAGACCTGATGCATCAGATTGAATGAGGCCTAGTTTAGACTGAGGCCCTTTTCCACATTGAAACATCTTTGCCAGCACATTGAAACCTCTTTGGCTTCTATTAAAGGTTTTGTGGATGCAACATGGTGAAGACTATCAGGAAGCTCTCACATTTTGTTGAGGCTTTAAACAGGATCCATTGGACCAGATCTCCACCTTAAAAATTACTTTTCCCCAATGTATTACAGTGCAAATTCTGAAGAAGGCAAAACCAAAATGTACTGATAAATTACAAGGAGAACACACACACACACACACACACACACACACACACACTCCCTTCTAACCCTGCTGGAGCAGGAGATTGGACTAGAATAGATATCTCATTATCTTTTTCCTCCCTCCCTCCTTCTTTATTTCTTTTTCTTTCTGTCCCTTCCTTCCTTCCATCCCACCCTCTTTCTTTGTCCCTTTTTCTTTCTTTCCTTTTTCTCTTTATTTTCTCTCTCTCTCTCTCTCTCTCTTTCTTTCTTTCTTTCTTTTCTCTCTCTCTTTCTCTCTCTCAAGTTCATCCCTTTGGATCAGGGGTCACCAAACTTTTGGACATCAGGGACCACCAAACTCATAATTTTAAATCCGGAGACCACTAATATGAATTTTGACAGACGGTGGCTTTCAGGCGTTGGTGGGAGACAGACAGAGATCTGATCCAACTTCTCTCTCTCCCTCTCTCTCTCACTCACAGGCAGGGGTGGATTTAGACCCCTGATCTAAAGCTGTGAAAATTCCAAAAACTGGTCAAGTAGCTCTGGGGAGGCCAGTCATAA
Source organism: Laticauda colubrina (assembly GCA_015471245.1). Taxonomy (NCBI): domain Eukaryota; kingdom Metazoa; phylum Chordata; class Lepidosauria; order Squamata; family Elapidae; genus Laticauda; species Laticauda colubrina. The sequence continues at coordinate 92,667,526 of BLBF01000002.1, read as the reverse complement.
ATTAGAACACTTGCAAAACAACCGGTCATTAAGTGAGGACCACTTGTATTTGGTTTGCCAGTCACCTAGCCATGCCCACAGTCATGTGACCAGCAAACCACACCCTCAAATTAGGCCACACCCACAGAAATTTGAATCCTACCCCTGGGTGGGGGGCACCGAAGATGAGTTTGTAGCACCCAAGGTGGTAGTGGACCGAAAAAGTTTGGGAACCACTGGTCTAGATCTTGGCAACCAGTTCCAACTTGTAACCTAACTTTTTATTATTATTTATTTATAAATTTTTAACAGATGACCAAGCAAAACCCATAACTCAATTCTTATTTTTTTCTCTGTTTTTATACTCAAATAAAATGATATTTTGAGTACCATACGCAGAGAATGAATGAAACTTGGGAGAGGGTTGATCACTCGAGGTATTTCCTATCTTCAGAAAAATAGGGTGGGGGGATTGGATCTTACTATTGTTCATCTTTTGGAATTTAAAGGTGTACAATTCCAAAAAAGACTGAGGGAAGCTTACAATTTTTAGAATAAATATTTTTTTCTAAAAAAAGTAAAATAACTGCCCAAATAAAATCACTTAAATTACACCTAAAAACTATTGTCAGATAGTGAATCTCTGCCTTGGGAGTAGTTCCTGCTTATTCAGAAATAACACTGATTATCCATCAGATCAGTAGATAATCTCAATGGATAAGCAGTAGTTCAGTCTGTTAGGATTCAGCTTCAACCTGTTCTGTCCCATTTAAAATCTAACCCTCTAGGAACCATGATAAAACTAAAATAGCATCTTTTCTACAGCCTGCAATGGTGATGTAAAGTTGAATATTGTTAACATACAAATATCACCCTGCAAACTACTGAATTAGTGGATTTTCTAACTTTGTACAGTTATCATGTGTAAATAGTATAATTTAAGTTACATTTTCAACTCTTTTTAGGCTATGGAACCTTTTCTCTATCAGGGAGAAGTTTGTGATATTCTTACTTAACTGAAAGTTATCCAAAAATTATTCAATTTAGCTTATTTTTATAATTTAACTTACAAGGATTCTTATTCATATAAATCAAAGGATTAATTGAAAACTTCATTGACTTATCTTTTCAATGATGTGGGATAGCTCATGTAGAGAACTATAGATAAAGCCCCTGTCACACTGCAACAACAGATGCAAAGAGGATGTAAAACGGACATAAAAGCTTGCCATCCGTTGGTTAACGCGATGTACTCACTGCTTCCGTTTTGCTTCCTCTCTATCCGTCCAGCATCTGTTTATTGACGTTTCATCCGCTCAGAAAGTTTTGAGCTGCTCAAAACTTTTGTGTGGAAAATGTATCCAATTCATCCGTTCTGCATCCACTACGCATCCACTACGCATTGGCTACGCATCCGTTCTGCATCCGTTATGCATCTGCTATATCCGCTAGGCATCCGTTCCACATCCACGCAACTCGCATCCGCTCGGACGCAGGGAGGAAGCGGAACGGACGCAGAATGGATTCAGAACGGATGCAGAACAGATGCAGCACGGAAACAAAGCGTTTAAAACGGAAAAAACATTCACAGAGGGGACCTATATCGGATATTAAGGATGTCTAGAGGATGCCTAGAGGATGCCTAGAGGATGCCTAGGGGATGCAAAGGGATACCTATACTGCCTATAAAAAGGAGGAGCAACTCGTCTGCATCTCACTTTCAGACCTGCAGACCAGCTGTGCTGACTTCTGCAGCCTTCATCTGACACTTGCTCTTCCACAGCATCCAGTCATGTCAACCGTGGATCGTAACACAGTCCTTTTGGCAGACACCATCCTTCTGCAACATTGCGAAGCCATCTACAGGCTCTGTGAACTCTACTATGGGAAGAAAAGGAGGCGGCCAAGAAGCATCTGGGTCCGAAGATGGATCGGGAGAAGAGCAGAGTACGGACTGTACAACAAGATGATGGTGGAGCTCAGGAACGAAGACCCTCGTGCATTCCAGAACTTCAGGAGGATGCCTCCAGCCATGTTTGACAAAGTTGTGCAGCGGCTGACACCCAGGTTGACCAAGGCAAACGCCAACTTCCGGCCCAGCCTGGAACCTGGGCTCAAGGTGGCACTCACTCTGTGCCACCTGGCTTCTGGGACCACCTACAGGAGCATGCAGTACAGCTGGAGGGTGCCACACAACACCATCAGCATTGTGGTCAGAGAAGTGGTGAAGGCCATCATCGAAGAATACCTGCAGGAGCTCCTCCAGTGCCCCTCCACTGATGAAGGATGGAAGAAAGTTGCAGAGCAGTGGTATCAGAGGTGGAACTTCCCACACACCATTGGAGCCATAGATGGCAAGCACGTGGCCTGCAAAGCACCACCCAAGTCGGGGTCCACTTATTTCAACTACAAGGGCTTCTTCAGCATCATCCTCTTCGCCATGGTCGATGCTGACTACAAGTTCATGTACATCGATGCTTCAGGCAGCGGCTCATGTTCAGATACCCAGGTATACAACACCAGTGAACTCAAGGAGGGGCTGGAAGGCAACCTCATCATGGGCTTCCCAGATCCAGACCCCCTGCCCAACGACACGCAAGATGTGCCCTACTTCATCGTGGGGGATGACGCCTTCTCCCTCACAACCTACCTCATGAAGCCCTACACCTCCAGTCGCCTCACCCGTAAAGAGAGGATCTTCAACTACAGGCTGTCCATAGAAAGGCGGGTGGTGGAGAACGCCTTTGACATCCTGGCGAACAGGTTCCAGGTACTTCTCACCACCATGTAGCATCACCCAGAGACCGTGAGGAGGATCGTGGAAGCTTGTTGTATCCTGCACAATCTTATGCGCGCCCGCTACCCAGTCTTGCAGAACAGGCTTGTGGACCTCCAGCAAGGCAATGGGGACATGGAGCCTGGGGAATGGAGGCAAGGGCGAAACCTGATAGACACTGAGGATGTGCAAGGCCCCAACAGAGCCTCACATGAAGGGAAGAAGCAGCGCAACCTCCTGAGACACTGGTGCAACTCCCCAGCTGGAGCGGTGGAGTGGCGAGACAGGATGATAGATGATTAATGGGTGCTTCCTTCAGCCTGTCTCATCACACGGATGAGATTGGGCCATGTATGTTGGGTGGGCCTACAATGAACAGGGCATTTTATGAAGAGTTATGTTTGTGTTGACATGTGTGGATGATTATTACATTATTATTGATAATAAAGGGCCATAGGTGTGGCACCTGAGAGGGTTGACCATACAGTCCCACTATGCTTGCACTGGAGGCTTTTCTATCCCACTGCTATTACCCATTCCACAGGTATCCCTGCCTATCCCACTGCTATCTTAACCCATCCCACAAGCATGCAAAGGCTTAAACCAATTCTAGAAGTTTCCACCAAGACTTTATCAAAAAAAGGAATGAAGTAAGTGTGTGAATCAAAGATAAACTTTATTGAACAACAAGCTGTAAAAGAAAAATGACCCAAGTCAAGTGTCCAAATAAAGTCCACAGGTAGCCAGCTACCCAAACTCTGGCACTCTTATTGGTCACTCGGAGGTGTGCCCAGTCTCAGGGGTGAAGGGTCCAGGTGCTGTGGAGGTGGGTGGTGCTGGAGTGCTGGTCTGTATCGTCATTGGGGTGCCTGGCCCCGAGAGGACAACAGGGGACGGTGTGTTGAGGAAGCTCTCAGACAGCTGGCTCAGACCCGTGATGCTGAGAGGTCCTTCCTTCATGCCATGGGGTGTCAGCCCCAGTACTGATGACAGGTGTACTGAGGCCGGGCTTGGCTGTGGGGTGGAGGAAGGAGTAGTGTAGTGGGGCTGTCTGGTCTGCAGCTGGGTGAGGACTGGCGTGGGTGGCATCGCTTTCGTCGGTGGCATCATTGTCATGGGTGGCATCAGTGGGATCAGTGGAACCGGTGGCAACGGTGTCACCCGATGACTCTGTGCCTGGACTGGGAAGAGCTGCTGCCTGTGCTGCTGGACCTCTTGGTAGCCGTAGCCCTGGATGGTGAGGGACTGTGGGAAGCCTTGGAATGGGAGGGACATCACCTGGAGTGGAGGTGGAGGAGCAGACCTGGACTGGGTGGGAGCAGGTTCCTCTGGATCTGAAGGGTTGTGAAGCAGCTCGGTGATCCGGTCCTTCACCACCTGGTACTGGGGTTCCTCCATGTTCTTGAGGGTCTGGTTGACATAGGTGAGGAAGGGCTTGCGGTTGGAGGATGAGGAGTCGGTGCTGACCATCTGAGAGAGGAGATCTATGCTGGTGCAGATGGTGTCCTTGATCTCCAGCAGGACAGTGTGGCTCTGCCCCTCCTGCTGTCTGGCTCTCTGCCTTTCTGTGGAGGTGGAGCTGGGGGGGGTGGATGCGGCTACAATTGTGGTGGACTCAATGTCTCCTTTCTCCCACCGCACCAGGGAGTCCTCCACGCGCTCCACCATGGTGACAACAGCTGTCCGCGGGTTCTCCGCCATGGCACGCTCCACAGAAACCTGCCTGGAGACTGACTCTCGGCTGGAAGAGTACTGGGTCTTTGCAGGCTGCAGAGAGAGAGGGTTGTGAGAGGGGCTCCTGGTGCTCCTCGGTGGCGGATCTCACCCTCCAGGAAGCTGCACCTGGCCATGACATAGGTCTCTCTGTCCGTCAGCTTAACCGTGGCCTGGCCAGATTTCTTCAGGTGCAGCTTCCCGTACCAGGTGTGCATGTGCTTCCACCAGCCGAGGAGCACCTCCAAAGTGTAACCCATACTCTCCGTCCTCTCTCTCCAAGCAGCCTGCTTCCTTTTGGTGTCCCTGTACAGCCGGTGTCCCTTCCGCCACAGATAGTCATTCTCTCTCAGCCACTCCAGCACCTCATCCTTGTGTTCCTCCTCAATGAAGTATTACCTCCTCTCCCTTCCCCGCATACGCCTCTTCCTCCCTTTGGCAGGACCAGATGGGCCCTCATCAGAGGGGCTCCCAGGTGGTATGGGCTGCTCCTCCACACCACCAGCAGCACCAGCACCAGCAGGATCGTCATCATCATCATCATCATCATCATCACCAGCAGGATCATAATTATCATCATCAGCAGCAGCAGCAGCAGGACCAGGATCAGCAGCAGCAGAGTAAGCACTAGGAGCCCCAGCAGCAGCAGCAGCAGCACCAGCAGCACTAGCAGCACCAGCAGGACCAGGAGCACGAGCAGGACCAGGAGCACGAGCAGTACGAGCATTACGAGCAAGTCCAGGATCACGAGCAGGATGAGCAGGACGAGCAGGACCAGTAGCAGCTTCAGCAGAGTACACAGCAGCAGAAGCACCACCGCCAGGAGCAGCTTCAGCAGAGTATGCAGCAGCAGAAGCACCACTGCCAGGAGCAGCTTCAGCAGAAGCTCCAGCACCAGAAGAGCGAGCCCGAGCAGCAGAAGCCCCAGCAGAAGCAGAGTCAGGGACAGGGGGCGGGAGGGTGGCCCTGTCCCTCTTGCCAGGGATGGCGGCAGGTTGCTGAGACTTTCGCTTCTTCCCCATGGTTGTGGGGTTGCTGGCTGGCAGGGAGCCTGGCAGGCACCAAGGCTGGCAGGAAGGCTGGCAGGAAGGCTGGCAGGAAGCCTGGCAGGAAGCCTGGCAGGAAGGCAGGCAGGCAGGCAGCAAGGCTGGCAGGGAGGCTGGAAGGCAGGCTGGCAGAAAAGCTGGCAGGCAGGCAGAGAGCAAGGCTGGTAGGGAGGCTGGCCAGGAGGCTTGGAGGCAGGCTGGCAGGAAGGCTGGCAGCAAGGCTTGCAGGCATCCATGCAGGCAGGGCAGGCAAGGACTCGATGTATCTTGCAGCAGGTCTTTCCTCCGAATGTTGGCCACGTGCAAGCTGCTTCCCTTTATATCCGCGTGGCTTACGCAATGCGTCCCCCCTGCATGCGCAATTTATGCCAGGCATCCTCTAGGCTTCCGCTCTGCATCCACTTCATCCGCTGTGCATCCGCTATGCATCCGCTTCATCCACTCGGCGTCCGTTCTGCATCCACTCTTTCCATTCCATGTCCGCTTTGCTGAGGCCCCCCCGGAAGCCTAGCGGATGTGCCATCCGCTCTCATCCGCTTCCATCCTCTGGGCTTCCGTTCTGCATCCGCTTTCCATCTGCCCTGAATCCTCCCCCTGTCCATGTTATCCGCTCCGGTTATGCAAATTTTTGCCCTTTTTGAGAGAGGATAACAACGGATGGAACATTTTGCTCATCTGTTGTGTCCGTTTTGCATCCATTGGGCAGTGTGACAGGGCCTTAAAATAGATAAAAAGAAAAATACCTTTTATCATAAATCTGAAGCTGCTGTGAAATTAAAGAACAGACAATTCAGAACAGATGAAATGAAGTACGTCTTTGCACAGTGCTTCAATAAGTAATGGATTCAATTTCCATACTGATGGACACAAATTTGAATGACATGACAAGGGAACAAAACGTGTTAACTGAGGATAAATCTAGTGATGGATTTTAGTGATGATGGTCAGAGGTTAGCTGCAGTGAAAAAGGCAGTACCAGATGTTTATATGTTAAGCATATAAATGTATTAGTGCGTCTTACTTAGACTCTCCATAGGTGGTCAATTGGCCATTGTGGGAACTAGATAGGCCCTTGGATTGATCTAGCATTAGTTTTTACATCTGTTGCTACAAGATTCCCCGGGTAATTTCAATTTTTACTTAAAGGCCCATGAAATTACCTGCCTGAAATTATAACAGCAACAGCAATGTTGCCAACAGAAGGGAGATTAACTGGAAAATGTTTGTGGAAATGTGCTCTTGCATTAGAAAATTGTGAAATGCAGTCCTGCAAATACACAATATATTATTACAACAAGATTTGCTGTATGTTTTTCATAATTTTGCTCTCCTGGAATTGGAAGTGGAGTGTTGGAAAGAGTGCGTTTCTTGGTTTCTTGTTTGGAATGGTTTCTCTGATCTGTGTATGCTGTCCATTATAATATAAATAAATACATTCATCTTACATGAATATTGTATCCCTCAGAAATTTTACAACCACATTCTCACAATACTTCATTGGGAAAGTTTAACTATTCATGAATGAGTAAATCTGATTTAAATCTAACATGTTCTGAAACTGTGTTTCTATTAAGAAATATGAATCTTTTGTTTCAGAGTTTGCAGCAATCCAACCAGCACACAAGTGAATAATTCAGCAGGATTCATTTATAGAAGAAATTTGTTTATATACAATAATATAAAACATGGTACATGTATACAATACCCATGCAGCTCTTTCAAAGTGGTAGCAAGTACACAGACAAGAAGCAGAAGCAATCAGAATCATCAGAACAGAAGCACAGAAACACAGAAGTTATATAAGCACAGAAACAAGAGGTCAGTTATCTTAAGTCATGTCCAATCTCCAAGCCATCTGGCATGGCTCACAACAGGTGCTGTTTCTTAGTCACCAAACAGTTCCCATTGGCTGACTTATTGTTATGTCTATCCCAGCTCATAATTTCTTATATACTGGCATTTTTAATGTATTTTGCAGACTCCTGAGAGAAGCTGGGTTATTTGTGTATTCCTGTCATGATGACTCAAGCTTATTATTTATAGCATGTAAAAGAATCATTGGAGAACTAACCAAGTCAGGAACTTCCTATTTTAGATCTAGCCTCTGCTGTGAACTTGCTAAGTGACTCTGAATAAACTACATTCTGTCAGCCAGTTGTATGGTGTGGGGAAGGGGAGACAGTGATATTCGACAAATAATGGATTCAACTTCCATACTGATGGATACAAAGTTGAATAACTTGACAAGGGAATGAAACATGCTAACTGAGGATAAATCTAGTGAAGACTACTAGTGATGATGGTCAGAGGTTAGCTGCCGTATAAAAAACAGTACCAAAAGTTTGTGGATCAAACAGCTGTTTCTTGTACAGATTGTTGAATGAATTATAATTAGGCACACATAGAGCAGATCAGATTATTTATCGATTTAGCCCAATATTATCTACTCTGAATGGAATCCTGACAACCAATCTCTAGATTCAGCCAAAGAAACATCTGTTATTGAAAACCTTTTAGGTGGAGATTGAGCGTGAATATTTTTCCATGAAAGGTGCTCTCCAATTGAACAATAACCTATCACCTAGAAAACCATACCTATTTGTCTTTATTAATAATTATTTTTTTTCTCCTATGTTGTCCCATGACACAACAGAGACCTATTTACTTTTATTGAACCCTCCAATGTCATGAAGGTTATGGAGAGGTAGAATTTTCTGGCACAACCATGCCTCATAATTTGGGTAGTTATATCAGTGTTGCCACTTCTGAACAGCAGCCATCAGATGCTAGAATAACAGCTCTATTTCTATTGCACTAAGAGTCCTGGGTCCCATTCATCAAATCTCAGAAGCCAACATTGTGTTACTCTTCTAATAAAGTATGCATTCACATACAGAAGAATACAAAATATCTAGTTTTTCATTTGTTGATTCATAGAATTTCTGTTAGGACTTGGCTCCTAGGATTCATTTATATTGCTGAATAGTTTGGCAGGAAAGTGCTGACTGCTCTTTGGTAAATGCTTGTAAGAACTTTGTAGACATGCCCATCTATTTTACTCTTTACAATCTGATAGAAAACAGCGGTTGAAAATCTATAGTCCAGAGTCCCCCAAAATGTTAAGCCACCCTTTCAAAGATTGTCTCTACAGTTTATTGTTTCAGTACCAATTATATGGAAAGTTATTACATTTAAAAAAAAACATGAAATAAATTTTCATTTAACTTCAATTTAACTGGATTAAATTCAAATTTTTCCTATGACTCCCCATCTTCTTTTTAAAGTATCTGTGGCTCTTCATTAAAGTCCCTGTCCCACTGCACCAACGGATGCAAAGAGGATGTAAAACAAAAAAAAACTTGACATCCATTGGAAAACGCGATGCATCCGTTGTGTACTCACTGAATATGTGTTTCATATGCTCTATCCCTCAAGCATCCGTCCACTGAGATTTCATCCATGCAAGAAGTTTTGAGCTGCACAAAAATTTGTGAATGGATGAACTTTCCACTGCGTACGATCTACATCCGCAGCATATACGGGCAACAAACGTTTTATGTCCATTATCATCCATTAAATGTCCGCTGTATCCTCTCGACATCCTCTGCCCATCCCCTCAACTCACATCTGCTGCAGCTGAAAATGGAAAGAGGGAGGAAACGAAAGGAACACGGAATGTCAACACAGCGTTAGTAGCATGGAAATCAAAAGGATGTAAGCATATACATCTCGTATATAAAGGATTAAACGGACAAAATGTTTGTATCTGGGAAGTATCTCGGATATTTAGGATGTCTGCAGTATGTCTAGAGTATGTAGAAGGACACCTAGCGGACTATCAATATTTCCTATAAAAAGGGGGAGGAAAACACCTGGATCTCATTATGAGTCCAGCAGCCATGGTGTACAGACCTCTTCACCCTTGGTCTTGGTCTTCCACATCAACAATTGTTCTCCACCATGGATCATGACACAGTCCGTATGATAGCTGTGGTCATTCATCACCAGAACCAAGCCCTGTTCAGATTGTTTCACCTTTTATACACAAGGAGAAGAAGGAGATGTCCAAGAGCTGTATGGGTCTGAGGATGGATCGTGAGAAGAATGGAATTTGGACTGTATGACCAGTTGATGGTGGAGCTGAGGAATGAAGACCCTCGTGCATTCCATCACTTCATGGGGATGCCACCAGCCATGTTTGACGAACTTGTAGAGCGTCTGAGACCCAGGTTGACCAAGCCGAGCACCAACTTCCATCCCAACCTGGACCCTGGACTGAAGGTGGCACTCACTCTGCACCACCTGGCCTCTGGAACCACATACAAAAACATGCAGTATGCGTGAAGGGTGCCACACAACACCATCAGCAAAGTGGTCAGAGAAGTGATGCAGGCCATCATCGAAGAATACGTAGAGGAGCTCCTCCAGTGCTCCTCCAGAACAAGGCTGGAGGAAACTTGCAGAAGAGTGGTATCAGAGGTGGAACTTTCCCCACACCGTTGGAGCCATAGATGGGAAGCACATGGCCTGCAAAGTTCCAGCCAACGCAGGGTCCACTTATTACAACTACAAGGGCTTCTTCAGTATCACCCTCTTTGCCATGGTTGATGCTGACTACCAGTTCATCTACACTGATGCTTCAGGCAATGGGTCAGCTTCAGATAGCCAGGTATACAACACCAGTGACCTCAATGATGGGCTGGAACACAACCTCATCATGGGTTTTCCAGATCCAGACCCCCTACCCAATGACACACAAGATGTGCCCTACTTCATCGTGGGTGATGATGCCTTCTCCCTCAGAACCTACCTCATGAAGCCCTACAGTTCAGGATACCTCGCCTGTGAAGAGAGGATCTTCAACTACAGGCTGTCCAGGGCAAGACGGGTGGTGGAGAATGCCTTTGGCATCCTGGCCAACAGGTTCCAGATACTTCTCACCACCATGCAGCATGACCCAGAGACTGTGAGAATCATCATGGAAGTTTGCTGCATCCTGCACCCGCTACCCAGTGCTGCATCATGCGCACCTGCTACCCAGTGTTGCAGAACAGACTTGTGGACCGTCAACAAGGCAATGGGGACATAGAGCCTGGTGAATGGAGGCAAGGACGAAACCTGATAGACACTGTGGATGTACAAGGCTCCAACAGAGCTTCATGTGAAGGGAAGAAGCAGCGCAACCTCCTGAGACACTGGTGCAACTCCCCAGCTGGACCAGTGGAGTGGCAAGACAGGATGATAGATGATTAATAGATGCTTCCTTGAGCCTGTCTCATAACACTGATGAGATTGTGCCATGTAGTGGTCCTACAATGAATAGGGCATTAATAAAGAGCTTTGTTTATTTTGAAAAGTGTTGATCAATGAATAAATTGTAATTGATAATAAAGGTCCATATGTGTGGCAGCTGGGAGGGTGGACCATACAGTCCCACTATGCTTGCACTGGAGGTTTATCTATCCCACAACTATCCTTATCTATCCCACAACTATTCTTATCAACCCTACAAGCATGCAAAGGCTTAACCATTTGTTCAAGTTTTTCACCAACACTTTATGAAGTTAAAAAAATGAACCAAGTGTCTCAAGCAAAGATAACCTTTATTAACTTTCTTAGGTAACCTTTATGACTTTATTAAATAAGCAAAATGAACCAAGTAAACTGAATTAAGTGTGTTAAGCAAAGATAAACTTTATTAACTGTCTTAGGTAAACTGTATGACTTTATTAAAAAAGCAAAATGAACCAAGTAACAATCTTTGTCTTAAGCAAAGATGAAGTGAACAAGTAACAAGTCAGTCTCTGGCACTATTCTCAGTCACTCTGAGTCATGTCCATGGTCACAGCTGTTAAGCAGCCAGGGACTGTGGAGGTGGCTGTGGCTTGAGTGCTGGTCTGATGCGCCATTAGGGTGCTTGGCCCTGAGAGCACAACAGGGAATGGTGTGTTCAGGAAGCTCTCAGAGAGCTGACTCAGTCCCGTGAGGTTGAGAGGCCCTTTATCATGTACCTGGGATGTCAGGCACAAGACTGATGACAGATTGTCCATTGAGGGGCTTGGCTGTGGGGTGGAGGAAGGAGGAGTGTAGTGGGGCTGTCTGGTCTGCAGCTGGACGAGGTGTGGCGTCTGTGGGGTGTGATGAATCTGGGCCTGGACTGGGAACGTCTGCTTGTGCTGTGGGAAGTCCTGGTAGTTATAGCCTTGGTAGGTGAGAGGCTGTTGAAAGCTGTGGAAGGGCTGTGACATCGTCTGGGGTGGAGGAGCAGACCTGGACTGGGTAGGAGTAGCTTCAGCTGGGCCTTGAGGGTTGTGCAGAAGTGCTGTTATCTTCTCCCTCATCACCTAGTACTGGGCCTCGGGCATATCCCTGAGGGTCTGGCTCGCGTAGGTGCTGAAAGTGTGGCAGCTGGAGGATCCTCTGTCCAAGTGGACCAGCTGAGAGAGAAGTTCTGTGCTGGTCTTCATCATGTCCCTGATCTCCAACAGGACGGTGTGGCTCTGGCCCTCCAGTCTGCCTCTCTGCCTGCATCCTGTGGAGCTGGGGGTGGGGGTGCGTTGGTCTCTGGTGGCTGATGCTTCTTCCTCCATTTGTGACAGGGGATCCTCCAAGTCTGGCAGCATGGGGAGTGCAGCTGTCGGGGTGGGGTCTCTGCCGTGGGGCCCTCTGAAGACACCTGCCTGGACAGTGTAGCTGGCTCCTGGCTGGAAGAGGACTGGCTGTCTGTGGGCTCTCTGAGGGAGAGGGGTGTCAGAGGGGCTGCTCCTTGGTGGCGGACCTCACCCTCCAGGAAGCTGCATTTGGCCATGATGTACATCTCCCAATCAGTGAGCTTGACATGGGCCTGCCCAGATTTTTTGAGGTGTAGCTTGCCATACCAGGTGTGCATGTGCTTCCACCATCCCAGGAGTACATCTGCAGTGTAGCCCAGGCTCTCTGCCTTGTCTCTCCAAGCTGCCTGCTTTTTTTTGGTGTCGCGATAGAGTCTGTGGCCCTTTCTCCACAGGTACTCGTTCTCCCTCAGCCATTCCAGCACCTCCTCCTCATGGTCCTCAGAAACGGTGTATTGTTTCCTCTCTCCCTTCTCCTTCCCTTGCCTCTTCCTCCCTCTGGCAGGGGCTTCAACAGGGCCTTCAGGGGGTTGAGCAGCAGGGCCTTCAGCAGCAGGGCTTTGAGGGCCTTGGGACTGGTCCACCACAACAGCAGTAGCAGCAGCAGCAGTAGCAGTAGCAGTAGCAGCAGCAGCAGCTTCAGAGTCAGTGCCAGGGGTGGGATACTGGTTCTGTCCTTCTTGCCAGGGCTGGCACGAGTAGGCACTGGCTTCCTGTTCTTCCCTGACTGACGAACCATGGTGTTCTTTGAAGATGTATGTGGCAGCATGTTTTTCCTCTGAATGCTGACTGCGTGCGAGCTGCATCCTTTTATATCCACGGAGATGATGCAATTCATACTCCCCCCATGTGCAGTGAATGCTTTGCATCCAATATACATCCGCGCAGCATCTGCTTTGCTTCCTCTAGGCATCCATGATGCATCTGCATCATCCGCTATGCATCCGCCCCTTCCGCTATGCGTCCACTTCGCAATTCTCCCCTGGAAGCCCTTCGGATGTGTCATCCGCTTCCATCCACTGTCATCCACTAGGCTTCCTATGAACATCCATTTAACATCCCCGCTACGTACTACTCACGTCCATTCTTTTCCGTTCTTTTCCATTCTGTTTATGCAAATTTTCACCACTTTTTGGAGCGGATAACAACGGATGGAGCCACCCCTGAAATTTTGCTCGTCCGCTGTGTCCTTGATGCATACGTTTTGCGTCCGTCGGCCAGTGGGACCTAGCCTTAAACTCAGCATGTTCCCTAATGTAAAAAAAAAAAAAAAAACCTCTCAGTTTCTCTTTCTAAGTAACAATAAAAAGAGAAACACACATAGTTTATGAGATGAGAATACTTCTGTTAAATATCACATTGGATTAGTAAGGAAGGTAGTTGCAGATCTCAGATGGCCTGCGTCCAGGTCACAAAATAATTAAAAGGGTTTGAAATAAAATTATCCCAGCATTGTAATGTTCTTGGATAGCTTTTCCTGTTCTTTACTGACTAGGTTCTTGTTGCTATAATTTCCTTTTTCATTATGCACTTAGAAAACATTCAGTGTTATATCTTAGCCATTCCAATTATTCTTCTAAGTGAGAGATACAGGGCTTTTCTGTCCTGAAGCTTCAACTAGAGAATTTTCATGGCTAAGCAGACTGAAATTGAAGTCTTTATAGATTTCACATATGTTGTAGAGCGGCGGAATAACCTGAGGCAAACATGGAGCGAACTTCAGCTTTTTACTTTATTGTAACAATAAAGGGTTGCCGCGGCTGCCACACTAACAAGGAAGCCAGCTGGTGGACAACAACTGATACTGTTTGACAGCTCCCTTTTATAGCCGGCTGTCAAACGGCCTCAGCCAATAGGAATGGCCTGCATTCCTTCTGGAAATGCGGACTGGAGTGAAGACTTCAGCTCAGTCTTTTCTGAATGCCACACTCCTTTCCCCCAGAACAGAGCATGTGTAGTCCTTCAGATAACTTGGGTGCTTGTGCAGGTAGCCAGATCTTCTAAGTCCTGATGAAGATGCTGCTGGAAGGAACTTTTCCACTTGCTGGGCAACTTCTGGTGCCTATGAAGCTGATGTCTCGGCTTCAGGCATTTCTGGGTGAGGGACAGATGACTGTTAAGGTAGGCTTGCATTCCTGTTGAATCCGTGGGAAGTTTCTATGGTCGCTGGTGGTTTCTCTGTTGCAGGAACGTCTTGAGGGCCATCTGCAGATGCACTCCAATGCCTTCTAAGCTGATTGATATGGCGGTGCCAGATGCGCCCATCTTGCAGTTGGACCCTGTAAGACTTAGGACCAGTTACCACCACAATTTGCCCAGATATCCACAAAGGGTGTCCCGCATAGTTCCGGGCATAGACCTGGTCATTCTCAGCAAACTCCCTTGCCTGGCTTTTTGACCCTAGGGGTGTGACTGGGGCATAATTTGCATGGAGTCTGTCTAGGGTGGTCCTCAGATGTCTACCCATGAGAAGTTCAGCTGGAGATCTATTAGTGGTGGCACAGCGAGTTGTGTGCTGGGTCAGGAGATACTTAGTGAGTCTAGAGTGCCAATCAGTGCAGAGCATCAGTGTGGCATAGACTCTTGCCAGGTCGATGAATCAGTGTATCGGAATAGGCAGCCAGAAATAAAGTTCCCTTTGTCTCCCATTGGAGACAAAATCTGAGGAGTTTGTCTTTCGCCTGACAGAAGGCCTAACAGAGGCTAGTGATCCGTAATAAACTTGAAATAGGGTCCATATCGAAACTCATGGAATTTTTTGACAGAAGCAACTGCAGCCAAAGCTTTGTTAATTTGGCTGTAGTTGCACTTAGCTGGGGAAAATGTTCTGGAGAAAAAGGCAACGGGTACCTCAGAACCATTAGGCAGTGTATGACTTAAAACAGCACCTATGCCAAAAGGAGAAGCATCTGCTGCTAAAACTAAAGGTAAATGTCTATTAAATTGGATCAGGACATCTAGGAAACAGTCAAATCAGTTGCTGTAGGACTCCCATGTTTCCGCTGTCGGTCTGAAAGGTGGGAATGCAGGATTTGAAGTCATCTTGACTCAGTGGTGCCGGATCTTCTGAGGAAAGTAGAAATTCGCGCTCGCGAATAGTGACAGTAGCTCTTAAAAAGACATTTAGCTCAGTAATGTTTTTGGCTCTTTTTGTAGTGACTTCGCTCAGCGAATCTTTGCCCAGTTCCCTCTTATATGTATCCCGTCTCCAGTGTTGTAGAGCGGCAGAATAACCTGAGGCAAACACGGAGCGAACTTCAGCTTTTTACTTTATTGTAACAATAAAGGGTTGCCGTGGCTGCCACACTAACAAGGCAGCCAGCTGACAGACAATAGCTGATGCAGTTTGACAACTCCCTTTTATAGCCAGCTGTCAAATGGCATCAGCCAATAAGAACGGTCCGCGTTCCCGCTGGAAATGCGGACTGGAGTGAAGACTTCAGCTCAGTCTTTTCTGAATGCCACAATCTCCTTTCTCCTCTTTGGTCATAATGATGGTCTGATTCTACTTCTCCCCTCTCAGAACATTTACCATGTCCCTGATTAATGGACTTGCCTGACCTGGATCAGTTAAAAAAGAGAAAACATCAGTTTTACCATTGTTTCTGAGCTTGGATTAAAAAAGAAAAGCCACTGGTTTCTTTTCATCCAATTTTTCCAAACAAAAATGAAACAAAGAACTAAAAGAAGCCAAGGTCTTTGAGATTCCATTGTTCCCTTAATAAACTGATAGGAGGGAGGGAGTTCCACAGTTTAGATGAACAAGCTTTTAACAGCTCACTTCTTAATTTCTTTTTAAAAATGCTGTGAAAGGTAAGGAATAATGACTTGGAGGGAAGGCAACATTTCTGTCCCACCATATACTAACCCAAATATAGAGGAAATATTGGCCTGAAATAAAGTGAAGCATAGCAGGTAAACCATGCAGCATAACTGAGGTTAGCATAAGCCAAAAGTCAGGCTTCTTTCGATGTGGATCAGAAAAAGACTGTCAGAGGTTGTTGCCTTTCTGGTGAGCTAGGGCAGTTTGAGGATAACCTCATGCATTTTTGCTGTTGAGAATTGGCCTGAAGCCAATACTCTCACTGATAATGAAGATAAACCAAAACTACATGGCCCTTTGGAGCAGGAAAAAGGTATAGCCATATTCAAGAAAAGTAGGAACACTTCTTATCTTCTTAGCACCACCAAGGCATCACTTCAGAGTTCCTTCCTCTTGACTTATACATTCTCTATATTTTTTTAAGAAAGCTTGGTAGGAAATGACAAAGCTTTGGGAATCTGTGTGTTGTCCTGCTCACTCACTCTCACATAATGGTGGTTTAGTGGGTCTACAGATATTCCCCAGCAATTCCCTTCAACAAAAACCCAGAACTGTCCCCATTAACTCCAGCCAAAAGTAGACCAATGCCAGTCCATAGAGCAATGGTCAATGAGTTCCACAAGGCCCTTGAAAGCTTTCCAAACAAGATAAACCATCAGGAAAAAAATTAAATCCACAACACAAGAGGGTTCATGAAGCAAGAAAAGTCCCGAATCACAATATCCCCCTCAAAAAATGCAGATAGGAAATGAACATGTTGCTTCTAGCATCACCTCCCTCTGCCTGCTGCACTAAATAGTCAGTTTTTGGTGCAGCCCATCAAGAAGGGCAAGGCTGCCTTCTTGCAAGTAATCTGGATGACCTTCACTGTTCCTGCCTTTTCTCTGCCCTATGTGTTCTTGGATAAGTTACAGAAGATAGTTCCTCCTCCTCATTGCTGACCAACTGCTGCTGTGTTCTTTCCTCACCTTAAGCCTCAAAGCTGTCCTGCTGCAGCTCTGTTTCAGCTGTGCAATTGATTCATCCACCTCTGAACTGACATCTGGAGTAGTATCTGGGGATTCATCACACTCTGTTGGGCCAGTTTATCTTGGTAAATGACACATTATTGCTTTTTGGAGCAGACAGACATAGAGTTTCAGCTCACCAATACAGAATCACCAACTAATCAATACAGCCTTGCTTGATTAGTTGGTGATAGAGTCTTAAATAGCTCAGGTTTATATTTCCAGTCACAGAATTATTGTAATTTGTTGACAACTTAGAGCTGCCACTGCAAAATATAAACCAGGAATTGTCTAAATAATGAAATTTTTTTTGTTCATTTTGAAATTATTACCATAATATAGTTCCAGACATGATGTCACATTTGTGTATTACTTTGTTTAATATATGTATGCATGTATCCATACTTGTAAACATTTTTCTTAATGCATGCTTTTAAAGTGCAATTTTCTACTTTATGCATTGTAGGACATCTTTTTTTTTTTTCTGGGGTGAACTGCTTTATAAATATGAAAAAGTAGGAAACTGATATCTCCTATATGAATGTGACTGTCTTGAAGAGCAAATTTGGAAATCATTCTTGTTCCATATTAACATACTTCAAATAGTCTATTCCTATTGGTCAAGAAATACTAGAAGCTCATTGGTTCCTATCTCGATGCTGATTGGCCAATAATAGCTAACCTATGATTGGCCAACTCAGTGGCGGGAAAAACAAGTAGCTGTCATTGGCCACTAGCTGCGAGCAGCCTCTCTATAAAAAGAGCTGCCGCAGCTCCTGGTTCAGACGGACTTTCTGCACTAAATAAAAGAGCTGAAGTTACGCTGGTCTCCAGTCTCATTCTTCGCGAACACAACACTGGGGACGAGGATGAGATTTTGAGAGAGGAGACCAGTTGAGCACGTGGCATCGAGAACCGAGCAGACAAAATGGCCAGAACTAACTCGCCACCCGCATCATTCAACCCAGCAGCAGAGGACTGGGAATCCTACATCGATAGATTCTTCATGTTCCTGAAAAGCAATGATTTGCAAGGAATCTCAGACAATTGAAAAAGAGCTGTGTTCCTGACACACTGTGGGCCTACAGTGTTCAAGATGGCCAAGGCACTGGCAAAACCAGAAGATGTGAAACAGATGGCCTGGCCAGACCTAGAAAAGCTGCTGAAGGCTCACTACACACAGACCGTCTCCAGCCTTATTCGGAGACACGAATTTTACAAACGGGACCAGAGAGAAGGTGAGAGCATCACAGACTTCGTAGCGGCTCTCAGGGACATTGGAGAGGCATGCGACTTCCTTAACATGGACGAAGCCATGAGGGATCACGTGGTCCGCAGACTAAGAGACCTCACCCAACAAATACAGCTGCTAACCCGGCCAAAGATTACGGTTACTGAGGCTATTGCTGAAGAAATGGCGGCAGAAGCAACTAAAAAATCAGCGGCCAAAATGGAGCAGATGAGTGCAAATTCATCCAAAACTGCGACTGAAACGAGCCAGGGCTCAGAAAAGAAGGCAGAGAGTGCACACAAAACCACCACACATGACACTGAGAGTGGATTGTCCAGAATTGACGATGATGATGAAGGGGAGATCCACAGACTCCAGGCTGAATGAGATTGACAACTGAAGAAAGGTCGTAAGTCGGGGTTTCAGTGCGCCGGGTGCAAAGGAGACCACCTCCGTTCTGAGTGCCAGTTCTTAGACGCTGTGTGCTAATACTGCGAGAGACGGGGTCACATCTCAAGAGTATGCTGAAACCCTGACGTAGAGACAACACACCACCAAAAACTAAAGATAGACAAATGTGGAGCTGTGAGAGTCGCGAAAGCAAAGGCAAGCGGCTAAACAAGAACTATAGAAAAGAAGAAACACACCAAACCATCATCATCGGGCATGCAACAAATGGCCGAAAAGTACATGTGGCAGTCTGGATTGAGGGCCAAGAATGGAAAATGGAGGTAAATTCCGTATCATACCTATTGATGGTGTCATGGGATACCATTAAAAAACTAGTACTGCACATTGCCAGAGCTGAACTAGAACACCAATCACTAATCCTAAGGACTACCAGGGAAACAGAATACTGGTAGTCGGACTTGGACATTTCCAAATAACTTTCAAAGAACTTAAGAAAATCTTGCCACTAACCATCGTAGACTGAAACCAACCAAGCCTATAGGGACTTGAGTGGTTCGAACCTCTAGGAATCAGAGTGACTGGAATTAAAAGCATCGCCGACACAGACTGGGAGGAAAACCTGATGAGGGAGTTCCAGGACGTCTTCGATGAAAAATTAGGCAAGTACCGAGGGTCCCCTATTTCATTTAATTTAGATCCAACAATAGCTCCAATTAGGCTGAAGGCGAGGCAAGTCCCCTTCGCACTAAAACCAAAGATTGATGAGGAACTTAAGAAACTAATAGCACAATGTATTTTGGAACCAATTGACCACGCCAAATGGGAGACCTCAATTGTGACCCCAGTTAAACTGGATGGGTCCATGAGAATCTGTGGGGACTACAGGCTACCCTGAACCATGCACTACAACAAAGCGCATATCCTGTTCCGGTAGTGCAACACCTACTACACTCATTGGGGAGAGGCAAGGTCTTCGCAAAGCTCGACCTTGCCCAAGCATACCAACAATTACCAGTCGACCCCGAAACAGCAGAGGCGCAAATGATCATGACTCATAGAGGAGCCTTGAAATGCAAAAGGCTGCAGTTTGGAGTCAGCATAGCCCCAGGGGTGTTCCAAAGCCTAATGGAGCAGTTATTACAGGGGATAAAAGGAGTGGTCCCATACTTTGATGACATGCTATTGTCAGCTAGCAATGAGAGACAACATGAAGCACGTCTCAGAGTGGTTTTACAAAGGTTCCAGAAGGCGGGACTCAAGGTAAAAAAAGAAAAGTGCCAATTAGCCACCTCAAAAGTCAAATTCCTGGGGTATCAAACTGACAAAGAGGGCATCCACCCCACAGAGAAAAAAAATAAGGCAATCAAAGAAACACCTAGACCAAAAAACAAGGTAGAGTTGCAAACATTCTTGGGACTTATAAATTTTTATAACGTTTTTTCTGCCACAGAAGGCAATGACGGCAGAACCACTTCATAGGCTTTTGGACAAGGCAGCCACCTGGACCTGGGGATGACATGAAGAGACAGCGTTCCAGAGGGTAAAAGACCTAATCACTTCTGACTCGGTATTAATGCAATACAGCGAGACACTACCATTAACAGTCACCTATGCTGCATCACCGTTCGGTGTCAGAGCCGTACTTAGCCACATCCTGCCTGATGGGAGTGAAGCACCGATCGCATTCTATTCCAAAACACTATCAAAAACTGAACATAGTTACAGTCAATTGGACAGAGAGGCATTAGCAGCAATATCCGATATCAAACAGTTCCATGAATACCTTTACGGCAGGACTTTTACCCTTGTTATAGACCAAAAACCTCTATTGGGAATACTATGTGGGAACAGAGCCACCCCAAATATACTATCCCCTAGAATGACAAGGTGGTCCGAGTTCCTGGCAGCCTACAACTATAAACTGATTCACCGACCGGGCAAGGACATTTCCCATGCTGATGCATTGAGCTGTACTCCCCTACCAGAACTAGGAACTGATCCGGCACCAGCCACATCCACCCTACAGATTGAGAGATTATCAAACCTATCCATAACTGCAGTGGACATTGCGAGATTGATGGCAAGAGGCAAAACCTTGTCACAAGTCTTAAACTGGGTAGGAAAAGAGTGGCCAGAAAACAAGAGAGATGTTAATTTTAAATCTTTTAAGAATAGGCAAATTGAACTGTCATTATTAAAAGGTTGCATATTATGGAGGGACCAGGTGGTAATACCAGAACCGTTATAAGAACAAGTACTGAGCATATTGCATGAAGGCCACCCGGGCATTGTATGAATGAAATCCCTGGCCAGGAGCTATGTATGGTGGCCAGGAATGGACAAGGATATTGGGAAATGGGATGAAAGCTGCGGGAAATGCAAAAAATATCGACCTACACCCTCGTCAGCACCTATACTAGACTGGGAAACACCGAGGGGCCACTGGTCACGAATCCACATAGATTTTGCAGGTCCAACAAAAGGATATACATTTTTAATCATAGCAGACGCTTACTCCAATTGGCTAGAGGTAAGCGTCATGAACTCGACCACCACAGAAGCAGTTATTAAACAACTACAGAAACTATTCACCACACATGGGTTATCAGACTTGCTCATCTCAGATAACGGCCCACAGTTTATTTCACTAACATTTGAAAAATTCCTCACCAAACATGGCATAAAACCTGCTTTGGCAACACCGTACCGACTGGCTACGAATAGCAGGGTGGAACGCATGGTCCGGTATACCAAAGAAACTTTAGACAAATTAGATTCACGGGACATTCAGGAAAAAATTGAAAAAATGCTCACCATACAACACATAAAACCCTGTCACACTGCACCAACGGATGCAAAGAGGTTGTAAAATGGACAAAAAACCTTGCCATCCATTGGAAAATGCGATGTACTCACTGCCTCCGTTTTGATTCCTCTTTATCCGTCCAGCATCCGTTTATTGACGTTTCATCCGCTCCAAAAGTTTTGGGCTGCCTAAAACTTTTGCACGGAAAATGTATCCAATTCGTCCGTTCTGCATCCGTTACGCATCCGCTAGGCATCCATTACGCATCCGTTACGCATCCGCTATATCCGCTAGGTGTCTGCTATGCATCCGCACAACTCGCATCTGCCGGGACGCAGGAAGGAAGCAGAACGGACGCGGAACGGATGCAGAATGGATGCCTAGCGGATGCAGCATGGAATCAAAGCATTTAAAATGGAAAAAACGTCGGCAGAGGGGACCTATCTCGGATATTAAGGATGTCTAGAGGATGCCTAGAGGATGCCTAGAGGATGCCTAGAGGATGCAAAGGGACACCTATACTGCCGATAAAAAAGGGGGAGCAAATCATCTGCATCTCACTTTCAGCCCAGCAGCCCAGCTGTGCAGACCTCTGCAGCCTTCATCTGACTCTTCTTCTTCCACAGCATCCAGTCATGTCCACCGTGGATTGCAACAAAATCCTTTTGGCAGCCAACATCCTACTGCAACACTGCGAAACCATCTACAGTCTCTGTGAACTCTACTACGGGAAGAAAAGGAGGCACCCAAAAAAAGTCTGGGTCCAAAGATGGTTCGCCAGAAGAACACAGTACGTACTTTACGACAAGCTGATGGTGGAGCTCAGGAGCGAAGACACTCGGGCGTTCCAGAACTTCATGAGGATGCCTCCAGCCATGTTTGATGAAGTTGTGCAGCACCTGACACCCAGGTTGACCAAGACAAACACCAACTTCCTGCCCAGCCTGGAACCTGGGCTCAAGGTGGCACTCACTCTGCGCCACCTGGCATCAGGGACCACCTACAGGAGCATGCAGTATGGCTGGAGGGTGCCACCCAGCACCATCAGCTTTGTTGTCAGAGAAGTGGTGCAAGCCATCATCGAAGAATACAAGGAGGAGCTCCTCCAGTGCCCCACCACTGAAGAAGGATGGAAGAAAGTTGCAGAACAGTGGTATCAGAAGTGGAACTTCCACCACACCATTGGAGCCATCGATGGGAAGCACGTGGCCTGCAAAGCGCCAGCCAACTCAGGGTCCACTTATTTCAATTACAAGGGCTTCTTCAGCATCATCCTCTTCGCCATGGTCGATGCTGACTACAAGTTCATGTACATCGATGTTTCAGGCAATGGCTCATCTTCAGATGCCCAGGTATACAACGACAGTCACCTCAAGGAGGGGCTGGAAAGCAACCTCATGGTGGGCTTCCCAGATCCAGAACCCCTGCCCAATGACATACAAGATGTGCCCTACTTCATTGTGGGGGACGACGCCTTCTCCCTCACAACCTACCTCATGAAGCCCTACACCTCCAAATACCTCACCCGTGAAGAGAGGATCTTCAACTACAGGCTGTCCAGGGCAAGGCGGGTGGTGGAGAACGCCTTTGGCATCCTGGCCAACAGGTTCCAGGTACTTCTCACCAACATGCAGCATCGCCCACAGACCCTGAGGAGGATCGTGGAAGCTTGCTGCATCCTGCACAATCTCATGCGCACCCGCTACCCATTCTTGCAGAACAGGCTCGTGGACCTCCAGCAAGGCAATGGGGACATGGAGCCTGGGGAATGGAGGCAAGGGAAAAACCTGATCGACACTGAGGATATGCAAGGGCCCAACAGAGCCTCACGTGAGGCGAAGAAGCAGCACAACCTCCTGAAACACTGGTGCAACTCCCCAGCTGGAGCGGTGGAGTGGCAAGACAGGATGGTAGATGCTTAATGAATGGTTCCTTCAGCCTGTCTCATCACACTGAGATTGTCCCATGTATGTTGGGTGTGCCTACAATGAACAGGCCATTTAATAAAGAGTTGTGGTTATGTTGACATGTGTGGATCAATGCTTACATTGTGATTGATAATGAAGGGCCATAGGGGTGGCACCTGGGAGGGTGGACCCTACAGTCCCACTATGCTTGCACTGGAGGTTTATCTATCCCACAACTATTACCTATCCCACAACTATTACCCATCCCATAGGTATCCCTGCCCATACCACAGGTATACCTTCCCATCCCACAGCTATCTTAACCCATCCCAAAGTTATCACTGCCCATCCCATTGCTATCTTAACCCATCCCACAAGCATGCAAAGGCTAAACCATTTCTAAAAGTTTCCACCCAGACTTTATAGAAAAAAATTAATGAAGCAAGTGTGTGAAACAAAGATAAACTTTATTAATAACAAGCTACAAAATAAACATGACCCAAGTCAAGTGTTCAAATAAAGTCCACAAATATCCAGGCAGCCAGTCTCTGGCACTCCTCTTGGTCACTCGGAGGTGTGTGCCCAATCTAAGGTGTTAGGGTGCAGGTGCTGTGGAGGTGGGTGCTGCTGCAGTGCTGGTCTGAAGTGTTGTTGGAGTGCCTGGCCCCGAGAGGACAACAGGGGTCGGTGTGTTGAGAGAGGTGTTGGACAGCTGGCTCAGCCCCGTGATGCTGAGAGGTCCTTCCTCCATGCCATGGGGTGTCAGCCCCAGTACTGAGGACAGATGTACTGAGGCCGGGCTTGGCTGTGGGATGGAGGAAGGAGCAGTGTAGTGGGGCTGCCTGGTCTGCAGCGGGGTGAGGACTGGCGTGGGTGGCATCATTGGCGTGGGTGGCATCGCTGTCGTGGGTGGCATTATTGTCATGGGTGGCATCGGTGGCATCATTGGAACCGGTAGCAACGGTGTCGCCCGATGACTCTGTTCCTGCACTTGGAAGGGCTGCTGTCTGTGCTGCTGGACCTCCGGTTAGCTGTAGCCCTGGTAGGTGAGGGGCTGTGGGAAGCCTTGGTATGGGAGGGACATCACTTGGGGTGGAGAAGCAGACCTGGACTGGGTGGGAGCAGGTTCCTCTGGGTCTGAAGGGTTGTTAAGCAGCGTGGTTATCCTCTCCTTCACCACCTGGTACTGGGGATCCGCCATTTCCTTGAGGGTCTGGTTGACATAATTGAGGAAGGGCTTGCAGTTGGAGGAGGAGGAGTCGATGGGAACCAGCTGAGAGAGGAGACCTATGCTGGTGCGGATGGTGTCCCTGATCTCCACCAGGACCTTGTGGCTCTGCCCCTCCGGCGGTCTGGCTCTCTGCCTTACTGTGGAGGCGGAGGTGTGGGTGGATGCGACTTCGGCAGCGGTGGACTTGATGTCTCCTTTCTCCCACTGCACCAGGGAGTCCTCCTCGTTCTCCACCATGCTTTCAACACCTGCCCGGGGGTTCTCTGCCATGGCACGCTCCACAGATACCTGCATGGAGACAGGGACTGACTCTCGGCCGGAAGAGGACTGGCTCCCAGCATGCTGCCAGAGAGAGAGGGTAGAGATTTGGGCTCCTGGTGCTCCTCGGTGGCAGACCTCACCCTCCAGGAAGCTGCACTTGGCCATGACATAGTTCTCTCTGTCCGTCAGCTTAACCGTGGCCTCGCCAGATTTTTTGAGGTGTAGCTTCCCGTACCAGGTGTGCATGTGCTTCCACCAGCCGAGGAGCACATCCGATGTGTAGCCCAGACTCTCCGCCCTCTCTCTCCAAGCAGCCTGCTTCCGCTTGGTGTCCCTGTACAGCCAGTGTCCCTTCCGCCACAGATAGTCATTCTCTCTCAGCCACTCCAGCAACTCATCCTCGTGCGCTTTCTCAATGTAGTACTGCCTCCTCTCCCATTGTTGCATATGCCTCTTCCTCCCTTTGGCAGGACCAGATGGGCCCTCATCAGAGGGGCTTACAGGTTGTAGGGGCTGCTCCTCCACACCAACAGCAGCAGCAGCAGCAGCATCACCAGCAGGATCATAATCAGCAGCAGCAGCATAATCCCCAGCAGGATCATAATCAGCAGCAGCAGCAGGATCAGCAGCAGCAGCAGAAGCAAGACCAGGATCATCAGCAGCAGAGTAAGCACCAGCAGCAGGGTCAGCAAGACCAGGAGCACGAGCAGAACGAGCAGGACCAGCAGGACCAGCAGGACCAGGAGCAGCTTCAGCAGAGTACGCAGCAGCAGAAGCACCACCGCCAGGAGCAGCTTCAGCAATGTACGCAGCAGAAGCACCACTGCCAGGAGCAGCTACAGCAGAAGTTCCAGCAAGAAAAGAGCGAGCCCAAGCAGCAGAAGCCCCAGCAGAAGCAGAGTCAGGGACAGGGGGCGGGAGGGTGGCCCTGTCCCTCTTGCCAGGGATGGCAGCAGGTTGCTGAGACTTTCGCTTCTTCCCCATGGGTCTGGGGTTGCTGGCTGGCAGGAAGCCTGGCAGGAAGGCTGGCAGGAAGGCAGGCACCAAGGCTGGCAGACAGACTGGCTGGCAGGGAGGCTGGAAGGCAGGCTGGCACCAAGGCTGGCAGGGAGGCTGCCCAGGAGGCTGGGAGGTAGGCTGGGAGGCAGGCTTGGAGGCAGGCTGGCAGCAAGGCTTGCAGGCAGACATGCAGGCAAGAACTCGAGGTATCCAGCAGCAGGTCTTTCCTCCAAATGCTGGCCACATGCGAGCTGCTTCCCTTTATATCTGTGGGGGTTGCGCAATGCATCCCCCCCTCATGCGCAATTAACTCCAGGCATCCGTTAGGCTTCCTCTGTGCATCCGCTAGGCTTCCACTGTGCATCTGCTTCATCCGCTGTGCATCCGTTTTGCATCCGTTGTTTCCGTTCCGCGTCCGCTTTGCTGAGGTCCCCCGGAAGCCCTGCGGTTGCGTCATCCACTTCCATCCGCTGGGCTTCCGTTCCGCATCCGCTTTGCATTCGCCCTGCGTCCTCCCCGCGTCCATGTTATCCGCTCCAATTATGCAAATTTTCACCCCTTTTGAGCGCGGATACAATGGATGTAACATTTTTCTCTTCCGTTGTGTCCTTTTTGCATCTGTTGGGCAGTGTGACACGGCCTTAACACCAAGCGCTAGTATAAATAAAAGCCCGGAAGAATTACTAATGGCCAGAAAATTAAGATCACAATTAGATAGGTTACACCCAATATACACTTCTGAAAAACCAACCGACTCCTCCAGCAGGTACCGCACATTCAAACCTGGAAACTTAGTATATGCAAAACATCTCACTGGACACCAACTGTGGGTACTGGCAAAAATAACTCAAATAACAGGACCTCGGTCCTACAGACTAGACACAGATGATGGCAGAACCTGGAGGAGACACATTGATCAGTTACGATAACGAACACTGGAATGCACTACTGACACACCCAGACACGAAGACCAATACACACACATACCAGAAACAGCACAAACACTACACAAAAATATTAATAGACCAACCAGAGAGGGGGGAGACTCCTTAAACACAAATCAGGGGGGAGGGGGAAACCCTCCGGCAGAGCAAGAAACCCCACAAAATCAAAATATAAACAATAAACAACATTCGCAAATAAATTCAGACAAAAACAATGACCTACCCACAGAAGTCATCGGCGAAGAGGAGCAGGAGGCACAAGAAAACCTAGGTGCCGCTCCGGAAGGGAGCAGCCGAGCTGACTCTACCAGCCCGAATAGGCCGGGTGGGACCGTCATGGCTGACTCCACCTTCCAGGAGGTTCCACAGAGAAGGACGGGAGAAACATCAATTCCGTCCGAACCCATTGAAGACGACGACACAATAAACTACACAGGTCAACTAGGCAATCTAAAAGCCCCGCCTACTTATGTGACTACGTAAGGTAGGACCATAGCAAGAGGGAGGGGTGTTCCATATTAACATATTTCAAATAGTCTATTCCTATTGGTCAAGAAATACTAGAAGCTCATTGGTTCCTGTCTCGACGCTGATTGGCCAATAATAGCTAACCTATGATTGGCCAACTCAGCGGCGGGAAAAACAAGTAGCCGTCATTGGCCACTAGCCGCGAGCAGCCTCTCTATAAAAAGAGCTGCCGCGGCTCCTGGTTCAGATGGACTTTCTGCACTAAATAAAAGAGCTGAAGTTATGCTGGTCTCCAGTCTCATTCTTCATGAACAGAACAATTCTCTTTACTAATTTTGACCTTGTCTTATTCAATGCCCTCATCAGAAAGCTTGCATAGTACTAAGATTAATATTGTTTCAGCTTTTAATAAAGAGTTTTAAAAAGAACTATAGTGAAATTTTCATCCCCATTTTAAAATCAATCTTACTTCTACACTTACTAGTTGCTTTCACTTTTTATTTGTATTTAGTTATTTTATTGTTTGTTTGCTGCCCAGAGTTGTCTGCTGAGTAAGCAGCCACATCTATTTCCTAAATAAATAAATAAGATTACTTCCAATAATGCATAAACATTTCCCTGCTATCAAATCATAGCACTTCCTATCATCATTTGCAAAACTGTACAGCTTTAGATGGAAAGAATTTAATGTCTGTTTGAATCTTTCACAGAGTAATAACACTTTATGCCACTTACTGCAAACATTTTGTAAATCACATGCTTTTGTTTTAAAAGGATTAATGTGGTTGGGAAATCAAATAAGCTCCAACATATGGAGGAGTCTCTCGTAGTATTATAAAGAGATATTGACGAAGAATATGTCTAAACTTTTGGAGGGGGGACGTGCTTAACACTTCATTAGAATATTAACCCAATGACCTAGTAACGGAGTTAAACTCCCTTTAATAAGTCCTTATCAAGCAAGTTAAACAATTCATTTGCTGTTTATAAAGCCCATGTCACACTGGCGAACGGATGCAAAAAGGACACAGCGGATGAACAAAATGTTCCATCCGTTGTTATCCGGTCTCAAAAGGGGCAAAAATTTGCATAACCGGATAAAGTGGATGAACAGTGGATGCACAGCGGATGAAGCGGATGCACAGCGGATGCACATTGGATGAAGCGGATGCAGAGCGGAAGCCTAGCGGATGCACAGCGGAAGCCTAGCGGATGCCTGGTGTTAACTGTCCTGCTGGAGATCAGGGACAACATCCGGAGCAGCATAGATCTCCTCTCTCAGCTGGTCCACACTGACTCCTCATCCTCCAACCGCAAGCCCTTCCTCACCTATGTCAACCAGACCCTCAAGGAAATGGCGGATCCACAGTACCAGCTGGTGAAGGACCGGATCACCGAGCTGCTTTACAACCCTCCAGACCCAGAGGAACCTGCTCCCACCCAGTCCAGGTCTGCTCCTCCACCACAGGTGATGTCCCTCCCATTCCAAGGCTTTCCACAGGCCCTCACCTACCTGGGCTACGTTTACCAGGAGGTTCAGCACCACAGGCAGCAGCCCTTCCCAGTCCAGGCACAAAGTCATCGGGCGACACCGTTGCCACCGGTTCCACTGATGCCACCGATGCCAACCATGACAATGCCACCGACGACAGTGATGCCACCCATGCTAATTATGCCACCCATGACAGTCCTCACCCAGCTGCAGAGCAGACAGCCCCACTACACTGCTCCTTCCTCCACCCCACAGCCAAGCCCGGCCTCAGTACATCTGTCATCAGTACTGGGGCTGACACCCCATGACATGGAGGAAGGACCTCTCAGCATCACAGGGCTGAGCCAGCTGTCTGACACCTTCCTCAACACACCATCCCCTGTTGTCCTCTCGGGGCCAGGCACTCCAGCACCACCCACCACCATAGCACCTGGACCCTGAGACTGGGCACACCTCCGAGTGATCGATAAGAGTGCCAGAGACCGGGTAGCTGGCTACCTGTGGACTTTATTTGGACATTTGACTTGGGTCATTGTTCTGTTACAGCTTATTGTTCAATAAAGTTTATCTTTGATTCACACACTTGCTTCATTTCTTTTTTTCAATAAAGTCTTGGTGGAAACTTTTAGAAATGGTTTAAGCCTGTGCATGCTTGTGGGATGGGTTAAGATAGCAGTGGGGTGGGCAGGGATACCTGTGGAATGAGCAGGGATACCTTCGGGATGGCTAATAGCTGTGGGATAGATAAACCTCCAGTGCAAGCATAGTGGGACTGTATGGTCTACCCTCCTAGGTCCCACACCTATGGCCATTTTTTATCAATAACAATGTAAGCATTGATCCATGCATGTCAATACAAACACAACTCTTTATTAAATGCCCTGCTCATTCTAGGCCCACTCACCGTACATGGCCCAATCTCATCCGTGTGATGAGACAGGCTGAAGGAAGCATCCATCAAGCATCTACCATCCTGTCTTGCCACTCCACCACTCCAACTGGAGAGTTGCACCAGTGTTTCAGGAGGTTGCGCTGCTTCTTCCCTTCCCGTGAGGCTCTGTTGGGGCCTTGCACATCCTGAGTGTCGATCAGGTTTCGCCCTTTAGTCCATTCCCCAGGCTCCATGTCCCCATTGCCTTGTTGACGGTCCACAAGCCTGTTCTGCAAGACTGGGTAGCGGGTGCGCATGAGATTGTGCAGGATGCAGCAAGCTTCCACGATACTCCTCACAGTCTCTGGGTCATGCTGCATGGTGGTGAGACATATCTGGAACTTGTTGGCCAGGATGCCAAAGGCGTTCTCCACCACCCGTGTTGCCCTGGACAGCCTGTAGTTGAAGATCCTCTCTTCACGGGTGAGGAGTCTGGAGGTGTAGGGCTTCATGAGGTAGGTTTTGAGGGAGAAGGCGTCATCCCCTATGATGAAGTAGGGCACATCTTGTGTGTTGTTGGGCAGGGGTTCTGGATCTGGGAAGCCCATGATGAGGTTGCCTTCCAGCCTCTCCTTGAGGTGACTGGCGTTGTATACCTGGACATCTGAAGATGAGCTGTAGCCTGAAGCATCGATGTACATGAACTTGTAGTCAGCATCGACCATGGCAAAGAGGACGATGTTGAAGAAGCCCTTGAAATTGAAATAACCCCGACTTGGCTGGAGCTTTGCAGGCCACGTGCTTCCCATCTATGGCTCCAACGGTGTGGGGGAAGTTCCACCTCTGATACCACTGCTCTGCAACTTTCTTCCATCCTTCTTCAGTGGAGGGACACTGGAGGAGCTCCTCCTTGTATTCTTCGATGATGGCCTGCACCACTTCTCTGACCACAATGCTGATGGTGTTGGGTGGCACCCTCCAGCCGTACTGCATGCTTTTGTAGGTGGTCCCTGAGGCCAGGTGGCGCAGAGTGAGTGCCACCTTGAGCCCAGGTTCCAGGCTGGGCCGGAAGTTGGTGTTTGCCTTGGTCAACCTGGGTGTCAGCCGCTGCACAACTTCATCAAACATGGCTGGAGGTATCCTCATGAAATTCTGGAATGCCCGAGTGTCTTCGTTCCTGAGCTCCACCATCAGCTTGTTGTACAGTCCATACTCTGCTCTTCTCCCGATCCATCTTCAGACCCAGACGCTTCTTGGCTGCCTCTTTTTCTTCCCGTAGTAGAATTCACAGAGCCTGTAGATGGCTTCACACTGTTGCAGAATGATGGTGGCTGCCAAAAGGACTGTGTTATGATCCACGATGGACATGACTGGATGCTGTGGAAGAGGAAGAATCAGATGAAGGCTGCAGAGGTCTGCACAGCTGGGCTGCTGGGCTGAAAGTGAGATGCAGACGAGTTGTTTCCCCTTTTTATAGGCAGTATAGGTGTCCCTTTGCATCCTCTAGGCATCCTCTAGGCATCCTCTAGACATCCTTAATATCCGAGATAGGTCCCCTCTGGGAACGTTTTTTCCATTTTAAACGCTTTGTTTCCATGCTGCATCCGTTCTGCATCCATTCTGCATCTGTTCCGCTTCCTCCCTGCGTCCGAGTGGATGCGAGTTGCGCGGATGTGCAGCGGATGTCTAGTGGATGTCTAGCGGATATAGCGGATGTGTAACGGATGCAGAACAGATGTGTAACGGATGTGTAGCGGATGCAGAATGGACGAACTGGATACATTTTCCACGCAAAAGTTTTGGGCAACCCAAAACTTTTGGAGCGGATGAAACGTCAATAAACGGGTGCTGGACGGATAGAGAGGAAGCAAAACGGAGGCAGTGAGTACATCGCGTTTTCGAATGGACGGCAAGCTTTTTTGTCCGTTTTACATCCCCTTTGCATCCGTTGGTTCAGTGTGACATGGGCTTAAAGCAAGTAACATATGTTATATTAATGTATTTCTTTCTTATAGATTATTACTTTTTGAATTTATGAATACTGGATGTCACTAAACCAGTGTATTTTACATGTGGCATACTTTCTTTATTTGAAGATTAAATTTGAAGATCAGAGATTCATGATGTTTGGCAGAGTTATATTTCTAATAAAATTTATTTATATATAATAATATCTTGAACATTGATCACAACACTCTCTAAATTATTCACATCCTAAACAACTTTTCAATGCTGCTATATCTGTATTTTCTCCCTAGGAAGGGCACAGAGAATGTATTTTTGTTGCCCAGTTGTCAGCTTTGACATAAAAGGTATATAGTTTAAGTGAATAATTTCCTGTGAGAATTCTAGCTTGTCTTGCACAATCATAGTTATACAATCTACTACTTTCTCCTAAAATTTGAGTATGGAAATGTGTTGTAAGGAAGCATGAAGCTTATTACATCTCCAACTAAATTCTGTTTTAGGTAATCCTTTTCTACACAAACATAATGAAGCACAATAAATTATAAATATTACTTTTTATTGTACAAATTGTAATTTGAGGTCCTTTGACACCTATAAAAGTTAGGACACACTCTTATTTTCCGGACAATATAGGAATCCACAATTCTTTCTTTTATTCGTTTCTTAATATCTCCATATCAACTTGATTTGTTGATAAAAAATATCTATAGAAACAAATACTACAGGATTTTGTTTTGGTTTTGTTTAAAGAGATTTAACAAGTTGTTGTCGTACCTCAGATGTCCAAACAATGTTGTCATTGGGTTATATCTGATAAATGATATTTATCTCTTAACACAGAGTATGTTAAATATCAATCTTCATCATTGTCAGTTGGTCCAAAATCAATATCTCTTTTTCCAACCAATTTTCCACATCAATATTCTTTTTTCTCTCAATTTTCAAAGTTGAGTTTCCACATGAAGTCAATTTAGCATGGAAAAAAGGCTTGAATCTTTTTTCTTCTATTTCTCAACTCAATTTTTTTCCAAAGCTATAAGAGTTCTAATATATTTGTATCCTAACACTACCCACCTGAAAACTGAATCCTTCATCATTAGTTGATAATTGCATTTTCCCCCTAAAAATATACTTGTAATTGAAGAAACCCATATTTTTCAAACAAAGAACTTATTTTCTGTAAATTTAACTATTTTTCTATCCCATAGTAGTAGAGATGTATAACTGGGTATCATCTCTATCCAGAATGGCCAGCTAGGTATATACTGGAAACCACAAACATAGCATCCGTACATTAATTCCTTTCAATTCATGTTCCATGACTCTTGAGGATAATAGATAGACAATATATTATTTCCACTGTTGATATCAACATTTCTATTCAAAGGGAAGCAATGCTTTTCTTTAGATTTTATTTCCTAGAGCAATGAAATAATAGGATTCCAGAGTCATGACCTTCAATTCTCTATATGTTACTCATTTAGAAATGGCACCTTATGCATTATTGCCCAGAAGCATGTCTGAGCTTGAACAAATAATAACTTTTATTAATAACTGATCCCACTTGTGAATAGAAATGCTGAAATGCTCTGGAGGTAAATTGAAATCATTAGAATGTTACGCTGGTGCCATATAAGGAGGCATAATAATTCAGAGATAGGATTGGGGTAAGAATTAGGGATAATCCACTTTTCTCTTAGTAGAAGTAGAAGAAATAGAGTAAGCATGAACAATTAGAATCTGAAGACAGAGAGAGGGTGGCAAAATCAGGAAAGTAGAAAGATGGCAATCCATAACTGAGTATCATTTGCATGTTAGTGATACCTCATCCTATGCTGACTAATGACTTCACCAAGTTTTTTTCATGTAGTTATTCAAGAAGAGAAAAAAAGAGCTGACCTGATGGAAACTGTGAGAGCTTGCTTGGAAAAAACAGGCTGAATCTTAGCAAAATGCAATGGGTGAGTATTTGATGGTCTAACAAATCTAGAAATATCCCATCTATTATCCTGGACAGGGTTATGCTCCTTTATGTGTAGCTGGCTCTCATTCTGTAACTCTGCATATTGAGGCTATGGCCAAAAGAACTTTTATACAATTACAGTTTGTCATCAATTATGACCATTTCTTGATCAAGAAGCTTTTTGTGTGGTCACAACCTGATGCTCTCATAACTTCATGGCTGAATGAGTGCCACTTGTTCTACATGAACCTGCCTTGCAATCTTGCAGCTGCTACAACATACAACTACCAATGTAATTAACACCAAACTAAAATTTCACCATGCAACACTGTTACTTTGGGAACTAGACTGACTGCCAATTAAATTCTGGGTTCAGTTTAAGGTGCTGCTTATTACACTTTGTGGCTTGGAACACCTAGGAGATTGCCTTTCTGGACTGAATCTGCCACTTGGTGAGATCAAGAACGAGTTTGCTGAGACTCTTTTCACTGAAGAAATGACACCCACATAGGGACCCTGAGGTGAGCCTTCTCTATTATGGTGCCCCCCCCCTTTTTTGAAACAGCCTACTTGTAGATATGCAGTCCTTGAAGGCTGCAAATACTTGGCACTTCAGGACTGCATTGGGGATGCTGAAGTTTAGTCTAACACAAGGGGTAGTAATACTGTCACTGTACATTGATTGATTGGCATACATGTATTAAATATTTTTTTAATCTTCATTTTTTGGCATTTTGAAGGCTGGGCAGGGAGATAATTTATCAGTACAGAAACCTTAGTAAGCATTCAAAACAACAGATAAAGAGACAGCGAAATAACGAAGGATAGTGGTTATTACATTGGACTTTCTTTCTTTGTACATGGGACAGCCATGACCTGGATGACTGAGAATCTCTACAGACTAAATAAAATTTTAATAGAAAAAAATAAAGGATATATGAAACCTTTACTTAGTGCTTATTTACAATTAAACATAATACTTCTATGCCACATTGATCAAAAAGGCTTGGTAGATAACACAGAAAAGGTGCACAGCAAAACATTCACAATAAAAATTAATGTAACCATTAAAACAACACAAGAACATTGTATTAGGGAAAGGAAGGAAGGAGGGATCCTGTGAGATTCAATATGCCAGTCCATAAAAGGCTTAAATTCTATAGAGAAACAATTGACAGCTAATGCAGTATCCACAAACTGATGTAATATGTTCCCAATCTCAAGGACCTGAAAAGATACAAGCTACTGCATTTTGGATCACACATAGTTTGTTCTTTAATTGCACCCCAAAAGAGAATACACATAATAGTTTAAAGGGTAGCCATAAAGACATGAATTACTATAGCCAGATCCTTTTGTCCTAGGTAACTCAGGAGTCTTCAGACTTGACAGCTTTCAGACTTGTGGACTTCAACTCCTAGAATTCCTCCTCCAGTCATGTTAGCTCGGGAATTCTGGGAGTTTAAGTGCACAAGTCTTACACTTGCCAAGTTTGGAGACCCTTGTGCTATATCTGGTATATCGTCCAATGCTCGGCCTATGTCCTTTAGATCCAGTAGGAGCCACAAATAAAGAAGGACCTCCAAGTCATAAATCTATTGTTCAGTATAACTCTGGAAGTGACACAGTACCCCGATATGCTTCAATCTGTTATTTCCCACCCATGTCGACATTTTCCAGGCACCAAGTAGGACAGCGATGGCTAACTTTTTCAACACCTAGTGCCCAAAGCATACATGCATGCATTCCCAAAATTCAATGCGTGCATGTTCCCCCTCCTGCATTTGCCCTGCCCCCACATGCAAGGCTGAAGACTAGCTGGCCAGTGCTGGCCAGCATATGTGCGCAGCAGAGCTGAGCTGGGGCAACAGCTTGCGTGCTCCCAGAGAGGGCTCTGTGTGCCACCTATGGATCGTGTGCCACAGGTTCGGCATCATGCAAGTAGGTTATTGAAATTATCACAGCCAGGATAAAAAACGTACAATTGTGTGTTACCAGCATTTTGATAGTATCAAATCCCAGCTGTCAAAAGACTCCTAAAGGCTTCCCAGAGATATTGAAAAGCAAGGGAGATAGGACTGATCCTACAAGCCATGGTCCATGGGGCCAATCTCTCCTCCCCCACCAACACAAATTAGAGCTAAGGCAGGAGTGAAAACCCTGCAAAATAAAGCTTCTTAAGCCCCAGTCTTAACAGATGATCCAAATGTATACAATTGTTGATCAAAATGACCGAAAGCAATTTAGTATAAAATGTGCAATGATCCATGCGGACCACAAGATGATGCTGGTCTGCTACAAGTAATGCACTTATCTCAAGATTATACAAGAGTATAAGGTGGTCCTCCTTTAGCGACAGTAATTGAAACCAACAACTTAGTCATCATATGAAGTGTTCTCCAAGTAAAACCACGAATGTGCCCTTGATCTTATTTCAGCTTTCATTTGCTTTACATATCTACAAACGTTATGTGAGGATTGGGTCATAAAATAATCACCATTATAACTGTGGGTGCTTGCTAAACAAGGCTTTATTTCAACTTAAAGAACTTTAGAAAGAGCAAATTAAATGTATCGGAGCAGGTTGAACAAAGAAAAAGGCTGACAGTACAAAGAATTCTCTACTTACAAAGAGAAAATAAACACATGAGATCATAAGGCTAGATTTGAGCACAAATAAAGATCCAAATTTTAATGCAGCTTCCTGGCTAAATGTTTTTACTCATTCCTTCGAGGAAACAGAATCCTCAAATAAAAATTCTTTGCTTTCCTTGACTTTTCCGGTTTGTTTGTTGTAAACAGAAGCCCAAGAAAAAAATGTTCATTCTCTCCTTTTCCTACCTCTGGGATTCAGTTTCTTTTTCCTCCATTTCTTCTCCATTTTTGTCTCAAGGCTTAAAATAAAACAGTTTTTCTTACTAGATAAGTAGAAGTTGGGGTCAGACTCCCCATATGTGCAAACAAGGGGAAATGAAACACTTACGTAAGGAGGAAAACCCATTGCAGTTGTATACAAAAACAATAATACAACAATGTATACAATAATGTACTTTGTATAAAGTGAATGCAAAGAGCCATTAACATGTACATATTGGGGAAACATAGCCCCAAATTTGATACTACGGAACAATTTTTTTGTTTGCTTGCTTATTTTAAACTTGATTGCACCAGAGGTAGGTGGGAGGACAGAATAATTAATTAGTGAATAATAATTAGTGAGCTCAAATGAAAAGAATGAGATTCAGATTTAAATAGATTCACATATTCCTGTAGTCAGCTCCTAGTGATAATAGGATTGGAAGGCTGAAGGACAAGACATTGTTGTTCCAACCATCATCTAAAGAATCAAGCGTTGTTGGATAATATCTAAGCTCGTGATGGCGAATTTATGGCACACTTGCCACAGGTGGCACACAGTGTGGGCATGTGAGCCCCAGCCAAACTTATCTGCGCTGCGCATGCGCACACTTCCCAGCTGATTTTTGGTCCATTTGAGGCCTTTTTTGGCCTCCCAAAGCTTGAGGGAAGCCTCTGCAACCTTTGGAGGCTGAAAAACAGGCCCATTTAATCACTTCCGGTATTTTCAGAGATACTGGAAGCGACAAAAACAGGCCCATTTTTTGGCCTCCAAAGGCTGCAGAGGCTTCCCTCGAGCCTCTGGGAGGCCGAAAAAGTCCTCAAACTGGCTGAAAATCAGGTGGGAGCTGTGCACTGAGGTAAGAGGGCAGCGGGGGGAGGTTCAAGGGTGCATGGGCAAGGGGCGCCGGGGGGCACATGCATTGCCTTCTGGGTGCTGGCATGGAGCGCGTGTGCATGCACAATTTTTGACACAGGAGCCCCAAAAGTTTAACCACTACTGATCTAAGTAATGGAGTGTTGGCATTGCTCACGCTGTATGTTGCTCTACACATTCCTCTGGTCTTGAAAAACTGATCTCATTTTTCTGCCTCCTCCATCACTTTTGGATCTTTTCTTCTTCAATTTCAGAACCAGGGTCTTCTCTTTCTCTCTTTTCTTAAGTCATGTCAACTACTTGGGAGGCAATGATTGTCTGAATAGAAGGATAAAAGTACAGCGTGTAAGTTAAGTGGAGAAATAAGTAAGTAAATATGACTGGGAAGTATCTGTACAAGATATATTTTCCAATGACAACTTTAGTTCTTTTCTTATTGAAGATTTCTATCAGCACATTTGGCTTCTTCATCAGATAATTGCTCTGCAGATATATCTACTACTGTTTGTGGTATATCTTCGTATTGAGACAGGGGAATTGTTTATAACGATGAAAAGCAAACAAATCTATCTCCAGGGCATCCAAATTGTGGGAAATAAATAATTTTTTATTTCATTATTCAAATTATAACCAGCACCTTTATCTTTTTGTCATTTTAAACTCATTTTGAAGTTTTCTATATTCTTGTATATCTCATTGGATCAGGGGTGTCAAACTCATGGGGTGCTTAGATCTGGTCTGCGAGGCTGCCCTGGAAACAGCTGGCCCATAGTGCCTCTGCCAGTGAAAATGGAGCTTGGGAGGGCTGCAGGCACCCCAACATGAGTGATGTTGAGTTGGCTATGCCTACTCTGGCCACACCCACCCTGGCCCTCTGAGGTCAAACACAACCCTGATGTGACCCTCAATGAAATTGAGTTTGACACCCTGCATTGGATGAATTGCAAACTTTGAATGTTCAATAATTTTACACAGTACTTTATATTTATTTACTTTCTTTGCAAAATTGCCCCATAATCCACATTCCAGGTACTGTCCTTGCTATTTCATTCTTGACTTTCAAAACAATCCTTCTTTGTTTTTTATGTCCTAAATAATAAACAGTGTGATTTTCTGACTGCAAATGTCCAATTCCAGTCCATTTCAATTTGCTTATGCCTAGGTTGTCAATGTGTAGTCGAGTCATTTCGTCTTTCACTGTGTTAAGCTTTCCCATTTTTATGCTTCTTGTGTTCCAAGTTCCCAGTGGTAATTCTACAGATTTTCTTTTTCTGCATGGTAACAACAGCAGCAAAATGTCTTCAAAGCTTTAATCCAACCATGTCATAAAGTTTATTAGTATTCCAAAATATCTCAGTTCTTCCTCAGGACTATGTCGACTGCCATCTGACTCTAGATATCTATCAAACATTGTGGTGAAGGTGCAAGATGCTATTTTTTTTTAGAGTTCCTTAACTCTAGATTTTCTAGGACTCTGGATCTACTTCAGTAGCCCATGGAAATTCCCTGTATTTCATGGGCCTCAGCATGAACTTAGCCATTTCCTCAACTAATTATTAGTGTAAAATTCATATAAAATGAGTGTGGCAAAGTGGAGAAATGGCTTACTCGAAAGTCCAAAATGCTGTTGCAAACTCTTCCAGATCTATTGTTTCAGCCACATTGCTGTCTGTAATGAACAAACAACTGGGACAATCTTTTCAGAAATGTAACATGCCTTAAGAAAGCAATTACCAGAGAGTCTTTTATAAGTGGAAAGACTTTTTAGAAACAACTAAGGTTGAGGGCCATCATAGTTGATCAGCATCAAGAAAAGATTGTACTAAAGCAGAGTAATAGTATTGGCAAAAGGTTCTAAAAAATCTCACTATCATTGTTAGAATGCTTCCAACCTAAAACCTAGCTGGTTGTACGTGCCAAGGTCTGTTGTATCTGCCAAGCAATCAAAAGTTCCTTAAGGCTATACATTACTATATTCCATGATGTACTTAATGCATATTGAGACAAACGTCACAATAAATATGCACATGCCATTATCTTGGAAAAACAATTCAAATTGAGATCATTCAGTTACCAGCAGACTGGTAAATGCTGTGGCAGTTATAAAGTCAGCAAAACACTAGTTTGATATTCTGAACTGCAGATCTGACCTCAGCCATATTGAATGAATAACTTTAATGGTGCATTTTGGATCAACAATAGAACATAGTGAAAATGTCCCTGCAATAGTGGCTGTCAAAAAGTATTTTCTGGAATTTAGTGACATCAGTGATACTGCAGGAGCTTGTATGATAAATGGGCTTCTTAAAAAGTTGAAAGATACAGGAATTGCAATTGTTGACATAAGACATAAGAGGTCAGGAATATATTAACACAAAAGGAAAGAACAAAGGATCATAGACATGCATCCCAGAATTAAACCCACAGACTTTTTTTTCCTCTGGCAATATTACTTATTTAGCTTGATAGACAGTGTTATTGCACCATCTAATGAGGTTCCTAAATTTTTAAATGAAATTCAAAGTATGTGCGTGTGTATTTATCAGTGACGAATGTGGAAGCAACACTTGGGAAGATCATCTCTGACACTAAAACCATTGAGTGACACACAATGGGAAAGCTGGGTAGAGATATTAAAGCTGATGAAGTGATGTCACTTCATGGATGGGTAATACTGTAATTGCAGCTGTGAAAGATAAATGTTTGATAGGAACTGCTCATGGGAGAACAATGGCAGAGGGAAACTGAATCATCAGAAACTATGCATCGGTTAAAATATCTGTGTGGCCTAAGATGGTGGCAACCACTGCAATGTATATAAACAAAAAAACTCTAAAAATGTTTACCTTCATACGTCTGGAAAAAGGAACAGCTGGCCAGTACAAATTCATAGCTACAAACCTATCAGTCAGATGAGGAATTTATAAATGTTTTAAAGCAGGAGTCCCCAACCCCCAGGCCACAGCTCACTACTGGGCCTTGAGCCTTTTGGAACCAGACTGTGGAAGTGATAGTTAAGTGTGCACTGGGGCACATTACCACTCATGTGAGTACTGGGTTAGCATGTGTGCCCGCCGCATGTGTGAATCCATCCCCTCTCCCCTCAATACTGGGCCACAAAGCTGAAAAGATTGGGTAACTCTTTTAAAGTCAGCATAGAAGTTAGCAGAAGAACTTCACAATGAAACTCTTTTCATACTATTCACGATTACATGATTCATCACAGAAGATATATTGATTATGAGGTATAAAATAATTCCATTAGAGACCTCAGGTTAAATTTTCTAGCCAGGTGTTAAATTTTACAATACAATGAATTGAAGAATGTTTCATGCAATTTATGAGATATAATAGCATATTAGGATAATGTATATAATATTCCAAAATCTCTTCGCGTATCCAGGAAGAGGTATACCAGTAATGATGGAGAGAGACTGTGACACATGATATGTATGTTTTTTATTTTACTGATTGAGTTATGAACTGAAACTTTTTAAAGGTATATTTTGACAAGATCAGTTCCAAAAACAATTCTGAAATATTTTTGTTGCTTGTTGCATAAATCTAATCCCTCCTATAGATGTTGCAAGCGGAGAACCCAGCTTTTCCAAGTTGAGGTATAGCCATGCTCCACAATTACCTAGGAGAAGCTGGTTAGCATTGTAATAGTCTCAGTAGAGCATGACCTGACTGTGGACCTTTAGGAAGCAACTCAATTTTTCTTTAACAAAAGAAAGCACGGAAAGAACTAGTTTGATTATTCAATCAGATTAAAAATGTCCATGTCTTCTATGCAAATCAGAAAAATTATATCTGCTGTTCAACTACATTGAAATTACTTTTAGAGTTCATTCTCATTTACTGAGGTAGGTAGCAGTGCAGTAAAATGAGTGGAGCATCAAAGAAAGAAGATAGAATTGAATTATTTCAAAGTTTTTGCCATGAAAGAGATATCTTTTGAGTTTATTGCTTCAGATAAGAAAATGTTTTATCCCAGCATCCATAAAGAAATGTTTTATCCCAGCATCCATTCACAAAAAGAAGACTGAAAGATATATACCAACTATAATTCAGGCAATCAGAACAGTGACACCACAATTTATCAACAAATAGCTTACTTCCTGTGATATTTCTTTCATTTATTAGAATAGAATAGAATAGAATACCTTTATTGTCATTGCATTCCACAATTACAATGAAATTTGAAAGCTACTCCAGCACAGTGCCCCAAACACCACATCACAATCACACTACAGAGTATTTAAAAATTAAAATAATTAAAATAATAATAATTAAAAACCTAGTCTAAAACCTATCTAAAACATATAGTAAGTTAGATAGTTTAAAAATGTCACTATATATATAGAACTAAATCACAAATGCACTGTTTGATTCAAGACAATTATTGCCTTGGAAAAGAAACTGTTTATTAGTCCTCATTTTAAGGCATTTTACTCTAACTAATAGCTAATTACTACTTATATAGTATTAAATTCCTATGTTTTTTCCAGAAAAGTGATCCTCTTTTTAAATTAAGGGATGCACTTAGCTTTTAAACTGGCATGCCATGGCTATGAAATATAAAAGGATAAGGTAAAAGAGAAGGTGGGTCAGACAAAAGTTAAATTTGATTTAAATGTGATTAATTTAAAGAGTTGATATGTACAATTAATTCCTATATCTTTCTAGATGATTATTTTTACAACCAATATCAAAAAGGGCCCAGATCTTTGGGAGACTTTATGTAGCCATCGGACCTAAAAAAATTGTCCATTCCATACAAAGTTCACTAAGTGGTTGTCAGGCGGTGCTCCATTCAAAATCCAAGAAAGAAATACTTAGACTCTTTAAGTTAGAGAAAAGTTATCTTTTACTGAAAATGAAGTGGTAGCAACCAAAGAATTCTGAATCTGAGAAATTAGGCATGTAAATCACATATACAAAGTGATGGAAATGTTCCCACCCCAAATAGTTCAGATGAAACTTCCAGTTAGATATTGTGAATATAATCATGTGGGCATCTTCAGGTGATATGAGGCCTCTGTCCGTTGACCTTGGCATACTTTGATAACGGGTTGCAGTTGCGCAGAGAAAAGAAAGCTAAGCGAGAAATAGAAACCTAAATCTGATGTATGCTCCCCCCCCCCATTTACACAACAGAAAAATGTAACACCTCCAGGTCACTTCCCAGACTCCATGGACCACTCCAACGGCTTGCTTGGCCTTGGCTTCACCTCCCCTTTTGTTTTTAAGAGATTTGTGATGGGCATTGCTATCTTAGCAAAAGTCGGGATAAATTGCCAGTAAAAGTTTGCAAATCCCAAGAAGCTTTGAAGTTGTTTTCTGGTACGTGGTGGAGCCCATTCCAATATGGCACGCACTTTCTCTGGATCCATCTCTATGCCCTCATATGAAATGCGATATCCCAAATAGTCAATTTTTTCTTGATGGAATTCACACTTTGACAGTTTAGCATACAACTTAACGGCACAGTTTCTGTAGAACCGACTGCACCAGTTTCACATGTTCATCCAAAGTTTCTGTGTAGATAAGTATGTCATCAAGATAAACCAGAACCCCCCTGTAGAAATGTTCATGTAACACTTGATTGATCATCTGCATGAATACAGCTGGGGGCCCTTGTAAACCAAAAGGAAGAACGTTGAATTGGAAGCAACCCATTGGGCAGTTAAAAGCGGTCTTCCACTCATCCCCTTCCTTAATTCGAATTCGGTAGTATGCTTCTCTCAAATCCAACTTCGTGAAAATCTTCCCCTTCGCTAGTTGGGCCAACATGTCCTTTGTTAAGCCTGGGTTTCCAAACCAGGGTTAGGGAGACAAGCTAAACAGAATGTGCAGCGTTAGTCAGATAGGCACACAGATAAATGAGTGAGCTAAGCTTGTATGTTTATTAACATACAGTAAAAATAACAGATACGCTTGTGCTATCAAGAATATAGTTTATTCCATTATAATTTCATAGCATAGTCAAATAACAGTCCAATAGTCATGTATCAAGTAGTCAGTCCATTCAGGGATATTCAGTTAGCAAAGTCCATGTAGAATATCCTATGTCAGTTCACTTACAAATCAGTCCTTTGTTGTCTCTCCCGTTCGAGCAATGCAGTCTTGATTCCAAGCAGTAATCAGGGATCATCAAAGCCAGCGTGAGCAAGCTGTAGACTTGCTACTTTTATAGTGTTTTTATAACCACTCCCTTAATTACTATTCCACAGTTAAAGCTGCAGACACTTTAACATACACAACTATGATTCATAGTTATTATTTAACCCAAACCAGTTAGGGTAAACAATGTTATCCCTAACATCCTTCATCAAAGGAAGGGGGTACACGTTTTCCACAGAAATAGCATTCAAATTGTTGTCGTCTACCACCAAGCGTTTGGAACCATCTTTCTTTTCACGGAACAACACTGGGGCCGCTACCCAGGGCCTAGCAGGTTGAATGAAACCACGTTCCAGATTTTTATTGATAAACAATCTTAGCTCCTCTAATTCCCGTGGTGTCATTGAGTACAACTTCGGTTTCGGGAGCTTCACCCCAGGCAAAATTTCAATAGCACAGTCTGTTGACCGGTGAGGCGAGAGCTCATCCAAGGCCTTCTCACTGAACACTTCCTTTAAATCCCAATACTCTTTTGGAATTTTCTCCTCCCCTTTCACGGGTTCGGTACCTGTGGAAGCTATTTCAATCAGAATCTGAAGCTTCGGCTGAGATCTGCCCTCTTTTCTAGTCGCTGCTTGGTGCTGTATGCACAACAACCCCTTTCTCCAGTTAACCTGAGGGTTCCATTTCCGGAGCCAGGGCAATCCCAATATTAATGGTTGCTCCATCCCAGGGACCACAATAAAGCGCAGAGTCTCATCATGCTCTCCCATGATCATTTCTATAGGTTCCATGATAAAATGTGAAGGGCAACCCCCAGCCACTGATCCATCTAATTGGCAAAAGGAAATGGGCATCTTTAAAGGTTTTAGTTTTAAGACGATTTTCTCCACTACTTCCGTGTTGATTATACACCTTGTGCACCCAGAATCTAATAGGGCTAGCATTTCCCCTTCAACCCCTGAATTGGTTACCCTCAACTTCACCAGAATGGTCATAGGGCCCTCGCTTGGA
Organism: Laticauda colubrina; assembly: GCA_015471245.1. Classification (NCBI taxonomy): domain Eukaryota; kingdom Metazoa; phylum Chordata; class Lepidosauria; order Squamata; family Elapidae; genus Laticauda; species Laticauda colubrina. The sequence continues at coordinate 92,623,146 of BLBF01000002.1, read as the reverse complement.
TTTACCAGGAAGTCGTCTTCCGAGTCGAAATAGCCCTCCTCAGGGGTAATTGGGGTTTCTGACTCCTCTCCCATGGGACGGGCAACCTCTGCCGTCTCTTTCGATTTTAGTGCCACTTTGCGAGGCTTCGCTGGGGACTTTTCAGGTTTCTTCCATTCTTTTGGCGCTCCCTTTGGTTCCAGCTTGACTTTGCAGTTCACAGCCTGGTGCCCTTCCTTCCCGCATCGAAAACAGGCAGAGGGGTTGGGTCTTGCTGCCTCTCCTCCCCTCTGAGGTTTGGGGACCTCTTGAGGATGTGGGGGGGAAGGCTTACTCCACCCAGAACCTCTCCGCCGTCTGCTTTGGGTTAAATCAATTTCCACTTCTTCTGCCAGCAAGTACCACATCTGCAAGTCACTTGGGTCTCTTCTAGCAATGCATCTCTGGTACACATCTTCATTTAATCCATCTTTAAATGCTTCTATCAGGGCTTCCTGGGACCAGCCTCGGATATGACCTGCTAACTGTCTAAATTCTTGGGTGTAGTCAGCCACTGACCTCCGCCTCTGATTTATGGTCTTCATTCTGATCCGGGCCTTGCGCTCTGCCAATGGGTCCTCAAATCTAGCTCACAGTGCAGTCATGAACAGGTTATAATTCATCAACTGGAGGGCATTATCATTATGCAGGGTCACCATCCACTCTGCAGTTGTTCCCTCCAGAGCCCTGGTAACATATCTCACTTTGGCTGCTTCTGAGGGAAAATCCTCCCCTTATTCTTCCATATAGCTACAAACTTGGGCTAGGAAAAATCCCAAGGTTTTTGGGATTTCCCCCGTATTTTACTTCTAATTGAAGCAGCCTAGGAGCTTTATGCCTTCTAGGAATTACACCTGCCGCTGAGGGCCCCGGGGCTGCTGCTGGTTCGGGTTGATTTATGGGAGAGGGGGCTGCTCTGCTGCTTCTAGCTGGGGCTACTCCCCCTTCTCCTTCATACCTTTGTACAGCTTGGAGTTGTTCAAAGGCTTCATTAAGGAGCCTCCTGGCTTGATCCAGTGAGAGTTCTCTCTTTTCCTTCTCTTGCCATGGCTCCTCTTTTCCACGCTGGCGGGTAATTGTGATCCCGGGGGAGGGGGCTTCTCCAGATCTTTCCAGCCAACCCCCACCGACCATCTGGGCTTCACAGCTGGATCCTTTTCCACATTGCCCTCCAATGACTTCTAGATCTTCCTGGTCACTAACTCAAGATGACATGATATTCAGGCCCCCTCGGAAGAAAATTGGGTGTTTTCTCCGGGTGGGCTGATAGAGGGAGATTCAGAATAATGTCAGGCGGTGCTCCATTCAAAATCCAAGAAAGAAATACTTAGACTCTTTAAGTTTATCTTTTACTGAAAATGAAGTGGTAGCAACCAAAGAATTTTGAATCTGAGAAATTAGGCGCATAAATCACATATACAAAGTGATGGAAATGTTCCCACCCCAAATAGTTCAGATGAAACTTCCAGTTAGAAATTGTGAATATGATCATGTGGGCATCTTCAGGTGATATGAGGCCTCTGTCCATTGACCTTGGCATACTTTGATAACGGGTTGTTGTTGCGCAGAGAAAAGAAAGCTAAGCGAGAAATAGAAATCTAACTCTGATGTATGCTCCCCCCCCCCCATTTACACAACAGAAAAATGTAACACCTCCAGGTCACTTCCCCCTCCTGTTTCTTATGACAGCCAAAAGATGCAAGGCAATACCAAGAAGGGGTGGAGCTAGCATGGCCATCTTTCTTCTGGGTGTCCACCGCTTAGTCTGCATCTAGTCGTGCAAGTGGGAGGTTCGTATCATTGCCCGTTATTTTATAGCAAACGTTTGAAATGTGTGCTGTAATTGAAATTCCCACGAGTTGTGAGGTGTGATCAGTGATAAGGTTTTTGTTGTCAAAAAAACATAAACCAATTGAAATTTTTCGGCAACTGTGTGAAGTGTATGGGGACAACATCATCACTGAAGGTGGAGTGTGCCAATGGTGCATTAAGTTTAAAAATGGACGAACTAAATTCATGATGAACAGCGGAATGGACGTCCGAGCATTGTGACTGATGAACTGGTTGTGAAAGTTGATGACAAGATTCGTGAAAACCTCCATTTCACAGTAACGGAACTTTCGCTTAGTTTTCCACAAATTTCATGCAGTTTGTTGCATGAAATTGTTACACAAAAGCTAGGCTACCACAAATTTTGTGCAAGATGGGTGCCAAAAATCCTGACAGAAAACCACAAAAGTCAGTGTATAGCTACATCGTTGACATTTCTGTACTCTTACGACAAAGATGGAGATTCATTTCTTGATCGAATCATAACTGGAGACGAGACTTGGGTCAAACATGTGAACAGTGAGACCAAATTGCAGTCTATGGAGTGGGGGCAGACAAATTCCCCCCAAAACCAAGAAAATGTTTGCAAACATTCTCTGCAAGGAAGATTATGGTGACTGTTTTTTGGGATAGGCAAGGTGTGCTTCTTATCGATTTTCTGGAACATGGTGCAACAATAAACTCTGAGGTATTGGGAAACGTTGCAAAAATTAAGAAAAGCAATTCAGAACAAGCGTAGAGGAAAGTTAAACTCGAAAATTTTGTTTTTGCATGACAATGCCTGACCACACACAGCAAATCACACTCGAGAAGTCCTGAATGCTTTCAAGTGGGAGATTTTTCCTCATCCGCCCGACAGCCCCAATCTTGCACCAAGTGACTACCACTTGTTTCCGAGGATGAAGACCTGGCTTGGAACACAGCACTTTGACGACAACGCAGAACTGCGGGCAGGCGTGACTGACTGGCTCAAATCTCAGGCAGCTGAATTTTATGACAATGGAATTACAAAGCTTGTTCACCGCTATGATAAATTCCTCAATTTGTTCAGTGAATACGCTACTTCGGTTTTCAGCTACTTTTATGCTGAAAAGTAGTATTTAAGTGTCACTTTCAAGTGTATATAATAAAAATTTTTTCCTACACTTTGTTTTTTTCTATTGCAAAACAATCTGTTTTGTGGATAGCCCTCTTACAAAACAGGATAAAGAGCAATAAACAAGTTTCTGAAAACTGTGGGAATTAAAGCAAGTTTCAAAGGCAAAAGATAAAAGTGAAGCTGTGCCAAAGGAAATAAGGCTCCCATTGCTCTACTATTGCCCCAAGAAAACATGATGCACAGGTGTATATTTAGAAGAAACTGTGGATGTCAGATGGTGGGATCCCTCAGGGTCCTCAATAACCTGCATTATTATTAAAGGAGAGGCAGTAACTGTTTTGTGTAAAACTGCAAGATTAGGGTAGATTAAACTCCAAAGAGCTGCATGGATCTCAAAGGGACAAATGTAAGAAAAGGCATCCTGTGCCTGAAGAAATAGCTTAGATGTGCTATTGAGTGTGTTCTAATAATATATAAAAATAAAAGAAAATTCTGCAGGTAGAAAAACTGAGTATTTCTGAAGAAGAATTGATATATTGTCAGGTATTATATATATAGAACCAGTTTAGTGTGGCAGTACGGTACAAGGCAATTAACCAGTAGACCCCAAATTCTAGTTTCATTTAAGGCAGAACTGTCAAACTCAGTTTCATTGAGGGCCGCATCAGAGTTGTGTTTGACCTGGGGGAGGCAGGGTTGTGTGTGGCCAGTTGGGCTTGGCTAGGTTGGGCATGGCCAGCTTGACATCACTTGTGTCAGGAGCACTTGTGGTGGCTCAAGTGCTCTGCCAGTGAAAATGGAGTTCAGGAGTGGCCCTCCCAAGCTCCATTTTCACTGGCAGAGGGTTGCAGGAGGCTGTTGCAGTTGAAAATGGAACTCGGGAGTGCTGTGCACTATCTTCCTGAGCTCCATTTTCACCAGCAGAGGCACTGTCGGCCAGTCCTTCACTATTTCCAGAGTAGCCCCATGCATTAGATCTAAGCACCCTGTGGGCCGAGTTTGACACCCCTGATTTAAGGCATGAAGGAAGCTGGGCCAGTCACTTTCTCTTAGCACTTAGAAAAAGGCAATTACAAGCCAAAATGGATTTATCCAAGTATTTTCCAGGAGTTAAGAATGAGTTAAAGGCATAAAATATCAATGTCTAAATTACTGTCAAGGGTTACAGGTATAATTGTTAATGTATTACACAAAGCTCATTCGATCTCTCTGACTCAATCATTCTCCACCAATAGCACTTATATCATAGGATTGATCACTTATATGAGCCTCGGTGGTGCAGTGGTTAGAGTGCAATACTGCAAGCTACTCCTACTGCAAATTGGCAGATTGAATCCCACCAGGCTCAAGGCTGACTCAGCCTTCCATCCTTCCAAGGTGGGTAAAATGAGGACCCTATATGCACTATAAAGTGGCATATAAGTCTATGTGCTGTTGCCAGTGCTGTTGTGGCAATAATCTGAAGAAATAAACTGAAGTACATTGAATGAACTCCAAATGAATTGGCCATTTGGATAGGTCTAGAAGAAATTAGTATGTTACTTAGATTGTGAATTTCAACAACCATAAACTTAAGCAAGATGACAAGGCTGAGCAATATTCTTCCGGATGCTGGATGAGGCTGAAGCAAGCTCTTGGTGGAACCAGAGCTATTAGTGGATAAGGATGCTCATTAATTTCAATGCAAATCTGTATGTCATAGAAAGATAGCTTTTATTAGTGATGTCAACTGTTCTCTTACACAAGCTATTTAAAATTAGGCCAGGGATCATGTTGAATTAATTGAAAATCCCTTATAGCAAGTGATTGCAGGGGTTGTAATCCAAACATCTGTAGGGTACCCAATTGCCTTCCTCTGACTGAGATGATGGTAATTCTCATAATCTCAGATCAGTGCTGCAACCTAAATATTAAAATGCTGGCAATTGTATTACTGACCCCAGAGTTGCCTCCAAAACTCCAAATGCTTAATATACATAAGGAGGAACATAGAAAGCTTTAATATTCTGGGTCAATTCAGTAGTTATCTAGGCCAATATTTCTACACAGAGCTGCAGTGCAGGAATGTTCTGAGAACAATCTGTTGATGCTCAGAACTAAATGTATACCAAATATTAATTCTGTCACTTAGCTACCATCCTTCCCTGAAAACAGAAAACAGTGTGATGTACTGATAAAGTAGAGATTACAGTTTTAGAGACCTCTATTCAAAGACCAGTTAAATTTACTGGGTGAATTTAGATCATCCACAATAGATATCAGTATTCCAGTAAAATTCCCATTCAGCATTCAGAAACAAAGTTCATCCAAATAAGAATTTATTAAAGAAGTCATATTGGCACATCTGGGAAAACCCGAATCTGAGAGTTCCAGGTTTTCCCTTTGTAATTGAAAATCAAAATTTATCCCCCTGCACCTACTAGTCCATCACATGGTCCAATCACCCATCGTTCCAACTGGACACATTCCTCCAACCACTCCTTTCCAGGTGCAGGGTTACTTGTCCTTTACTTTATGAGAAGAATATTGTTATGTCTAAACTTCCACCTCTCTATGAAATCCCCCCTCTCAAATTCCTAGGCATTAAATGTGGCAGCATGGAAGCTTCTAAGTAAAATATGGCTTCCAAAACTGACAATAGACACTTGGACAAGAAAAAGAAAATTACAGAGGAGATGCTTCAAAATGTCCATGTTAATCTTTCAACAAGTTAAACATGTAATAACCTTGTTCCCACCTCTGGAATGTACAAATTTTTAAATTTAGGACGCACAATATTACAAAACAAAGCTGCTTTATTACAAACTTCTAATTACACAACATGATGCTAAGCTGTTTCTCCTGAAACATATAATCAAATGTGCCATAAAAAGGCTGTTCCTAGCAGCTTGCCAGGATCAACAAGGGGGAGAGAACAGGGCACAGTGGAAAGTATGTAATACAATATGCAGGTACAAATATAAGGGCTTCAACTTGGAAAAAAAAACAAAAGAAAAGAAGTTGGAAAGCAGGTGTGGGATTCTACCAGTTCGCACCTATTCGCTAGAACCAGCTGTTAACATTCTAAGCAGTTCAGAGAACCGGTTGTTAGAAGAAATTCCTAGCCTAATCCTGTAAGGAAGGCAAGAAGGAAACATTCTGGTTTTGCTTACAGAAACTGTCCCTCTGTTAACCCTTATTACATTCTGGCAGGACTAGACTTGTTGTCTCCGCAAATTCTCTGGAGGTTTTTTCCCCTCCTTTGCTGGTACCTTGCTTGTGTGGAGTGACCATTCAAAGTTACAGTGGCACTGAAAAAAGTGACTTATGACTATTTTTCACACTTACCACAGCCATGAGAGGCCAAGCGAGGAGATGCATGCCTCGATGTGAGTGATATTGAGTTGGCCATGCCCAGCCAATAACATGACCACCAACCCACGTCCACCCAGTCACATGACCACCAAACCACACCCACCAACTAAGCCACGCCCACAGAACCAGTTGTTAAAAAATTTGAATCCCACCCCTGTTGGAAAGGCTATAGATTTCATACCAACTCTGATTAAAGAAAATGCAAAACACCAGAAAACAAAAGCAATAAGAATGAATTATATACATTCCTTTGAACAAATGACAAGGAAAAAATAAAATTTCTGGCAGTTGCTGTTTGGTGTCTACAGGTTGATTTGTTGTTTTTTTAATCCGATCAGAACATCGGAGAAATCCAAGTAGTCTGGAAAGGAACTATTCTCGTAGAATCTATAATGGCATAAAGTATAAAGATATAAGAAATACACAGGGAATGTATAATTGACTCCAAAAGCCAAAAAAAGGATAGTAATTTTCAGAAATGTTATAGAAGAAACCTCCAAAAACAGAGGTATATTATTAGAGGATAGATAGCAATACGTATTCCACAGTTGTTTCACTTGGAAATGATTAAATTGTGATATTTTCAAATCATCACTATCTTCTCTTCTCATTAATTGTTCCATAAATGAAACTTCCAATATCAGATTCTCCTGAATGTGACATAAAAATGAATCTTTAGATTTCTAATGACAGAGCTTTAAAAATGGCACTTCTATCATTTATTTTAAATGACTTCTTGAAGTATGCATGAACCATTGCTGGAGGTGCAACGTGTATGCAATATATTTGTATATAATACAGATATATTTATATATTTTTCCTCTTTGCCTCACTCTAATTTTTAACAGAGTCTTTAGTATAGATACTAAACAAAAATTCTCTAAAAAGGATTGGTCATCCGTACCCTAATATAATTTTGTATAATGTCCTTCTCTTAGCTAACCTAATTTAATCTTATTTCACCTTATCCACCCTGTAAAGGGTGCATTTGGTGGTGAAGTATTGAAAGTGACTGCCCTAGAGAATCCTTTTGACCCCAAAACAATGAAAATCTTTGTTGCATTTGACCTTTGGTTCATAGCTTAGAGTAAGGCTTTCTGCAATCTTTCCTGCCATGCCTCCTTTTAACCAGCGAGCATGTAAATTTTCTGGTCACTCTGGGTAATTTCCAAGGTAATAAACAAATTGGTACCACTTACCCCTTGGGACAGTCTGTATCTTCAGTAAGTTGTTCTGAAACATGGCTCATTGTCTCTTGAAGTCTTGGTAAATGTCATCTACAAAATGCTTGGGGACTTTCAATCCAGAGATATGCCTGGCAGTCTACCCATTATCTGTACATGGCTGGCTGCTCAACAGATGAGTTGCCTGCTGTGCATATTTCTGGATTAACTGTACATGCCTAGTTGCTTTAACAGCACCGATCATCCATGCAATAGGATGATTTAGACCTTTTTAAAGTCAAGGACCCAATTTCCTTTCTCTAAAATCAGTGTGATATGCAGTATAAATACAAGTGAATAAATTCTCAATTTTGTCATGAAAAGGTGGATCCTGCGGAGAATTATTACAAAGGCAAACCAGATTGTAATGACATAAACACTTCCATGCTGACTTTGGCTGAGACAAGATGTATTTTAAAATTTCTGTTCCATTAATAAAAGATTAGTTTAATATGCCAATTATCTCTATGGTGTAAAATTTCTTCCACCCCCTCCCACCATTCAGCAATGCTAGAACCTGGGGGACTATTTTAACTGTTTGCTCCTTTTCAATATTTTATAAGCAAGAGAAAACTTGACACAAAGGCAAGTCTGAATATTGCTTGAAAATAAGTCATTCTTTTCCTGTTTAATTTATCTCCCTATTACATTTGGACTAGGTGCACATTAATTTTTTTTTAAAAAAAAATAAGATCTAGACTAAACCATCATCAAAAAGTTTGTTCATTTGGGGCCCATCAGCACTGCACATTTTATATTTAATGAAAGAGCTGTTCTGTAAAATCATTACCCTCTTAGATTAAATATATTTTTTTGAATCCATGGAAGCACAATTCTTAGCCTTTTCCAAGGGACTGTTTTTTTAAAAAAGAAAGTTGCAGTTCACTGACATACGCAATCAATATTTGGTGAATTGTATTGAATTGTGAGTTGTTCAATAATAAACATATTCTGGGCATTATATATTTGATAGAGATGTTCGGGTAGCTCTGCCTGAAACATACATCATCTCAGATCAGTGCTTCTCATCCTTGGCAATTTGAAGATATGTGGACTTCAGGCTTCCAAGTTTAAGAAACATTGTCTCAGATGTGAAATATTGCATAGTTTTCAGATGCTGAAATAGATGTTGATAGCATTTCACCATATAAGGAGAGCAGAGCAGTTTGCCCAATGGTTCTTTTAAATTCTGAGCCACTGTGAGACCAGGACAAGAGAAAATAAGTTGAAATTTTTTTGCTAAGATTATAAAATGCAAAACAAAACAACAACAAAATCATAGATTTTTCATAAAACTTCATAAATATATCCTATATAGGTTCTGGTTGACTCCTCCAAAGTCATTTAATATGATTTCAGGGTTAAAATGCCTTGTTATAACTTCCTGTCATTCTATAAGGATTTTCAGGAGAACTGGCTCATAGCAAACTTGGAGCAAAAAAGAAGCAGGAACAGGAAGCAAGGGAGTTAATTTTTACTTCAGATGGATTTTAGCATTGCTGATGTTACCTATTCTGGCAATGAAGCCTCTGAAACAAAACAATGAAGCTCAGAGAGCACCAAGGACCCCATGTTTGAGAATGTGGAAGACAAACTTTGAAAAATTTCTTCTTAGCAATTGACTCTAGAAGCACCTTTAAAAAAAAAAAAACTACTTATCGTTGTTGGACAAAAAGCAACCCTCCAGTGCAATATAATGAAATAGAATAAAAGATAACTATACCAGGGATGGTAAGAAACTATGGTAAGAACTTGATTCCCAACCTCTCCTTATAGCATCAGCTTGCATTTGCATAGTCCAAGTTATTCTTTATCCTTCCTTTACTTCTATTATACAGTAGATATGTAACTCAGAAATAATAGTAGATATGTAACTCCATAGATATATAACTCAGAAATAACAGTAGATATATAACTACATAAATATGTAACTCAGAAATAATACCAATGTAACATATGGAAGGCTAACATGAGAAAGGGGGAAGATGAAGTAAAGATAGAATGACAGAATGCCTTCAAAAATACTTTATTCTTATATAGTAGAAGAGCAAGACTGAGCAAATATCTGCACTAATTATTAATAATCTAAGTGGCTGGCCTGCCTGTCTTTCTCTTTGCCAGTTTCTCTCTCTTTCACACACACAAAGATGCTGAGCTTGTCAATCAGAAAGGTCAGCAGTTCAGCCGTTCAAATCCTTAGCACCGCGTAATGATATGAGTCCCAGCTTCTACTAACCTAACAGTTCGAAAGCATATAAAAATGCAAGTAGAAAAATAGGGACCATTTTGGTGGGAAGGTGACAGTGTTCCATGCGTCTTCAGAGTTTAGTCATGCTGGCCACATGACCACGGAGATGTCTTCAGACAGTACTGGCTCTTCACCTTTGTAACAGAGAGGAGCACCACCCCCTAGAGTCAGAAACGACTAGCACATGTTTACATCTTTTCCTATTAATATTAATGAAAAAGTTACATGTTGAATGTTACTAAGATATACACTTAATTGTAAGATGCTACTTCTATATTACTCCAAAAACATAAATTTAATCTAACACAAAGCAATAAAAACTTATTTATCTCTCTCCCCACCCTTTCAACTTTAATCAAAAACACTGCCTCTGGATGAAGAAGATGCAGTCTTTTGCTTTACTTACTGAAAGGAGCTTAGTTCAGTTATCCATCTTATCTTGTAAAGGTGATAGCTTTTATCTGGAAGTATAAACATCAAAATGGAGCTATAATCCCACCCTAGTCCTTTAGATGATCTCCAGCTGCTTTTGAGATATGAAAGGACTTCCCTGCTTCCAGACAGATATATTACTGTTAGTTCTACATGAATTAACCAATGGATTTGATTTTATGTTACACAAGGGTCTGAAATTTATAGAGGGTGAATATAAACAATAATTTAACACAAAATGAGCAATCCTTTTAGTTCCAATATCCACATCTGGTGCTGCATTGTAAGTGGGAGATATTAGCCATTATTTTACATATCCACCACCACCAGATTTTGGAACTGAGTTGGAACATGCTTCATTCCTCCCTCCAATAACTGCTTTACACTGCCATTAGCAAAGGTGAATCAATGATAACCTGCAAGGCAGGGCACACAGAGGACCGGAATGGTGGAAAAGTTAGGATTACTTCCTGGATGTTTCTTAGACTATGTGTAGACTATAATTTTCCTCATTTGATGTAACAAGCAGTCAGTTATGGAACACACACCTTTACTGTGTTTGGATGGAAGAATAAATATATAATAACTATTAATGCTGAAATAAATTCATAAAGAAGGCAACACAAGCCTGTTATTTGGGAAAACTAACTCTAGAAAATTGGCATGAGAAAGTGGCTCAGGGAACAAAATATGAACCAAGTCATCACATTTTCTGAATTTTTCTCCAAATGTATGTGTGTATGCTTTAAAATCCATTGAGCTTGGTCATACATTTCCATAAATATTATCTATTGGTGAAGAGCTGCTAACCCTGTAAAAACAATGCATAAGTGTGGTACACAGATTAACTGAGTTGTAGTGGTCAAAGTGTTGGACTAGAAGTAGGCTGATCTAGGTCGAAGTTTAGTTTCAACCAAGAAAGCTTCTGAGTATCCATAGGATTAGGGTTAGGTCATTCCAGGGTTCCTGAATAGGACTGGTCTCATGAGAGTATAATTGGAAGAAGGAAAGCTAAGTAACATGTTTCCCTAAAATAAGACCTTGTCTTATATTTTTCAGACATCAAAAAAAACACCAGGTCTTATTTTCAGGGGAAGTCATCCATGAACTAACCTCACTTGCGCGTGTTGTCCCCAGCCTCCTTTTCACTGTCAGAGGCCTTCAGGAACTTATTCTGTGGCTGGCAAGGCTTTCCTAAAGGCCTCTGCAGCCGATAAAAGAGCTCCAGATTGATCCGGAGCTTTGTTATCAGCTACAGAGGCCTTCAGAAAAGCCTTGCAGCCTTGCCACCTGCAGAAGAAATGAGCTGGCAAGGCAGGTGTTGGGAGTGTGTGAGGCCTGGCTACAACTGTCCAAAGGTGAGTAGTAGGGAAGCTCCACCTCCACCTCCATCCCCACCCTCGCATAATTTTAATTTGTCCACTTTGGAGTAGGCAAGATCTTAATTAGGGTTTATTTTGGGGGGGGGTATTTTAGGTGCATGTGTAAAAATCAAGTGAGGACTTACTTTCAGGGTAGATTGCATTTTCAGGAAAACAGGATATATCATTCTGAGAATGATACATCAGGAAATAAAGTCATAAAATAATAAATCAAACATAAACTTCCAAAAACTTGGAATAGAGAGAAAAATATTTATACTCTGGAAAGCTGGCAGAGAAGCTGCGAGGTGAGTGGGAAAGAGGTGTTTAATCTCGTTCCTTGCCCATAAATGTCTGTATTCCAATCATCTTTCAAGCTTTGTTCCCCTACAGGGAAGGAAAGAAAAGGAAACCAAACTGCTTAATTTTCTATTTCTTATTTTCGCTCAAATTGCCCTCAGCCACAACATTTAACATTTTGTGGAGTGAAAGGAAGAAGTCCAGGGATTTTGAATGAGGAAATGGTTAAATCCTGCTTCCCTATCATTTCTCACCAGACTAAACTCTTCTTTCCAAGTATTTTCCACCACCACCCCATTCTCTTAAAAATTGCCATGTGGGTGTCTGAGTTTTCAAGAAATATTTAATTGTGCCCTCAGAGACTGGAAGCTGCCATGTTCTGTTCCAGCTGAACTTTCTGGACACCCTTCAACAGCATCCCCATGTGGGTAGCACCATGTAGCAGCCGAAATCTTGCTAGGTAATTTCAGCTGCCATTTACCTAGAGACACGATATATATTTAAATTAAAGCCAAGATTTGGAAGAATATGAAGTCTAACCCAAATATCAGAATTGGTGAGGCATTCTGTGTTGTAACTATGTATCATTTATGTGTTTGCAACTGTGTATCAATGCAACTATGTATCATTCAGACATTGCAACATTGTATCATTCACGTGTAATCATTAAGCTTCTGTCTTCTCAGTGATCTTTTACAGGGCACGTACAGAGACAAGGAGTCAAACATTTGCAGAAATGGTTTATTCACTTGGGATTACATTGTCTGGCATGCAGCTTTGTGAAGAAGTAATATCCTGATCAAATATAAATCTTGCCATCCTGTCTGTCCTGGCATCTTGCTTTTGTTTGAGCCATTGTTAAATCTGTATATTCCGTCTGACCTAGGCTTAACCTAGGTTCTGAATAAACAATCACCCCCTTTTGAATGAGCATAATAAAAGAGCGTGTACCCGGACATTCGGGGCGCACTCATCGCGAGGAACTTCGTCTCCTGTCGTTTCTCTCTCCTTCGCTCCCTATCATGAGACGCCCATCTGATGCGGGATAGCAGATACCGCATTCTGGTGACCCCAACGTGATTCCCTAAGGGGGATACGCCGCGACGCGCTCATATCTTACTCGCTCGATGGGAGCTGTGCTTCGCCAGGCCTGAAGCGAATTGCACATCATCGGATCTGAAACACGGTCTCGACTTTCGTAAGTATGGGCGGAAACTTTTCTCAACAACAGACAGAGCATCTGAAGGAATTGAGGGAGTTAGTCGCCTCTTCTTCTAAATATTCTGCTAATTTAAAGGGCTCGCCTGTAAAAATTAAACCTATTGCTACATTATTGGCTTATGTGTGGCAACATTGTCCCACTTATCCAGAGAAAGGGTCCTTAAAAATCTCCATTAGTAGATGCACCTACGCTTTATGCAGATGGGGGGAAAGTGTATGGTGCTTGTGCATGGAACCAGGAGGGAGAGTGGAAAACTAAAATTACCCCTCCGCAATCTTCTGCTCAACAGGCAGAACTTGCTGCATCTCTTATTGCATTTCAACAGTTTCAAAAAGCTCCTTTTAATTTAATAGTTGATTCCTTGTACGTTTCTCAGATTTTGAAAAATATATATCAAGCCTATTTATCTCACAGCATATCTGTTCCTTTGTTAAAATTGATGATTCCTATACAACAATGTATCAACAGTCATAGGCATCCATTCTTTGTAGCACATATCAGGAGCCACCAACCTCTTCCTGGTATTTTACAGGAGGGAAATAAGGTGGCAGACGCTGCAGCAGCAGCTGCATCAGGTAAATCAATTTGTAATCTGACAGCAGCACAAAGCCATGACTATTTTCACCAAAATAAAAAAGCATTACAAAAACAATTTTCTCTAACTCAGGCAGAAGCTGCTGCCATTATTCAACAATGCCCCACATGTAGTAAGCAAGGACATTCCATTCCCATAGGAGTAAATCCTAGAGGATTAAAAGCTTGTGAAATTTGGCAAATGGATGTAACTCAGTATCCACCTTTTGCCCCTTGGAAATATTTGCACGTTTCCATCGATACATATTCAGGATTTATTCTGGCTACTCCTCAAAGGGGAGAAGCTATAAAACATGTCATCAATCATTCAATTCGTACCTTTGCCTCGCTGGGACGTCCAAAAGAAATCAAAACAGACAATGGACCTGCCTATACGAGTTCTGCTTTCCAGGACTTCTGTAATAGATGGGATGTAACTCACAAGTTTGGGATTCCCTATAACAGCCAGGGGCAGGCTATTGTGGAACGAGCTCACTTATCTCTGAAACGTGCTCTTGATCTCTATTCGTTGCGGGAAAAACCTCCCAACCTCCCAGCATTGCAAAATTCTCTTAACATTTGTCTTTACACTTTAAATTTTCTTAATCTGACTGGCATTCCTCCTACTTCTGCTGCCTCACGTCATTTTTCCTCCCCTTCACCCCCTCCTAACAGACCTCTGGTACATTATCACAGATTGCCAGATCCCGCCTGGCAGGGTCCTGCTGAGCTTCTCACCTGGGGACGAGGCTACGCTGCGATTTTACTACCAGACAAAACCACTTGCTGGGTCCCTCGTCGGGCGGTAAGACCCTATCATGGGAATTCCTCCGCTACATCTGCATCTTAAACTCTTCCTGATATTCTTGCCTATACCCTCTTTGCAATTTCTACCTTATTCATATCCTACTTATACCTTTGTTCAACAAGGTCATTGGACCACATTAGAATTTCGCTTTATTAATTATGATAGTGACTGTCCTATTGTCTGTTGGCATAATAATCTTCCCTTAAATCTATCTCCTTATATTTACACATACTTCAACAAAACCTATGCTTCCTGTCAAAAGATTATGCGTATTAAAGCCACTTCATTAACAGAAGGCTATTATACTTGTTCTATGTGGGTACGTCAGGAAAATGCTACCCATAGCTTTCACTCTGTCACTTCTGTTTTGTTTACAGAACACTCTATCACTCGCTCTTTTGTTCCTTCCTCACTCTTCCTATGGAAAAGAACCTTAAAACCTTTTCCTCTATTCAAGCTAGATATAGGGGGACCTAAATGTCCTTCTCTTGTATTATGGGTTCCTCCAACCCAATTAACATCCTTGATGAATGACCAAATTAATCTTCATTGTCATTATTGTAATTATTATCCTTTTTCTACTAATTGCATTCCCTTCTCATCTCGTAAATGTTCTACAACTAACTTGTCCATAGTCCTCTCTCCTACTTGTGATGCCTTTATATACCCAAACTCTGATCCTGTCAACAAACAACGCTTCAAAAGAACTGTCCATGATGATCTGCAGAAGCCTCACAGAAAATATAATATTACTTGGACTATAAAAGACTTTCAAGGCATTCATTTAAGCTCTACAACCAATTCTTCTCGCATAGAAGACTTCTACCCACCACTTCAATTTGATTTGGCAGAAATGCTTGTAGGCTCCACCGCCTACAACTCACCTTCTCATCCAACTGAGCCTAGTCATAGAGTGGTAAATAAATATAGGTTTTATGTATGCCCCGGACAGCCCGTTTCCAACACTCAGACCCCTGCCCAACGACTTCTCGACTGCGGGGGGTCATCGGATTACTTTTGCAAAGCCTGGTCATGTGTTTCAACTGGACATATTTATTGGGATCCGGGCACTAAGGGTGATCTCATTACTGTCACTCGCACCACATGGGACATTCCATGCAGTGAAAAAAAATTGCCCAAATGCAACCCGGTAACCATAAGGTTCACGGACCAAGGCAAGAAAAGTACTCTATGGGACACTGGCTTGAAATGGGGTGCCCGCCTAAAAGGAGTCTGGCCAGAAAAGCATTATGGAAATATTTTTTACATTCAACGTCACATTGAACTCCCTCGCTCTAACCCGGTGGGACCACATGAAAAGGTTATTAAATCCCCATTCTTGCAACCCATAACACAGGGAGTTAACCCATTGATTCCAATGATAAAACCTTCCTACGCCTTGCTGAACTCTTCAAAATCATCAATTGCCTCCACATGTTGGCTTTGTATTTCTGCCTCTCCACCTTTTTACGAAGCCATCGCTTCCCAAGAATCCATTGCTAATTCCACATCAGACGAACGTTGCCGTTGGAGGAACTCCACTATTACTGTTTCTTCCGTCACTGGGGTTGGTTGTTGCTTGGGAAATATTCCATCCAATTACTCACAATATTGTCATAATGTTTCTAATGGCTATCATTGTAATGTATATCTTCCTAAGAACCGCCTTGGCCGCTTCCACACCATCGGAGGATACTCTGCAGTCTACACCACTTCAGGAGGAAATTTAACATCACGCCTGAAAGGAATGTATTTTATCCCTGGCAACAACTCTGTCTGGGCTTGTTCCACCGGTCTCACAGCATGTGTCTACGGGGATGAACTTATTAAATCCAAATCATTTTGCATTCAAGTATGGCTTGTACCAAAAATTAACGTGTATAACTCTGATGATTTTATATCCCTACAGGCACCCATGGAATACCCCCTCAGAGCAAAGCGAGAAATTATTAGTACTCTCACTCTAGGTTTACTGCTTGCTCTGGGCACCACGGGCACAGCCACGGGCATTGCAGGACTAGCTGTCTCTGACCAAAAAATTACAGCTCTGGGTTCAGTCATTGATGATGATTTATTACGAATTGAGAAGTCAATTACAGCTTTGCAAAACTCCTTGACTTCCCTCTCAGAAGTGGTCTTGCAGAATTGTAGAGGTTTAGATCTGTTATTTTTAAAACAAGGGGGATTGTGTGCTGAGCTAAAAGAAGAATGTTGTTTTTATGCTGATAACAGAGGGATTGTGTTGGATTCTATGAAAGAATTAGAAAAACACTTAAAAGATAGAGAAAACGAAAGGTTAAACATGTATAATTGGTATCAAGGCTTGTTTTCTATTTCACCATGGCTTACAACCCTTTTAACTGCATTGGCAGGACCATTAATAATCATTATATTGATATGTATTATAGGACCTTGTTGTTTTAATAGAATATTGCAATTTTTGAAAAATCAATTATCCTCCATAACTGCTAATGTTAATGTGTTATTGCAAGCTCATGTTAAGTCCTTAACACCGGATGAAAAAATGTCATTGCTGAGTTACCGCTCCTTGGACAACCCTGACGCTGACGGATCGCACTCCTGCGTAGATGACTGGGACGGTGAACATTTTAGAAAAAAGTTTCCTGTCTTCTTGGACAAGGAAGAAGACTCGTCATAAAAAATAAAAACAGAGGAGATGTTGTAACTATGTATCATTTATGTGTTTGCAACTGTGTATCAATGCAACTATGTATCATTCAGACATTGCAACATTGTATCATTCACGTGTAATCATTAAGCTTCTGTCTTCTCAGCGACCTTTTACAGGGCACGTACAGAGACAAGGAGTCAAACATTTGCAGAAATGGTTTATTCACTTGGGATTACATTGTCTGGCATGCAGCTTTGTGAAGAAGTAATATCCTGATCAAATATAAATCTTGCCATCCTGTCTGTCCTGGCATCTTGCTTTTGTTTGAGCCATTGTTAAATCTGTATATTCCATCTGACCTAGGCTTAACCTAGGTTCTGAATAAACAATCACCCCCTTTTGAATGAGCATAATAAAAGAGCGTGTACCCGGACATTCGGGGCGCACTCATTGCGAGGAACTTCGTCTCCTGTCGTTTCTCTCTCCTTCGCTCCCTATCATGAGACGCCCATCTGATGCGGGATAGCAGATACCGCAATTCTGTGCACAGTGAATTGCTTAAAATGAACAGTCTTTTCTAATTGCAAAGAGAGAAAGAGAGGAAAGAAAGAGAGAAAGTTCCATATTTGCTTAATATTAAAGAAATATGCCTGCAATCAAGATGTACCTGCAATAGAAGAAGGCATACACCAGAAGAATTCTATTAAAACATCTAATAGAAAATAGAATACAGAATAGAATGAGTGAAAAAAAAAATCAGTTGATCCAGATAAGAAAGCTTTTGCTTCAATTATTCAGCAACAAGCATCTGCTTAATAGCTTCAGGCCAGGGTTTTTATGCTGATTTCTGAAGAATAAAATGGGTGTCCCTAATACATTTTTCAAACCAATCCACAAAGTCAGCTGGAGAGAGGTAACGGCAGTTGGTAACCAAGTTGAAGATAAATTTTATTTTTCAGTAGACTATCGTCATACTTAGCTACTATATAAATGATCATACGGGGCTGCTATATAAATTCAAACCAGGCCGGCTTTGAAGATGATAATGAATTGCCCAAATTTAAATATGGGAAAGGCTCCAATGACATAATGCACTATATAGCATTCACCATGTTTCAAATAGCAGTAGGACAAGTCCAGCCTAACTTGAAAGATTTACTTGTATGCAAGGTTGAAAAGGATGTAAACAACACCCATCAATGGACCAGGAAGATTCAAGGTAAGACGAAATCCCAGATTTCAAAAAATATGATACTGTATGAGAACTGGAAAGATCTGACTGCATCATAATTTTGAATACAATTTCAACATGGTTAGGAACAGTCAATTGCAACAGCTACTGTTTCCTGGAAGTCAATAAAGATATGGTTCTAGTTGACCCTTTTCATTCAAGGCAGAAAAAAATCAATTAAAATTATTCCCCAAATAATTGAATACAGTACTTTACATTTTGTCATTTGCAGGCCATTGATTTCCATGGGAAAAAAATATGAAAAAGGTAATGATTAGAAGTGTAACTTCCAAGATAATACACAGAAATAAGAGGAAAATCTGGTACAGAGCAGGCAACTATAGCTTAGCAAGAGACACCTATTTTACTAGCAGAAGTTTTCAGCTTTAGTGTTTGACATTTTCAGAACATATTAAATGATTAGAAAGGCCTCTGCCTGAAATGTTGTAGAAAATCAAGGTGTACAGTATTAGGATGAAAAGTAAAGATTCTTTCAAGTCAAGCTGATGTCTTAAGACTCTGGAGACATATCCATAATTTCCCAGCAGCCATTGCCTTCTGCCAGGATTTTTTGTTTGCTTGATTTCTGGTCCAGTCTACAACTGTAGGGTGTTCTGGAATCCTCACACCCAGAGGTGGTATTCAGCAGGTTCTGACCAGTTCTGGAGAACAGGTAGCGGAAATTTTTAGTAGTTTGGAGAACCTGCAAATATCTGTTCTAACTGGAGATTCTACAGTATCCTTCCCCTGCCACGCCCACCAAGCCACACCCACAGAACCGGTAGTATCAAAAATTGAATCCAACTACTGCTCCCACTCAAATACCAACAAGGTCGAGATGAACCACGTCATGTATGTGTGGCCACCTTCTGTAGATGGACATAAGATTTAATTTGTTATAAGACCATGAGTTTTGATTTTCAGTACAAAACCCAGAAGATGTCTAAGGATAGAAATAAAGCCAAAGTTGCTTTCTATTAAGAAATCTAGGAGCATAATCAAACCTTTCTTCTTTGCATTGATGGGAATAAATCCATCTATCCATCCATCCATCCATCCATCCATCCATCCATCTATTAATCTATCTACACAACAAATGCCTAACTTCTTGGCTATTTGCCAAGAAAATACAGAAACAGAGAAGGAGAGAAAGAGAGAGAGAAACGTGAGGGTGACATCTATTTCCCTGTTAGGTTTCTCTTGGTGGTTGGCAAATTATACCATCATACAATCAGCAGAACCAAACTATGAGTTTATAGATTACTCTGCAGCATGCCTCAACTTGCCAATTGAAGCCCAGGGACTTTTTTTACCTATTCATGCTCATGACCCACTTGAGTTGCACTAAATTCAGTGCAGCTTGGATGGCTAAATAACAAATGAACAGGCTGTTAGTTGAGGCCACAGAGGCTTGTAGTTGTCAGCACAGTGATAAGCTAGTGCTTTATCATCAGAAACTAAAGAGCACTTAAATGACATTGTCTATAGTTGTGGTCATAATTTATTGGTCTCTGGGGACTACTTGCATCACACACCCTTGCCTTTCCCTCTTCTCTCTTCCTTATTTCTATTTTGTTGTAGCTTTCAAAACCTGCTCTGATCCTTTCATGCATTTCCCCTCTTTCTTTAGAATAAGTGAAGGAAAGTGAGAAGAGAGAATAAAGTACTAGATACAGTATATTTATTTAGACTTGCAATTCAGATTAATTCAGACTTCCTTTGGATTAGGAATATCCATGTTTCCCATTTATTCCTATCAGTGAATACAAAACACCTCCACAGATTCTGTGTGAAGCCAATTTTGGCACCAGAGGTCATAGTGGAATGGCTTCTGGGATCACTGGCTAAGGTTAATACTTTGAAGCAAAAGTTGTGGGGAGGGAAAATTGCTAAAACTGGAGGATATTCAGTGAAGGCAAACACAGCTGAAAACATTGAACAATTCTTGCTTTTTATTAAAACATCATGCAGCATATATTAGGGAAATATTTTGAAGAAGTATGAATTGGAGAAATGTGTCAAAGAATGAAAGCAAGGCAATTTTCTCCAAAACATAAAATTTGGGCAATTTAACAACAGTGTACGTTTGAGTAGAATATAAACCAAGACTCTGTACTATATGTATAAACAGTGCTGTAGTAGGAATACTATTTTACTAAATGGAGGCTGTCAAACTGACTAGATTTTTTTTTTCTGATCAGCATAGCCCTAGTCCAAAGTAATTGGGAAATTCATTAATAGTCCTCTTTTCTAATTATTTGCATCCTCTTCTAGGTTCCTATTCTGATTGAGTTTGCTAATATTGTCTCGAATCTTCTCTTAAAAAGATTAAAAGGATTAGATTAGACGCTAGATAGCCCATTAAAAAACTAGGAAAGTTTCATCCCCAGTTCCTATAGGACCCATTCTTGGTAGATATTTTGTGAACAGTTCCTGAGCATGTGGGCTTCCTAGTTGTAAAATGAGCATTTAAAGCAGAAAGAGGACTGTGGCAAATATTTCATCATTGCCAAGTGAGCAGAGTTCCTGTTTAGCTTGAACAGCAGATCAGAGAAAGTGAAGAGAAAAAGAGAGAGAGAGAGGGAGGGAGGGAGAGGGAGAGGGAGAGAAGCATTCTCCCTCATTTCCCAAGCATTATAATTATTTTATGCAGCAAAGACTCATTCCAAAGGATATATCTTAACATACGTATTTGGAGGACTATTTTTTGGAGGGTGGGGTGGGAGAGAAATTATCTAAGAGCCAAAAAAGCCAATGTAATTCTAAGTCAAATTAACAGATGGATTCAATCAATATCAAATGATGTACTAATACCATTCTATAAAACCTTAGTAAGACCACACCTAGAATACTGCATCCAGTTTTGGTCACCACACTACAAAAAAGAGTGCAGAGAAGAGCAATAACAATGATTAGGGGACTGGAGGCTAAAACATATGAAAAACAATTGCAGGAACTGGTCATGGGTCATCTAGTGAAGAGAAGGACCAGATATGACATGATTGCAGTGTTCCAAATATTTGAGGGGTTGTCACAGAGAAGAGGGAGTGAACCTATTTTACAAAGTGCCTGAAGGCCAGACAAGGAATAATGGATGGAAACTGATCAGGGAGAGACTCAGCCTATAAATAAGGAAAATATTTCTGACAGTGAGGTGATCAACCAATGGAACAGATTGCCTTCAGAAGTTGTGGGTGCTTCACCACTGGAAGTTTTTTAAGAAGAAACTGGACAGCCATCTTTCAGAAATGGTATAGGGTCTCTTGCAGTGATGGGCTGCTGCCGGTTTGGATCCGTTCAAATGAGCTGGTAGTTCTGACAATCAGCTGGTCCCACCCACCCACCCTATCCTGTCCTTTATTTCCTGCTTTCTAGCTCATCTCAATTACATGGCACAGCTGATACCCCCCGCTGTTCTACTTAACTTTGCTGACTTGGATGGTAAGCAGCTGAGCTTCTAAATGCTCCATTGTCACCACTGCACGCAAGTGCCTTAGGTGTGCTCGCTGAACCAATTGTTAAACCGGTTGTAGCTCACCACTGGTCTCTTGCTTGAGTAGTGGGGTTGGATTAGATGGCATACAAAGTCCCTTCCAACTCTATTATTCTATTCTGTTCTATTCCTGTGAATTAAAAGTCTCAATTGGAGATAAGTGGATTGGCAAAATGGTCACCATTTTAAAATATTTCATAATTTTTCATTCCAGAATCCTTTGGAGAACAAATAATTGTCATATAAAGATTTGTAGGTCCTTCTAATGCAAGTCTGTTTTAGAATTACCCCTCTTCCATTCCTCTCTGCAGATCTGGTGGACAGTTCTTTTCTCAAATGAAGAAAAATGGTTGATTTGCTTGAAACTTGCTCCTGGATCCTTAGCATCAACCTATGCTGGCTTGATTTAGCAGAAAATAACAAGGTTTCCCTTCTGTTGCCCTAAGTGGGCATGCAAATTACTTGCCTGCCTGCATCTTTTCCACTTTGATGTGAAGTTGGTAAAATTTGGTTACTTCAGCAGAATAGAAAAAGAATGGAAATGGCCATGTAGTAAATTCCAGCTCCTGCAGTTTATTCCCCATTTTGGCTGACAGCCATTATTGGAGCTATTGGGGAAAAATATGTCTTCATAAAATTGGTGATATTATATCAAGTCACCCGCACAACTGTGATTAGAGTTTAATAATAGTTTGGTAACTAGAAGCTTCACCACCACCCCAAGCAGCTTCACATCTTATGATAGATAGACCACACATAGGTGATAGATGGAAGATATATAATGATAGATACACAGATGATGGATAGATTGAAAGCCATCATATAAAAGCAAAGACCATATAAGAAAAAAATGGAATGGATATCAACAATCAAGATGAATATATTACCCAGAATGTTAAATTTGTTTCAAAGAATTCCAATCAGGCTTGGAAAAGATTATTTTGAAGATTTAAATAAAATTGTGTTGAAATATATATGGCAAGGTAAGAAGGTGAGAATAAAGTTAAAACTTTTGCAAGATGCTAGAATAAGAGGAGGATTTGTTTTGCCAAATTGGGAGTTGTGTTACCAAGCTACAAATTTGATGTGGGTAAAGGAATGGATAACATTAAGAAATACTAGATTGTTGACATTACAATGACATGATCTGTTGTTGGGGTGGAATGCTTTTTTATGGTATAAAGGAACTAAAACACAGGGGTGCTTTAGAAGACGTTATATACGGGAGTCTCTGTGGTTAAACTGGGAGAAGATTAAAAGACAATGTTATTTGAAAATTCCAGTCTGGTTATTGACTATTGAGGCATTTTCTTATCCTATAATATACAAAAAGGAACAAACAGTTCGATATGGTGAAATATTGAATGAAAAGGGTGAACTTAAATCTATGCAAAAATTAGAGGAACAAGGTATAAAGATGAATTGGTTTTCATGAGCGCAAATACAACCAAGGTATGATAAAGATTTTAAAACAAGGTTTTTATGATAATTTGACCGATTTAGATAAGATTTTGACAAGTGCTGATGAAAATGTGATTAAAAAATTATGAGGATATCTATTAGAAATTAAATTAGAAGAAGAACAAGTTAAAGAAACTATGATTGCTTGGGGAAAGAATAATGGCAAAAATTGTGGTCTCAAAATTATAAAATGACAATGTCAACAGCATATAAAGAAAATTTGTATAAGATATTTTACAGGTGGCACTTTTCCCCGACAAGAATAGCAAGGATGTTCAAGAATAAGTCCCAAAAGTGTTGGAAAAGTCATCAGACACCTGGCTCATATTACCATATGTGGTGGACATGCCCAGACGCAAAAAAATATTGGACTAAAATCCACATGTGGCTGGAAAAAAAGCATATAGACTTGAAACCAGATATTTTTTTATTGGGAATTTTGCCTGAAATATATAGTAAAGATTTGAAATATCTGATTGTAAATGTATTAACAACAGCTAGGATTGTATTTGTTAAAAACTGGAAAAATGAGAAGATACCATTACAGGAGGAGTTCATAAAAAAAATGTTGAAATGTGCTGAAATGAGTAGATTGACATTTGAAATTCAAGAACAAGAGGATAAACAATTTTACAAAGTTTGGGATCTATTCTGTCAATGGTTAGATAATAAAATATAGTAATGGAATATAGATTTTAGAAAATAATAAACATATAAAGATGTATTTTTTTCTTTTTTAATTATATTTACAAAATGATTCTAGGATAGATCTGGGAGGACAATATGAATTGTTTTGAAATAAACTAAGTAAAATATGATTATTTTATGAAACATGAATGAATAAAAATATAGTCAACGATTGATTAATAAAGATATTAATGTACTTGATATTTGATTGAAAATATGGGAGGATATATAATGTAATTGTAATAGAAGACTACAAAATGGTTGCACAAAATAATATGTAAATCAACCGGCACACTGTATGTATATATATGGAAGATGGTTTATGTTTTTATGTTATGTTTGTTTATGTTTGTTTTAAAATCAATAAAAACAATTTTTTTTAAAAAAAGAAAAAAATGGAATGAGAAAGACCCCCAACATTTCATTTCTTTTTTGTATGTGAATGAAGAGGAAGGGGTTTCTTCTAAACTCAAGACTTGGATTTTTTGGGTGTTTTGTAGCATCCTATTGTTCAGTTAGAAGAGAATTCTTGATTGGCTCTTTGCATTCTTAACATTGTTATGAGTTTGATTCGAATGAAGACAATCAAAAAGTTGGATTCAAATTATGGCATGAGGGATTGTGGAGTGGAGACTATACCATGTGGAAGAATACAATGTCTGCTGTCAAAAAATGAATAAATAAATAAAAATGAATATTCAGCAGAAAGTCAGCAGCAACATTTTATAAAGAGAAAGAGAAAAAGAAAGAAAAAGAAAGAAAATATCTTGGAAATTTTCTCCTATTTAAAAAAATTCTTGAATGTTTGTATTTTTACCACTTTTATAGATCTTGCCCTACTTCTTTTGCAAACTTCATTTTAATTCCAGACTGCGTGAAAAGAACAACAGTGCTTAATGATCTTTTGGTCTCTGTTATGTCTTGGTGTGTTTTTGTGGATCAAGTTGGTGATTTTGTTTTTGTGGAAGCCATTGGCTGTCAATACTTCAGTCAGGGTGCATAGTTCAGTCTTTATATGTGTCTTATCTGCTAGGCATTTGGTTCTGGTAATTAGTGTTTTCGCTACGGAATTTATCTGTGCTGGGTGGTGGTGGGATTGGGCGTTGAGGTAGCGGTTGGTGTGTGTTTTCTTTTGGTATATGGTATGTCCCAGTGTGCCATCTGTTCTTTTGTAGATTAGTACATCTAGGAATGGTAGTTTTTTGTTTATTTCCGTTTCCATGGTGAACTTGATTTTGGGGTGTGTGTTGTTTAGGTGTGTTAGGAAATTGTTTAGGTTTTCTTTTCCATGGGGCCAAATCACAAATGTGTCATCGATGTATCTTAGCCATAGTTTCGACGTGGTTTCACTATTCACTCAAGTCCTCATAAAAGAAACTCTTTTAATCATCAAAAATAAATACCAACCAGCTAAAGACCTCATGGAACTAACAGAACACTGCCTAACCAACACATATTTCACATACAAATGACAAAGATACAAGCAAATTGAAGGAGCTAGAAGAGCTAGACCTAGAAGATCAACAGATCTATGGAACAGCTGTCCTGCCCTACATAAGAGGTACCACAGATAAAATCAGTAAGATACTACACAGGCATCACATCAAGACTGCCTTCAAAACAGACAAAAAAATAGCAGCCATCCTGAGGAACCCCAAAGACAAAATTGACCTGGAAAACCAAGGCATATACGAAATTCCCTGTACATCATGCCCGGCCACATACATTGGACAGACCAATAGAAGAATAAGTACCCGCCTAGA